>JADLZN010007612.1:0-36594 GCA_018155175.1 Sinocyclocheilus anophthalmus | reverse complement strand
ATTAATACGAAACAAAAAAAAAAAAAAAAAAACACCGCCCTGGCCAGTGCTGTAGGTTCATGAAATGAAAAAAGATTGATCAGCCACCAATTGTGAAGTTCTCCCACTTAAAAATTATGATGTACGCCGACGTGTGGACCTTATGTAATTTTATCATCAAGTGTATCATGATCCATCACATATGAATAGAAGACCAAGATATTTAATGAAAAAAGTTCTAGATTGACAAAATGAGAAAAAAAAGCCAGAAAATCACATTGTAGGATTTTTTTAAGAATTTATTTGCAAATTATGGTGGTAAATAAGTATTTGGTCAATAACAAAAATTTCATCTCAATACTTTGTTATAAACACTTTGTTGGCAATGACAGAGGTCAAAACGTTTTCTGTAAGTACCACTTTCACAAGCGGAGTTTTCACCACATTGTTGCGGGTTTTTTCTTTCTATAGATACTTTGTCTAATATATTTGGCACATATCCTCCATGGCAGATCTTCCTCTAGAGCAGGTAATGTGTATTGGGGCTTTACGGAACCTGTTTTCGGGGAACACGGAATTTCGTTGTTTTCAACTCTCCCTCTCAAAGGAATGTTCTATTGGGGGTTCGTTTATATGATACTTGGAGCAGGGGGAATTCTTGGAAAATTAAGGCACCACCACCACACCAACAACTCCGGATTCTATTGGTGTTGGAATTGCTTCTTGTACGATATGTCCAACTCCCTTCTATTGCTGCTAACCGCAACAAACTAGAGCGAAGTGTGTGTGTGGGAACTCATATTTGTGTACATTTGTCTTGACTAAAGAAGGTAGACAGTAGGATCCCCCCCAGCAACGATGCCGGCGTCATCTTCAATGCCCTTGCTGATGGCAGGAGGTTTTCACTCAAAATCTCACGAAAGTTGGTAAAAAGTTAAATGGACACTATATTTGTATGCATACATGGCCCAATTCATTCTTTCGTTTACACGGATCAGTCGTCGTCCTGGTCCCTTTTGCAGAAAAACAGCCCCAAAGCTGGTGATTGTTGTCTCCACACCCCATGCTTACAGATAGGTGATTGTTTCTTTGGATTGCAACTCAGGCCAGCATATTCTTTCCCTCCAAACAGAACAAGTTGTCAGAGTTTCCCAAACAGTTCTATGTTTTGGTTTCATCTGACCATATTATGTGATTATTTAGCATGAGATATTGGAATATGACATTCCTTCGCCCTCCTCCTCTTTGGGAGTTTCCTTAAAATCCATAATGGCCTCATGTGAACTATAAGTTTAAACCTACATGAACTCCCAAATTTATGCGCGCACCTGAGGTTTAACTAGAAAAACTCTTTATTTTTTTTGGTTCAGAAAAAGCCCAGGTATCGCTTGCCGGAGCACTTTTGAGACTGTGGACACAAGAGAAGATAAAAGTATATTACAATTATGCTCTAAAGTATGTGCCTGTGATTTACGGTTTATCCCATAGATGTTTTTGTTATATCTTTCTATGTAGACATTTAAACACGCTTAGATGATATCCTCTAGGACGTAGGATTCCACCAGTCGCTGGGCAAACCTCCAGCTCAATAGGATTGGACGCCACTGGCGGGAACACAAGTGTGTTACTGATATGTTTTGTTTTTTAAGAACTTTGGTTACTTTAGTGTTCCTCCGTGCTCCTATCTGCAGGCCATTCACTAGGTCCCCCCGTGTGGTTCTGAGATTTTTGCTCACAGTTCTTGTGACCATTTTGACCCCACGGGGTGAGATCTTGAGTAGAGCCCCAGATCGAGGGAGATTATCAATGGTTCGAGTAGAATCTTCCCCATTTAATTAATTGCTCCCACGTTGATTTTCTTCACAACAGACTGCTAACCTATGCAGATTCAGTTTCCAGCCATGGTGCAAGTGTCTATCAAGGTTGGGTTTCTGTTTGTCTTTATCAGTTTGTTTTCCTTTGACAGCTCTTTGGTCTTGGCCCTGGTGGAGTTTGGAGTGTGACTGTTTTGAGGTTGTGGACAGGTGTCTTTTATAATGATAACAAGTTCAAACAGATGCCATTTATACAGGTATTTTTTTAAGACTGGATTTTGTGTGACAGAGGAGCCTCTTAAAGACGAAGGTACAGCGATCTGAGAGCCAGAAATTCTTGCTAGTTTGTAGGTGACCCAACATACGTATGTTTGTTTGACGTATTTTTTGTCAGTCTTTACCTCCCCTGTAACTCTTTCTTTAGAAGGGAAATCCTCTTTTACCTAAGATTTTTAAGTTTCATTGTTTTAAAGAATCCCGTACATGTTGTGATTCTTTCTGGGAATTTTCCTTTTATCATTTTGTTTGTGTCGCTCCTCATACAGATGAGGAGTTTCCTATGATGACAGACAATTAAGGACACATCTCTCATCTCTATTTAATGCTGAGACAGTGAATCTTGCCCAGAAAAGGGTTGATCTGACTAAAAATACTTTGTTTGCCCCAACTGACTATGATACGACAAGCTCTACGAGAAGATCATTCAGCAGTGCACGCAACTGTCCCAACTTGCGATAGGACACCCAAAGGTGTATAGAAGATACCACATGTATAACAGTTATTAAATAATCGCTTCTGGTGGCCCACTCTACAAGCAGAGGCAATCGCCTTCATCAGAGACTGTGCAACTTGCAACATAACCAAATCCCCTCATCAACTGTCTGCTGGTCTCCTACAACCATTACCAATCCCACAACGCCCCTGGTCCCACATAGCCATCAACTTCATAACAGATCTGCCTGCCTCACAGAGTCACACTACCATTCTCACAGTTATAGATCACTTTTCCAAGGCCTGCCGCCTGATTCCTCTAACTGACTACCACATGCTATTTGAGTCCCTCAGTTCACTCCGAGTCTGGTCAGCCTTCTGAACGAGCAGCTCACATCAATGTCAAGTCATCACCTCGGGTTAACCCACAGTCGAACGGTCAGAGAGGAACATCGCAATCAGGAGAATCTCACTCATTTCGTCGAGGATACAGCACATTCGCAATCAGACGAGGTAGCGCTACTCGCTAATGGGCCGAGTATGCCTCAGAATTCACTCCGCCGACCTGCGACAGTATCACACCCTTCCAATGTGTCTGGGTTCAACCACCATTATTCCCCAGGGTCCGGGGAACGTATCAGAACTTCCAGGTCATTAATCATGGCTGCAACGAAGCAGGACAGGGAATGAGGCTATGTTCATCTACCAGAGAGCAGCCAGTCAGCGGTAGAACAATATCGACGGTCAAGATAACTGCTGTCTCGGCGCACCAAGCCCAAATATCAGGTAAGTGGGTCTGGTTGTCCACTCGGGATCTTCGTCTACGGGTTACCCGGCACCAAGCTACAGTCCCAGGGAGTGGGTCTATTCAAATTCTCAGGCAACCTAAATGCAGTTTTCATTCCGTTTGGCTTGCATGCCCCATATCGTATTCACCCCCCCAACCACTTCAGTCTCACTTGCCAAGCCTGCTGGTGGTTCGAGAGGAGTGGAGGACCAGGAGGAGGCTGGTGACCAGAGAGTTCCTCCCATCACCATAGACGGCGAGAAGGTGTACCGAGTTCGGGAGATTCTGGACTCTCGTCACCAGGGCAGAATGATTCAGTACCTAGTGGACTGGGAGGGGTACAGTCCAGAGGAACGGTCCTGGGTCAATGCAGAAGATATTCTGGACCTCTCTCTTACCACAGACTTTCACAGGGACCACCCGGATAGACCTCCCCCGAGACCCTGCAGAAGACCCCGGCGTCGTTTGCCTCTGCATGTCAGGAGCCGCTCACAGGGGAGGGGCTCTGTCACAAATTCAGCCTCTTTGGCTCCCGCCGATCACCACCAGAGGAAACATCCTGAGAGGTCACTGAGCGGTCCTTACGGACTCACCAAATTCCCACAATGGTCCCCAATGCCTGAGACTAATCACCATGCCACATGGGTTTCCTAGTGCCCGGTTATTTTAGAACGTGCCTTCCAGTGCTATCATGAGGGGTAGTCTTGTTTGCCTTGCAGAGCATTCTGAGCTTTTCCCAGTGTGAGTATCTGTTGAGAGTGGACATGTTACCTGTTACGATGCTGTGCGGCCCTACCTATTCGACCCTGCCTGCCTTGTTGATTCCTGCTATTGTCTGTCTGCCGCCTGCCTCAACCCTGATCATGAACACCGGTTTACGGATCTGCCTTATTATTTATATATGAGAGCTTTCTTTTAAAAAGTCTAAAAATCTTGTCTGTTAGCGTGACCCAGGTATCGTGTCTCGTCGCATTCATGGGAATAAGTAGTCTCATCACACCCTACATAATAAATGTATTAGTATTACCTAATAATCACATTTAATGTAATTAAAATGCTTAAAATTTCATTCACCTTATAAAGTCATAGATATGCACATCTTGAAAAATCTAATGACTTTGACCGATGGTATACAATGATTATAAGTGTTTTACTATAAAATAACACGATCAATCTGTTTAAATTGCATAGATTGATAAATACAAATAAAAAAAAGAAAATTCGATTTTCCCCCTGTCCTGTTGATGTATGATTCAAGGAATGTTCTGTTTAATGATACAAAATAATATACTCAGGGGCGTAGCCATTATTTCAGAAGTGAGGGGGACAGGAAGTATTTTATATATATATTTACTTATACAGTAGTCTCTTCGACTTACCAAGCCTGCATTTATTGATCAAAGTACAGCAAAACCAGTACAATTGAAATATTTTAATTAAAAAGTCCAGTGTCAAGTAAATATACTAAAAATAATTGTTAAAGTATATAAAACATTCACAAATATGAAATAGTGCCTCAAATATAGATGGGGTACTGCCCGATAAAAAACGATGAACCAGTGATATAAATTATTTTAAAGATGTGAAAAATAGGCTGAATGTCTGGTCATTTGAGACCGTTTTGTCACAAAATGATGTCATAAAGATACTAATTATTAGAAATTTGATAAATAATTAGAATTGAGAATGTGTTGCCACTTAGTAGTTGGGTGCAGCAACACATGAACAAATAATTAATAAATGATTAAAGATGTGCAAATAGTAGAAGTCTACACAAAAAACAAATACCAAATATATGACCTTTACAGACTGAGATGAGTTACTGAAATAATCTTAACAATGAATAACTTGGCGAAGTGACTTAACATTACTAATTAGCTGGTGAATTTTTACACATTTGTTAATGTAAAAAATGAGCATAGTAATATGTGAACTGAAGTTAAGTTAATGATATTTGTAATCATTACAATCGTACTATTAACAAATAAAATTTAAAATGAAAAAATTATCGGTTAAATCATTTGTAGATTTTTTAAAATGCATGAAAGTTATGACATTTGTAGCTTAACTAATGATCCATGTAGCTTCCTAGAGTCGGTTATTATGATGTTATTATAGTAAGCTTTTTAAACATTTGTAATCATCTGTCAAATCATTTGAAATTTAATAAAAAAAAATGCATTACATAGTAATTGAAAGTTTATTAGTATGTGTTAAGTAATGATAATGTAATAATTTGTTAATATTTATTAATTTCATTAGTTAACACATAACAAGAAATATCTCGTATTCGTAGATCTTGAATATATAAGTAAATGATCTGTTAAGCATTATATATTGTTTGTTAATGATTTATTAATGAAAGTTATTATAAAGCTATTATAAAGTGTTACCGGGTAAGCAAAATAACATTTCTTATAAACATTTTACCTTCCATGTTCAGTAAAATTATACACCTCTCACGCTCCCTTCAACTTAGAAAAGTTAGAAAAACAACTCCCACACACCTCTTTTTTTTCCTAAACCCTAATTCTATTTCCCCTTTTTCTCCCTAACTCAAATCTCTTCCTAATCTTATTTTTAGTTAACCCATAAATCTGATCCCACCTACTTTTCCAATCCTAATCTTACCTTTTCCATTTATCTAAAACTCAAAAACAAACAAAAAAACTACAAATTAAATATTGGCATTTAATTGGAAATAAAACGGATCATGCAAAAAAATTTAAATAGCCATGGCTCAGAATCCATTTAATTCAGTTCATCCCCTCGAGAGCTACATTAAGAGAATCACTAACTACAGTATTTTCACACACATTTATTACAATTACAAAAAGTCACATGTGTAGAAATTGACCTCTGGCAGCTATGTAAACCTGTGTGCAACAACTTGTGTATGAGGCCAAACATTCAAGGGTACGTAAAATTTTGATCAGGGCCATTTTTGTGTTTTCAGTTATCATGATTAAAAATCATGGTGGCAATATCCTTAAGTCTTTTGCATGATCAGTTATATTTTGCAAATAAATGGCAGTATTAAACAACATGTCGATGTATGCAAGCTTTTAAGCACAACTGTATATAAACTGAAAAAGGAACACTGATTAAGTCTCCCTTAATGTGATTGTTACTGATAACCCAGTAAAACTTACAGAGTAGAACTTCATGCACAGGTCATGACTTGATGCCAGTCTTCTGTCCTCTCCCACACCAATTTAGTTGGGTGGCAATTTCAGGACTAAAGACCTTCCTGCACACCCACCACACTGTTTTTTAAACAGAGTTCCCCCCTGTTGTGGACAGCTTTGTGATCTGTAATGAAATCCATAATTAAAGCAAGGGTACGTAACTTCTCCACTCCAGCCATCCTACAACATGCCCTCTAGACCCAATCCCCTCACACCTTCTCCAAGCAATCTCTCCCACACTTTTACCAGCACTCACACACATCATCAACACATCTCTCCTCACAGGCACCTTCCCCACTGCATTATCTCACTGTTAGGTCTTTCAGGGTGGCCTGGGGAGGGGAGTTATCCAAAGCACATCAACTGCTCACTGGCGTTTCTCAGGGATCAGTTCCTGGACCCGTCCTCTTCTCCATATACACTACATCACTGGGTCCCATCATTATGGCACTGTTCTCTTTCTAGCTTGTACTTATTTGAACAATGCCTGAAACTTGGTATTACAAGCACTTCCTGTGTCTGTTTGCCTCTTTAAGAAGTAATTGCTTTTGTATTCCCCAATTGTAAGTCGACTTTGGCTAAAAGGGTCTGCAAACTGACTAAATGTAAATGTAAATTTAAGCAAATGTTACTACAGACAATCTAAATCCTATTTTCTGTCACGTCTTGTTGCCTTTGGAACACATAAGTTTAACCCTGAATGACATACTTCGAAGCCCATGCAGCAGACGCACCAGAGAGACCTGCTCAGATTTGTGCAGGCCAAGACAAACAATGGACTAAACTGATCAACTCGACGTTTTGTTGTCGCTTACACACTGTATACACATCTCAAAGTATTAGAGAACCTACCACATGTTTCTTAAAATCGCCATCTCGAAGAAGCCTTTCATCAAAGCAGTTTAATTCACTAAGTGTGGAGATGGGAAATAAATGGTCAAAGTCATTGCTCTGAGGTTGTTGTTCTTGAGCCCTGGTTTGACTGAGAGATTGAACAATGGCTGTCAAATGGTCCACCTTGATGTGTAGTTCCCCAATCTGCTCCAGGATGATCCTTTCAACTGCTGTTAGAAATACAGCAAAAATCCATTATTAAACTTGTCCTTATTACAGCAATTTTCCAACATCAAGAGAAATATGTAGCGTCTGGACCAATCAGGCACACCATTTTTCATTTGATTTAACAAATCAATTATTCATTAGATTAACAAACATTCACAGACCCCTCACCCAATAAACATACTGGGTGCCAGGATGTCACCAGGCCCCCCCTGGTCCCCATGGCAACCACGACACCTTTGCTAGACCAGATACATTTACGACCTAATGGCATGTTGAGAATTACCTCTCTTACTACAATTTCCATAGGAAAGACACAGTGCACAGTAGAAATGGACTCTTCTAATTAATCCATAGGAAAACCTTTCTTTGAATGAACACACATATCCTTGAGGTCATTGTGTATGTTGTCTTTGAGATTTTATACTGTTTTATGCAGGCTTATGATGGAACCACTCATTCCTGTCATCTTACCTATATGTAATCCTACCATGTTTAGTATCTATGAAATCGCCTTCTGATGATCTAAACAAGAAAGTATATTATTTGTTGGTACGTAGGCAATATATTAGTGTCCTGAGAATCTTTAGTAATTTCGATTCAAGTTCCATATGCAAATTACCATGCTTCCACACAAAGGGTCATAAACTCCCCAGTATTTCCAAACTCCCACTTGGGATTCCGGCCTTTCTCATTGGACAAGCCCATCTTGAGAGGCGTGAATCTTCTCAGACCTTAAAGGCCTCACACCAGTGACCCGCCCAGAGTCAGTGGTTTGTTTTTTTTCTTGTTTGTTGATCTGAGAAGATGAAAATTTGAGCTACAACGCTCCAGGACATCCTAAGTTCGTGCCAGGTTTCGGCCTTGACTTTTCCATTCATCATGTTTCTCTGATGCAAACTGGTTCTTTTTCATCAACCAACTTCAGCAAAGATCAACGTGAGCCTTCAGATTGCATCAAGCCTCTCTTTCAGACAGACGAGATGTGCAAGTATTCAAACTTAGTTTTATTAATTGATACATTAAGTATCATAACGCACCTTTTTACAAAGTTTGAACTAAGAATCTGATGTTTCCTTCAGGCAGTAAATCTAAATGGTTCCATAACTTCATATTTTTTATTTCTCTGCTCTTTACTGCTTAAGCTTTAACCCTTGCCTATACCAACTGTATGCGTGTGTGTATATGTGTATGTTAGACCAGTTTAAGTGTTTATGTAGTATGTTAGACTAGTTTAAGTGTTTATGTAGTTAATAAAGTCTTACTTGTATCACACTTGACGTTGTTCATTGTTTGCATAACTGGAGTCCCTAATCATGCAGATTTTGGCTACATGCTCTGAGTAGTATTGTACAATAAGAAAGCTATTTACCACCTTTAGAATTGACAGACAGTGACCAGAGAGGTCGAAAGTAAATTCTACAGCGGATCTAAATATGTAATAATTAATTATAATATACTTACTTATAATTATCCATATTTCCCGATGAGCTGATTCGTCATAACTACGATGGACCAATACTCCAGTGCAGGTTAGTTGGCAATTCGTTGATGTGTGTCGAACAACAAACAAAAAAAAGGCAATATCTTTGATCTAGGGAAAGAAGGATATGTCACATGTGTCACATGTAGGTAACATTCAGTTGGGCCATAGGCGCAGATCCCACGCGATAGTCTCCGTTCATTTTAACCAATAAGAAATGGATTGCAGCTTGTACGGCTTTATTCTCGTTTTCATAGTCCATTTGAGTTTTTGGCGTTATTTTAATGGCAAATGTCAAGAGTGCATTATTGTACACTGGATAAATTAAAAATACAGTGGTTAAATTTAAACCTTATTTTCTTCTGCTCTTTGTTTAAAAAAAAGTTATAAAAACTTCTTATTATATATTTATTACGAATAATTACAGATACCAATTGATATGAAACATTAAATTGTCATAAGTTTCTTAGCTATATTACCCAGCCTTAACTAGTACATTAATTCCAGCATGTTTTTTAGTAAACGTCAACAAAACAGATCCCATAGACCCAAACAATGTAATAGGATTAAATAGCTTACATTCAGGAAAGCCCAGTCTATCATCAGGCCGTGGAGTTGGATGATGTGCCTCCACCTCGTTTGGTCTCCAACTAACTGTTGTTACTTGGGGAAAAAAATGTCATTATCTCATGTTTGTGATTAATGAAAGAATCCTAAATAATCTATTAACTCTCCACATGTTAGGTTAATTTCAAAGGCCTACTGTCTGGAATTTCTGAAAGATGCTTATGTTCAGTGTAAGCTGGCCTTTGATGACAGTCTGTTTCTAGTCTGATCTCCAAATCTTGCCTCAAATTTGATGTCATCCCTTCGAATAAGAAATCATTTATTGATGTTAGTCTCACGTCTCACAAATTAAATCAGAAATGCTTGGGTCAGTGATTTTTTTTCACATATGCTATATTTTCACTATGTCATCTTGTTTACATTGAGAACAGTCCATATTGCTTGGTTGCCAGGTTGGAACAGGGCAGTGGTCACTGCTGGAGGACACTGGTCTGGCCTGTGAAATCACTATTTTGAAATGAAAAACATTACACAAAAATTAGACTAGCATGGCTTTGTCACTGGAATCCTTTTGTAATTTTTTTAGATACACCCTATCTTCACTATGTCATCTTGTTTACGTTGAGAACAGTCCATATTGCTGGGTTGCCAGGCTGGAACAGGGCAGTGGTCACTGTTGGAGGACACTAGTCGAGCCTGTGAAATCACTGTTATGAAATTAAAGTATTACAAAAGATTAGACTAGCATGTCTGTCACCACAAGTCTTTTGTGAATTTTACGTTACACATGTTACATGTAATTACTATTGTGTACAATTAATTATGCATAATTACATGCAAGTAACCCTAAGCCAAACCCTAATCCTAACCATATAGTAAGTACATGTAGTTTATTAATATTACTATTACTCTGTAACAAGGAAACCTTAAAATAAAGTGTAACCAAAAATTCCAATAGCAGAAGTAAGCATTGTAGGTCTAATTTGTCAAGTGAACATTTAAATGGAAGCTGCACATATGGGAAATAACTTTTTAGATTCTACTTAAAGGGAGGGTCTTTTAAAAGGGATGATTTAAAAAAATCTGTAGGCTAAAGCTATTTTCTTACACAAATGCTGACGTTTTGTTATCTGACATTGAAACATGCTAAACAACATTTTATAAAAAGCATGCAAATATATACCACCAGCAATGCTATAGTAGGCTAATAGTATATGTGATTTTCTGTGTACATTTGTGAGTTTGGTAAGAATGAGTAGTTAAACGTCCTGATGTCTTTAAAATATTCTCTGTTATATCATGTCTAGCGATGTTGAGTGTTAGATTTGATACAGTGTCAGAACAAGCTTACCAGCTCTGATGGCATCTGTGCTCTTTGGTCTTGTGACCACTGGTAAGGGAAGAGGGGCTGTTAGGTTTCTGGAAGGGAGTCGATTAACCCTTTTTGGTGTTTTGGGCAGGCAAGTTTCTTGTAAAGTTGCCAATTGGTTATCTTCCTCTGATGGAGGTGATGATGTTGATGAGGGTGATGGTGACCTGAGACGTTTTGGTCTATGTAAGTAAATTAACCATTATTATTTGGTTTTCATGCATAATATTATGCAATACAAGCAAAGGTGCCATGCAAAGGTACAAGCAAATATGACAACATTTCCCTCAACCATAAAGACAACACAGTTCCATAAATCTTGTGGGATACAGTCAAAACTCAGACTAAAATGAGGATTATTTCAATTCAGAAATATGTGCTTACTTCCTTCGTTGTCGTACAGTTTTAACTTCATGTTCTTTGTCTGTGTTTAGGTCTGATGTTACACATGACCTTTCCTACTTTTCTTGTATTTTGTTAATTGAATCTGTAAGCAACATTTAGCATGTTAACTATTCAACTATAACATAAACTGGTTACATGTAGCCAAAGTATAGGTAGATGTAGTGATAGTAGTTGAAGTGGAAGTGAAGCAGGCAGTCAAATTTACATTATTTAGTAAATTGACTTCAACTTTAATTAAAAAAACGATAACAAACACGATTAATGTAACCATTTTAATTATAATGCTGTAATACTCAAATGCATGTTTCTACACTGAAAATGACCTGATTCGTAGAGCACACGTGCAGCAAATTGTCTCCAGCCCTTTGATGGATTGGGGACAACCTTTTTTTGGACACTTCGGAGAATCTGGGACTTGTCCCTGTATGGGGACCACCAAGCAACGTTATCTGAAAACCACTCCTTTGCCACCGGGCCAGTTTTGTTTTCCTCCTCGTAAAGTACTATTAGATACATAATCACCTAATACAAAATATGTAACACAATAAAAAGTGTACTTTAATTAGTAATCAGTTGGGTATAAAAATACTACCTAGTACAGGTCATGTTCTTGTGTGATGCAAAGTGTCTTGCAACAAACTAGTTTATGTCATGACACCAGGGTTAAAAGTTGGCACCCACCAAATGCAGGTAAAATTCAGCAATGGTGGGCAACACAGTCAACTCCACTTTGGCTAGTGGAGCTAAAACACACATATCACAAATTACGCACCTTTACAGAATAGCATTTACTTACTTCTTTATGATAGCTAACTCACTTGTCACTACAAAATTTAAAAAGTTTCACAAAAAAAACCCTCCATAATGCCTACATGACACCACAACACAGTGACCCTTCATCAAGTTGTCAAATGCACCCCGCCCCCTCCCTCCCTATTCCTCACCCCATCATCCTTCTGCCAGAACAAAGCTACTCTTTACAACCAAGCCGCAGTGCTGTGTGAATGCAGACGCATAGGAATATCATGATCACAGCTTATAGAGTATCATGTAAAAACACTAATAGCAAATAGTAAATCATTTGATGTTCATTTTTTGATTAATAAGTTAATCAGTTGTGTGATTTAATGCAAAAAAAGTTCATTTTAAACCCTGCACGACAATAGAGAAAACAACATTTTACAGTAACTACTTACTGTTCAGTTAAGGAGATTAGTGCAGATCAGGGGAAGAAGCTTTGTTGGCAGGAGAGGCAACAACAAGCAGGGCAGACAGATGGATGGACAGCTAGACAGACGGATGGACTGACAGACACACTCACGGACAGACAGACAGACGTAATACATACTACATATACAACTTCATACGGCTATGGAAAGCGGGTCCAAAGCAAAGAGGGTGAGAGATAAGTGGTGGCAAGGGGGCGTAGTTCTGTGTGGTGTTAAGGGCTGGACAAGTACGTGAGGACATGTGGAACCATTGCAGGCTTTAATTAAAAAGAGGAAGTAGTAAAAGGCAGGGTCAAAAACACTGGGGCAAACAGGTTTATATGGCGGGGCAAAACACAGAACTAGACACAGGGGTAGCGTCAGGGTCACCGATCAGCAGACAGAATACGGGTGGCGAAGACGAGGGGAGACAAAGTCAAAGAAACAGGCAAAAGCATTTCAAAAACAGGCAAGGCAAGGCAAAAAAAGGAAACACGGGAAGGACTCGGGCAACAGGGGTACAGCCCCCTCTAAGACCAATAATCAGCAGAGAAATTTGTGGTTTAGGGGGGTGTTATAAAGTGGTAGCATTCTGGGGGACCACTCAAAACACACAAATTAGTTTTGTAGTGTCTGGACCAATCAAACACACTATATATTTTCTTTTTATATTTAACAAATACTCTGTAACCCCAGTTAACAAGCCATATGAGGACCCATGAATCCTTCCCCCCGGAATGCGTAACACCCTAGGAAGTCGAACAGGCCTCTTTGTTGCGTGGCAACCAACGCTGATATCACTGGGTGTATTGGCCAAAAGTATGTAAAGCAGGGAAAATCCCTGCATGTCCCAAGGAAAAGCAGAGTAGAAATGACTGTGTTCTAGTTAATTCATAGAAAAAAACGTTATTTGAATGAACACACATATTTCTTCAGGCCATTGAGTATATTATTTTCATTGTGTATTTTGTCTTTGATATTATTAGACTATTTTAGTATGCTTGTGAGAGAACCCATTCCTGATCATCCCTTTTCACTAAATGTAATCTTACCTTGTTTAGTATCTAAGAATTTGCCTTCTTATGATCGAAACAAACGTGTATACTATATGTTGGTACATAGGCAATATATATATATTAGGGCCCTGAGAATCGTTAATAATTGCGATTTAAGTCCATTTGCAAATTACCAAGCTTAGAGAACAAAGGGTCGTAAACCATCCAGCAATTGCCACCTCCCGCTCGGGAATTCCATTTTGCTCATTGGACAAGCACATCTTGAAAGGCGGAGATCTTCTCCAACCTTAAAAGCCCGGCACCAGGGACCCGCCCCAGTCGGTGGTTAGGTCAGAAGCAAAGATGAAGATGTGAAAAAAAAACGCTTCAGGATACCAAAGCATATGTGCCAGGCCTTTCTTCGGCCTAGTACTTTCCATTCATCAAGTGACACTGACTAAAACTGGTTCTTTTCAGCCGAACCGGGAAATGTCCAGCAAAAAGGGGGATCTACGGGAAGTTTCAGAGTTGCATCAGGAAAATCTCGTTCAGGGACCGCCGAGGAATAAAAAAATCTCTCTTTCGCTTGATTTTTGTGATATTATGTATTGGTGTTCAAACTTAGCTTATTTTTTTATTTAATTGATGCATTAAGTATCAGTCACACCTTTTTACAAAGGTGTGTTTTGTTTTATTGGGTACTCTTTAGATTTTTTAGTTTGTGTGTACGTCTCATGAAGCGGCGACTTAGATCTGGTAGAATTAATGCAAAGTGTTCCATAATATTAATCCAGTCTTTATCTCTTTCTATTGCTGAGTTTAAACTTTACCCCCTTTCCTATTACCAATGTATGTGGTGTTTTTGTGTGTGGTGTATGTGTATGTTAGACCGGCGCTTAAATGTGTTTATGAGTATGTTTAGACTAGTTTAAAGGTTATGTAGTTTAATAAAAACCTTATTGTATACACAACTTGACGTGTTCTGTTTCATGATAAAACGGATGTCAATAAGTCATGCAGATTTACGTTTACAAACTTATAGAATTTGTAACAGTAAAGAAAGTGTATTTCGCTTAACCCAGGAAAAAAAATTAAGCGTTCTTAGTAATTGACAAGGACGGGTGACCTGGAGTGGTTTTCAGCATAAATACTACAGTGGATCAAAATAGTGAATAGAGAGATCATAAGTAGTTAATGGGTAATTAGTTCTAGTCCCGGCTTGTGAGGCTAAATGTTAGCATACATATTTTTGTGTGTGAAGCTAAGGATTTCACAAAAATTACTCTGCTAACACCAAGGGACCGCCGAACCACAGGGGCCGCCCGCGTGTCATGGGTAAACCGCGAACATTAACAACCTGTGGAAAATGCAGCGGGACTCCTCAGCTGAATTCTCCAACAGAAGCCTAATAGAGGACCAAAATGGCACAGATAAGAAAAATGGGACTTTTTCCATTACAAGTAATCCTATCAGGAACGAAAACCTTCTTTGGAAGGAACACATCATAATGCTCAGGCCATTGTGTAATTATTGCCTTGTTTGGCTATGAACATTATGTGGTATATAGACTATTTTGTATCCATGATTACGAATAAAACCCTCAGTTACAGATAAACCTTACATTCTCCTACCTATGGCTTTAGTATCTATGAATTCGCCTTCTGTTGATCTAAACAAGAATGTATATTATTTTTTGGTACGTAGGCAATATATTAGTGCTCTGAGAACCTTTAGTATTTTCGATTCAAGTTCCAGATTCTAAAGTACCATGTTTCCACACAAAGAATCATAAACTCCACGGGATCTCAAAACGCCCAACGACATGGGATTTACCGGGACCGTTATCAATTGGAAAGCCATTTGGAGAGGCTGGGGATCTTCTCTGGCCTTTAAAAGCTGACACACCATGTGGGGGGGGGGACCCGGCCGGTCGGTGGATCTCGTCAGAAAGGGCTAAGAAGAGAGAGATGTGAGGAAAACGCGCCAGGATTTACCCAAGGCATGTGCAGGCCTTTCGGACCTTGGACTTTTCCCATTCACCAACGGTTCTCTGAACTCAAAACTGGTTCTTTTCACTCAACTAATGTTTCAGCAAAGCATCTTGGGCCTTAAGATTGGCATAGGAATCTCTTCAGAACAGCCGAGGGATCGAAAGTACAACGTACGTACTTATTACAAGTCTGGAATACATTAAGTATCAGTTAAAACACTTTTACAAAGGTCTTAGCCCCCGGTGCTGTTTTTGAGCTAAGAATCTGACGTTTTCCTTCAGGTTTTAGATCTGCTGAATATTCAAAATGGTTCCATAAATGTCATTCCGTATGTCTCTTTCTGTACTGAGCTAAAAAAACCTTTAAACCCTTTCCTATCCAACTGTCCTTGTGTGTGTGTGTGTCGTGTGATGTATTATGGTTGTATGTTAGACCAGTTTATGTGTTATGTAGGATGTGTTAGGTGACCAGGTTAATGTGTGTATGTAGTAGGTTGGGACTAGTTTAACGTGGTTTGGTAGTTTAATAAAAACATTACTTGTATCACAATTGACAGTGGTCATGGGTTGCTCAGAAAAAACCGGATCACTAATCATGAAGATTACGCTACAACGGCCTGGGGTAGAATTGTACAGTAAGGAAAGTTTATTTCCCTAACCAGGAAAAAAATTACCGTTCTTAGGATATTGAACCAAGCAGTTGGGTGGTTGACCCTGAGTGGTCAGCTAACTATCTACAGCGGATCTAAAATATTCATAAATAATTATAACTAGTTATGGTTAATTATTTATATTTCACATGAGCTGATTCGTTACAAGTGGGGAATGAGGTAATTAGAAAAAGCTGTGTGCAATGAGTGCAATCAGTACAGCATGCAAACCGTGCAATGAATGATGGGAAATGTAGTACGGGGTGCTATGCAACAGTTTGTGTAGTGCGAAAGTCAATGAAATGGAAAGGGTGACCTCTGGGGGTGAATAAACAGAAGTCCATGGACTGAATTCATGACAGAGCCCCCCCAAGGAGCGGCTTCCAGACACTCCAAACACTAAACGATCCAGGTGGAAGGTGGAGCGGAGGTGGAACAGGGGGAGGGACGGAGGGCCCAGGTCCAAAGGATTAGGGAGGAGCCCAGGGACTGAGCAGAGCCGGGCGGAGCGAGGAACACCACCCCACCCCCCCCCCCCCCCCCACCCCCCCCCCCCCCACCCCCCCCCACCCCCCAACCACCCCACCACCCACCCCCCCACCCCCCCCACCCCGCACCCCACCCCCCCGCCCCCCCCCCCCACCCCCCCCCCCCCCCCCACCCCCCACCCCCCCACCCCCCCCCAGGCAGAGGCAGACGGCCACCACGCGGAGCAGAGGGACAACAGAAAACGGGGGACGGCTAGGACACCACGGCGGGGCAGAGACCCACCACGGCGGAGCAGAGGACCACCATGGCGGAGCGGAGGGCCACCATGGTGGAGCAGAAGACCACCAGAACCAGACAATAGACCCCCACGCCGGGGGAGAGGACCACCACGGCGGAGCAGAGGAACACCAGAACCAGGGGGGAGAGGACCACCACGGCGGAGCAGAGGACCACCACTGCAGAGCAGAGGACCAACAGAACCGACAGTAGACAAACAGGGCGGGGCAGAGACAACCACGGGCGGGGCAGAGGACCCACACCAAGCGGAGCAGAGGGAACAGGGAAACCCCCTGGTGACCCACACATCAGGGACCATGGAGGAGGACTGTAAACACGAGAGAGCAGAGACAGGAACAAACACAGACGCACATGGGTTGATTGACAAGGAGCTGAGCGTCAGGGCAGCCTCCATGGCTGGGTCGTTCCGTGGACAAGACAAAATTTCACAACCGCCTCCATAAAAAACCGTTGAAGGAAGATGCAGGGAGTCCCCAGACGGGCTCCTGGGCGGAACAGACCACAGGCAGATAGTCACTGACGGCCGCTTTGGCTGGAACAGGATGAGCAGAGTGTTCATAGATGGCCTCCTTGGCTGGAACAGGAAGAGCAGAGAGTTCATAGACGGCCTCCATAACCGTGACAGGACAAGCAGGGAGTTCATAGACGGCCTCCTTGGCCGGAACAGGAAGAGCAGAGAGTTCATAGACGGCCTCCATAACCGTGACAGGACAAACAGGAAGTTCACAAGTGGGTACTACTGACACCTCTGGAGGATCTGCAGCACGGGGATGCTAAAGCTCTGGAGGTGTCCACAGCAGGCCCTTCAGGGGACACAGGGGAGAGTTTGGCAAGGTTTACTTCGACCTGAAATGACAGTACGAATGTGCGTTTCTAGGCTCCAGCAACCTCAAGCAGGGAGCTGAAGCGAAGCCACCGCGCTCGGAGGGTTCGCAGCCGCCCGGCCACCTCAGGAGAAAAAAACTGCAGGGGCACCACGCTTCGGGGAACACCAGGAAGTGCAGCACCACACCTTCAGGAGAGACGTCGCGTCAGCACGACTCTGCAGACCTGAAGGGGGGTGCTGCCGCCTCGGGGGGGGGGGCGAGTTCTGTGGAGGTGAATGCAGACCAACAACGCAACAAGTAAAGGGCGATCCCATCAGGGAGAAAAAAACCACTTCAGACAGGGGAATTAGTTCTTGAACAGAAGGGTTAGAGTGAGTGGGGTTGGGGATACCAGCGGTGCGTGCAGACACCAACGGTGCATCCCTAACACTGGACACCAGACTGGGATACCGAAGGGCTGAAGCCTTGAGAAATTGGGTGTGGGGCAGATCAGGGACGGTGGACAGTGACTCTGGATGATGCAAGACTGTGTGGTGCAACGTGATTCGAGGGGAATAAAACAAGGCGTGACGTGACTCTGGGACCGAACAGTGAGGAACGTACGAGGACTATGGACGGGGGAAGCTGAGACATGGGGGAGACTATAGCAAGATTTTCAGCGTGACGTGACGGGACTCGGGAGACAGCAGTGACGTGCCGGGACTCCGGCTGGATCAGCGTGAACGTGACGTGCCTCCGGATGATCAGCTGTTGACGTGACGGGACTCCGGATGCTCAAGCTGTGAACCTGCGGGAACTCAGGAAGAATCAAGCTGGTGGACCTGACCAGACTCAGGGATAATAACACGGGGACTCGATCTGGACTCATAAAACGATTCACAGTGCCTAGACTAGATCAGGAAGATTAGCGTGGACTTGACTTGAATCAGGAAGATTAGGCTGCGACTGGCTAGGAAGATTAGCTGCGCTTGACTGGATCAGGAAGATAGCTGCGACTACTTGGGACTCAGGGAATAATAGCTTGCGGGGGGGACTTGACTCAGAAGACTAGCGCGGACTTGACTGACTCAGGGATTAGCTTGCGACTTGACTTGGACTCAGGGAGATTAGCTGCGACTTGACTTGATAGAGAATTAAGCTGCGACTTGGAATTGACTTGATTCTCTCATACAGTGGAACCAGATAGATAGTACACAGAACCCGGTGAACCTACTCCTCAATAGAAAGGGGGCTCCTTGCCGAAGGCGGTAGTAGCGGTGACGGGGTCAGACTGGCAGGAGTACACTGGAAAAAGCTGCTGGATCCTGTTGGGGCTGAGTATTCTGTAACGGGGCGGACGAGACGTGAGACGTGCGGATCCAAGTGCAAGCTTTATTTAAAGCAGAGAGGTCAAACGGCAGGGTCAAAACAATGGCAAACAGTTATATGGCGGGCAAGACACAAGAATAGTCTTAGGGCTAGCGTAGGTCACCGATCAGCAGACAGAATAACAGGGGCGAGACAAGAGGGAGAAATCCAAGAAAACAGGCAAAGATCAAAACCGCAAAAACAGGCAAGGCAAGGCAAAACAAGGGAAAACACGGAGACTCGGAAAGGGGTACAGGCTAAACAATACTAAGCAGAGAAATGTGGTTAGAGTGGGTGTTATATAGTGAATGAGTTAATTAGAAACAGCTGTGTGCAATGAGTGCAATCAGGGCAGTGGGCAAATTGTGCAAAGAATGATGGGAAATGTAGTCCAGGGTGCTATGCAACAGTTTGTGTAGTGCGAGAGTCAATGTAAAGGAAAGGGTGACCTCTGGTGGTGAATAAACAGAAGTCCATGGACTGAATTTGTGACAGTGTGGTTGGATGGGGTTTAAATTGTCAGTTCATATGTAATAGAGGTACAGCAACAAACTGTCTCCCACAAGGTATAAGGAAAACCTTCCCTTCAACCAGTCCAATACTGCAGTGCTGTGTCATGTCCAAGAGGCCATCTACTAAATGTATGCCAAATGTAGAGGAAGATGTGGGGTACTCAAATAAAGACTCTTTGATGGGCAAGTGTGGAGTAGACCAGGTATACCTCCTCTTTCTCAACAATTATATTCCTGATCTTTGCTACCTTTCCCTGAATGTAGACGTGGCTGTTGGCTTGGTCAAGTTTAAGGGTGAAGAGCTCTGTGCTATATTGGGCATACTGTTGTGGACACTGAAAACATGGTGGTAGAGGTCCAGATGTGTGTTCTCTCCTTTCACCTGAACTTTCTACTCTTTGCATTTGTACTGACTCTCTCTCTGCAAGCCTCTTCACAACCTGGCAGCAGGGAGATTCTGGTTTCATAACAAGCCTCTTTAGTTTTTGCATGAAATTTTCAAATTTGAAGGCACTGAAGGAATCCAAGTTCCCATGCACTTTGACATCTTGTGCAAGGTGCACAAGGTTGTGCACATTGTAGGAAAGGTACATGTCACCATACAGCTTTCCAAAGTGCTGAACAAATAACACAAGTGCATAATTTGCATAGTCAGTGTACTCCTCAAGCAGTGCCTTGTTAGACAGTATGAACACTCCAACAAACAAAAGCAAGAAGTGCTGGTATACTGCAGTATGCAGGAAGTCTTTAAGAAGCACAGGACCAGTATAAAGCAGGAACTGGCAGAATTCAGAGGCTTTCCACTGGCACAACTTTTCTGATCTTCAGGAGCTTTTCAGAGAGAATATTCACCTGTAAACCTGAGAGCCTGCAAGCCAGTGGACCCTTGAGCCACAGGTACAAGAGTCGCCTCATGACACCCAAGCAGACAAGATGCATGTAGTCTAATGGAAACCCATTGACCATGCCCAAAGATGTGGCAACCAGAGGTGAAGATCCAAGATGATGCCCTTCATCAGCCATTTCTTTGAAGTCTTTATCAGTGCGAAGGCAGGCATCAGTTTGAGGGAATACCACCCTATTGTTCACATATTCCCCCTCCTGCATACATTTCTCACACCCTGAGTAGCCTGTGTGCCCTTTCACATTCTTCAAAAAAGCTCTGGCTGGAGCATCACAGACCATTGAGCACAGTTGGAACCTCATTGTAAATCCTTGAAATGAAAATCCTTTCTCCAACAACACAACTTCAGCCACAAAATCTTCCAGGTACTCAAGAAGGCTTGCTGGCACCACAGAAAAGCCCAATAACAAATGGCTGATGCTGGGGGAGGTTCTTGATGACTCCAAGAATGGGCCAGAACTGGGTGGAAGAACTTTTAAATACTGGCATTCTGGAACTTTTAAATACTGGAACTTTTAAATCCACATTCGCTTGAATTTCTAGGCATACACCATTAGCCAAACTGCACTTATTTGCCTCCAAAGTGGTCTTCATTGACTTCAGGATTCCAAAGTAATGGGATGTCCCACCAGCCTTTTCCTGGACAACCACTGACTCTGACCGTGAAGTCCTGAGTAGTGTTCTTGCATCAGCTGGCAATGATGGATGATTGTCTTTTAGAATTCCCAATAATTTATTCAATGCACTGTGTGTTATGTTTTCTTCCAATGCCCAGGTTGCTAGTCTACTTTCCAGACAAGCTTCCTCTTCTTCACCAGAACTACTGTTATCAGAATGTAAATAATGTAACTCCTCAGGGAAAGATGATTCATAGTCCATAAAGTCCTCATCAGTGTTAACTGGATATTCATAATTGTCAATTGGTAAATTTTCAGTACTACAGCCAAAACCAAAACCACACTGAACTGACTCCAGTTGTTGGTTAACTCTTTCTCTAGATTTTCGTTTCAAAGTCCAGTAAGAGGGTGTATTTGCCATACTTCAGAGACGCACAAGAAACAAAGAAAATACAAGAGAAAGAAAACATAAAGGGTACAAAAAGAAATGGCAATCAGTACTCGCATTAAGTTTCCTATGCTAGGGTTAGCTTACGAAAATTACATCCACATTATGGCCATTTCAAACAGACCATGCCTGCTTGGACTGTGTCTAATAGCAAATCAAATTAACTATATCATTGGTTCTCAATTCCAGTCATTGAGTACCACCGCTCTGCACATTTTATATGCATCTCTTATCATTTCAGACGTTTGTTCTATTCGAATGTAAGTGCCCTGCGAATTGGACATCACAGGATATAACACCATGATTCCAATTCGAAGGAAGTGTTGAGGTGTGTACCATTTGACCGTATGTGGACTGCAAAGTGGTATTCCGCCATCTTAAGTGAGATTCCAATCAGAAGGAAGCGAACATGTTCAGTTCAAAGGGCACTGCGAACCGCTCGGGGATAGCAGGAACACTGGGTACAGTCATTCACAGGAAGTGGAGGAGTGAAAATAGCCTAACTGTCATGCGCCACTGATCACCAGTTAGAATTAAGATGAGAGCAAGGAGCCCATTGAAAGAGTTTTTTAAAAGCTCTGCAATGGAGTAGTTGCAATAAATGTTGTTGTTATTATACCAAAAGTAGAGTGATATGATGTTATGCGCGCCAGACGGATGTTACATTTTGCATAGTGGAATGTCCGTGAAATAGGTGGAACAATAAGTAAAAAAACGGCGAGAAACAGCTGAGGCTCTGTCATTTTTATTTGCTTATTTAACAGAGAGTAAATGTAAGGTGCATGTGGGAAAGAACGAGATGAGACCACTACAATCTGCTAACTATCTTACACATAAACCACATTTTGGACTTATACTTTAGTTAGTTCATAATTGTATAGTATTTGTGAAGGGTTCAGGCAGGCGCAGTCCATTGTGCGCAGTAGAGAGATTGGCTCTGGATGATCGACCGCACTACAAGCACGTGTCCGGCAACGAACATATCCATTGCCAATGGCGGAATGACAGGCTGGGGCGACTTGTCAATACAAGAAAGACAGGTATGATGTAACCCTTACCCTTCGAGGCGGGAGCTGATGAGGGAAAACGGTTGAGTGGGTGATGACCAAGAGAACTGAATTCACGCATCGACTGGGGCAGGGACGTTCTCAGTGGTAAGTGTTCAGGTGTAAGACAAGTTTTGGTAATTAATAAGATGTGATAAAACAAATTACTCTACAGCGTCGATACAGCGTCTTCTCGACTGATGTAACACACAGAAATTTGTTACTGCGGTTGTGGGGCAAGGCAGTGGCGAGTAGACACGGGGGCGGACATATGCAAATGTGTTACTTTGTGACGTTGAGCCGTAACAGAATAAGATTCGAATTTCTGACGACTCGCTTATGTGATTGCAAGCTCTTTTTTTTGATAGACAATAACTTTATTTATCGTGAACTCTCGGCTTCACTACTTTGCAAATAGTTTATGTTCACATACAGCTACAAGACACACTGCATGAAAGGTAACATTCGAAAAGACATAATAGGGGCACTTTAAAGCCTTCTTTTTTTATCATTTATAACTATTTATAGTGATACTCCAACAGGGATTTTAGGACAGTATTAAGGGCCTGACTGAAGTTTGAATAGGGGGGGAATGTACCCTATTAGGCTGGCTCCTTTGGGGCAGAGGGGAGCACGCACGACTGGCTTTCACCCAGGTGCTTTTTGTTCACCTGGCAAAAAAAAGCCATATGTGTAGACTTTAATAATATGCATTTATGGTGCAATTACTACATTTTCGTGTCAATCCATGTTCATATTTACTGCAAACCATGCGCTGTTACTATAATTCAACGCTTGCAGCGCATCAATAGACTCTCTCAGCACTACAGCAGAGGCACCGCTCCTGAAACGCACTGCCAGGCCGCAACCGTGTGCAGTGAACGCTGTAATCTGTTAACACGAGCACAGAAAAAATACGCACCAAGTATGGACTGCAAACGGAGTAATGTGAACCTGGCGTTATGTGTGTGTGCTGCGAGTGTGCATGAGAGTACGGTCTCCAGGAGAGCACGCGAGCGCTGAATGATTAAACACTGGCAATAATTAAAAAGAAATGAAAATTATAACAACAACTTGGTGGACACTGCCTCAAGGAGGGCTGGCACGGTGGCAATTCCTGTGTCAACTGTGCAGCGTGCAGCTCGCTTATAGACAGACGCGATGTGTGGTGATTTGAAGCCATTTGTCTATTTTGAGAGAGAGAGAGCGCGTGGTGATTCACTCACGCTGTTTGTGAAATTACGTCTCACACAAGGTTTTCAAATTACTTTATAAGTTATTAAATGAAAAAATCATGAAGGTGAGTACCTCACCTTCAGGATTATAATTATTTCACCCCGCAAGAATTATTGGCCACGCGGACAGAGGACTGAGACGGGCCGCTGCCAAACCTCTCACGGAAGCATCAATCAAGCTTGACCGACGATTTTTTATGAGACGGGACTTTTAGAGGGACGTGCAGAATCAACGAGATATGCAAAATTAAAAAACGATTATAGGCCATTTTCACAGTGATGTCTTACTACAAATCTAAAACTAAAAGAATTTCCCTTATCAGGTTTACACTATTCATGCCTTGTCCAACACCCCCCACTGGCGTCTTTGGAACTGCATTGAATAATTATATGACGGAATTTCTGTATTTTTACCCAGAATACCTAACTAATTAAAAAAAGTAGTCCATCCATGTTTCTTTCTATTTCCTAGCTCCAGTAACTAACATACCAGGTGCAGGGTAACCAACCAGCGCTTCTTTACATGAATCTGAAGCGACAGTAGGATAGAATAAAAAAACTCCTACATAGCTTTCGGTATTTTGATGAGTTTTGAGCAACGTGTATGAGCGCTGTGAAAAAAGTGGTTGGAAACCAATTGAGTGTTACCAATCTGCACCTGCGGCGGAAATATGAAGCATCTGTGCCAGCGGTGTGATGTAAAAAACTGCTAGGCGGGGGTGGGGCATAGTAATAAAAGTTGATTTAAATAAACAATAGTATCACTTTATACATCCGGCCTTCATTTAGGCAAGTGCAAATTAAGCATAAACAATTTCAAAGTTCCAAACCTTTTTGTTCAGTTCAGTGTGGATGCTTGCCTGATTCACCGAGACCGCCGCAGGTCAGCACAGACGAACTGCGTGGGTGTGTGTGCTCGCCCTGTTTAATTTGACAAAGGTTCCACAGAAAATCCCTTCGCTATTTAAAATGCATTTTTCGTACAAAATTGTATATCAGGCATACAACCAATTGGAGGTAAATGGTAAAAGGACTTGGCATGAATGTCTATCCTTCTAGAAACAATGTGCAGTTATGTAAATTGTTACATAGATATCAAGTTTAGTTATCTTATTCTTATGCAAAACACTAAAACGGCAACCGTTTTTGGAGAGAAATGGGGCTCTCATTTTTAAACCCATATCAATGTGTGTTGCGCGAGAATGAGTTGATAATGGTGTTTGAGTTGCACTCTTCAAAACATTAAATTTATGGATGCAACAACAGTGTGTGTCTCAGTCGGCCCGCCCTGACATATGATTTGAAATCTATTTTTTCAAACTTTATGATTTAAATGGAGATTGCTGAGAATAACTTTCATCTTTTCTTTGACTGAATACTGTTTCCGTGCTGTTTGATGTATTTTAAAGAGTTGGCAGTCATAATTAAAACTGCTGGTTGATAGATATTCTTCATTCTTTATGATAAACAAGAGAATGTGAATTACAGAATGTACAATGTTTTTTTTTTATGGATCAATTGCGGTGTACAGCGTTTATTATGAAGGGGTATAATCCACAGCTCAGTACTCACTACTCAAAACTCATGAGTACTTTTAAATAGGCTACACTTTTACTCTTACTCACACTACATGTTTTTTGGAAGGTAATGGTAAACCGTCTTTACTGAGTATATTTTTCAGTACTATTTTCAACCACTGCTTATGAGTGAAATCAGGTCCATGTTGCAAGGCAGAACGGACATCATATTCTGGCATTTAACAAGGATAATTGGATGGACATTCTAAATAATGGATACAAAAAATTGGTTAGAAAAATATTGTTCAACAGCACACTTTATTTGTACTTTTCGATATTGTGAGTTTAGGGGCTGCATCCATGTAGGTAACAATGTAAAAACAGAGCTCCAATAGTTTTTTAAGGTGTGAGCTCTTAAAATTGTTGATATGTGGCAAGGGTCACTAAACACCTAAGGGGGCACACGCAAAATTCTTATTTTCTGGATACGCCACTGTTATAAACCAACTTGCTAACAATCTGTGAGAATACCTTTCTGTATAGGGCAGGATTGGCGCTAAGTGTCAGGCGAGATGTTTAGAAGCAAAGAGACAAAAAGCAACTCTATAAAGAAACATTAAAAATAATATAAACTGTAAATAGGAAGTGGACGACGTACTAATTTACACAATAAAACATGAAAAACTAGTCTAATTACACGGTTGTGTTTTGTCCCTTTACAAAAACAGGAGGACAGGAAAACAAGCGGGAAGGGAACAACAACAAAAAACAGTCCAAGGGGAAGTGGGGGAATCAACTACACTTTTACTATAATAAAACAAGGCAAAATTTTCATAAGGGGTGTTATTAAGACTAGGTGCAAAGGGGCTCAAAAACAAGTTAAGGAACAAGCTGAAGCTAGCTAAAATGAGATGTTAGGCCAACTAACTAGATAAAATATTTTTAATGCTGTGCCTCAGTAAGCAGGCTAATGGCAATTTGTAAAGTGTATCTTAACTAACGTTAACAGTCAGTATTACCAAAATAGGCACAGTGTAGCTATTTTCAAAATGTTCCACACCTTTCTGTCTCTTCAACTGTGCTGTAGTACACAGAGTGCTTTTAAGTGTCACAGAATTAACATGATACCCACTGAGCAAAAGTACATCCAAACGACATCTTTTGGACGTCTTTGTTGCACCTTGAAAAGACGTGCCCTGACGAGAAATGTTCTGCCCCTTTGCAACCCTAAAGCCATTTGCCAGCTTGGCAGACATTACAACCATTCCATGTCTGATATTTATGGAATTTACATGCTTGTCTGATAGATTTTGGTAATTGAATGGATCATTTTGCATGTGATGCCTCACACGATGATAGAAAATTTAGAAGTTGTGAAGAGTTGGACAATTTCACTGAGAATTCAATCTGTTTTGATCAACAAGCCATTTGCATTTCGTTATTGTGCAAATTTTAGACAACTGCGCTTACTCATTTGCATACATGTGCCAAAACACACACAATTTGCTTAAATTAATAGGAAATTCAAATCTGATGTTAAAAAAGAAACTAATTGTTCAGACATCTGAAATAATTGTTTTGAGGGGAAAAAAACACTAATTTGAGAACTGAGCCAAATCGAATTGAGAAAAACTATAATATGAATATCTGAGATAAATCCAAAGTCAAACTCAGAATATGCCTGATGGTTAAAATTATACAGATGCCAATTATGTGTTTGAAGACAAGCAAAAGGGGGAAAGGACATAGTTCTGTATAACATATGTGCACGATAACTTTAATTAGAATAACTAGAGTCATTAAGAACAGTTATTTACAAACCAATGTTACAAACATGAGCCTCTAAAAGGTGTCATACCATTAACATTACTTAAGCAATTAAAGTAAATAATGTAACTGTCTAAAATGCATGTGCAGTCAAAACATACTTACAAAGCAAAAATCCGCTCTGTTCTATGGCTCTTAAAAGAGCCTTTGGGGTGTATTCATCAGCTGTTGAGACACAAGCAGAGGGGAGAAAAAGAAAAGACATGACAATATGAGTGGGATATTACACATGTCTGTAGGAATTAAGATGTACTTCGTTTTAATTGATCTTTATTGACTAATCAGTATGGCAAATAAGAAATGCAGGGTGACTGCTAGACTGATCACTTACACAAATCAGATAGAAGTGTTAGACTGTAAAAAAGAGAGAAGATAATCATTTTCATTGTATAAATTCCAAAAAGTCTCTGATTGAATCATATATGCATGCAAAGACTGTAAAGTTACTAATACATTTGTAATAAATTTAAGCCTTAAATATTCAAAACATGCTCAAATATGCACAATAAAATCTGAAATGCACTGATGAGCTGAAACTGCACAAATCAACACAAGAATTAATTAATGCACAGTAAGAATGTTTTTTATTGAAATTTTATTATTTAATATTATAAAATGACGGATGGCGAGTCTTTTCTGTCTCTCTCTAATTGCACGCGCCAGGGGCAGAGAGGGGCAGCTTGCGCGTTCACAGCCAAGCCTGTGAGACCGCGTCAATTTTCAAACAATGTGAAGATATTATTGAGAATAATTATATAATTTGTTTATTTTTCAAGTAATATAAGCAATGTCAATGTGACACAAATAACCCTGAAACGACGAAGCTTCTCTGATACTCGTTTGATACTCATTCAGCGCAAATGACGTCACGCAGACATAACGGCATTTAACGGCAACAACATAACGGCGCTGACGGATGGTTAGATATAGCACGGAAAAAAGACAGAAATACAGTTTATGTGGGAAGTAAATGTAGTATATTTACTGAAAACGTCAATCCGTAGAATTTCTGACAATTTATTGACTTTCATATGTGAAGGCGACGGTTATGAGAAAAACGAACTGTTCCCCTCAGTTCCCTTATCTACTTCAATTTTATTAGATACTTGCATCAGCATGGCGCCGCAAATGGCATGAGGTATTATGTCTTTTTTTATTATTTGCGTGAATTTATAATATGGTACGTTTTTTGGGGGGGGGGACTTGTTGGGGGGGCTTTGGCCTGCTCATGTTTAGCATAAAATAAATTAAAGACGGGCTACTAATATTTAATCACTCAATCCTTTGCATCATCGCAGTGGGGAAACAAAAATGGCTGCGTCAGAGACACTGCGCACTATCATAAAAAGCGTGATGCATATGTGGGTCAGGTGACTGATGTATAGTATTTATTTTGCATTTATTTTCATGTTTTTTAGGTATGCTTCTATTCATAGTCATTATAGTTGTTGTTGTTTTATTATTATTAAAATTGCATTAATTAATTTTAGAATATTTTCCTTAAATCATGGCGACCCATTTTTTAACCCAGGGTTTGAAAAACTCTGCATTACACCTAGCCCCAACTCCAGCATCACAAACACAACCCTTATAGGTCTATAAAATTATAGGTCTCAACAGGTAAAAGTAGGCTACTTTCAATAACAATTTAGTTTACCTGTTGAGAAGAAACTGTCGTATTGACTGAAACCCAAACATTCCATCAAATTCCTCCATCTTGTAAAATCACTGCTACTGTTTTTCAAATACTCCAAACTTCTCTTTTTTGTTTTCATAAAAGAATTTGAGCATTACTTTGAGCATTTCATTATTTGAGCATCTCATTGATTAAATTATCTAAGAACAAACTGCTGTAAAACATTATCTGTTTGTAATGTTTGTAATTCTTTTCCTTTTCGTAATTCTTTAATGACTTGTACATAATTCTAAAAACCTCCAGTTTGTTAAGTGTTTAGTTGTAAAGCGTTTTTTTAATTACTTTGTACCATTTATAATTGTTTATCATTGTTAGTATTTACTGTCTGTACATTACTTTTTGAGAATTATTATTATCAATAACAACAACAACCACAAATATTAGATATAAAATAATATTGAGTGCCAGACATATATTTGATGATAAAACATTTGTCATTCTGTGATTATATTACTATGCAGAAGAAATAAGTACACGCTATATTTGTACTTTCATAAATAAATTATTCTTTATATAAAAGTATATAGAACTGGCACACCCAGGACTGTTTGTTGTGTTTTCTTTCCCCATGTGCTCAGTGTGACCTAGTTTCTGTCTCCCGTTCATTATGTCATTTGGTTCAGGTGTGTCTAGTTAATTATCTTCGTTTGCTAATGTATTTAAGTTGTGTGCATCCAGCCTGTCCGTCCTGTGTTTACCCTCTTGTGGATTATTAAAGCCTTTGCATTAATCTGGCTTTGCTAAAAAGAAAAAAAATACATCTATGAAAAACTTCAGTCAGGTTTCAGGCCCCATCATAGCAAAGAAACTTCTAAATTATCTAAGCTAATGGAGTGTGTTAAAGATGTAAAAGATGGGATGACCAATAATTTTCTCCTACTAAATTTGGATAAGTTTGGATAGAGATATTACTTATTGGACCAAAAACATACCTTGGAGAGCAAAGTCCACTAAAGGATGCAGAGTATTTTCACATTTGGCTCATAAACTCTGGAATAGCCTTCCTGTTAATGTTTGGGGCTCAGACAACACTCTCTCTGTTTAATGACACATCTCTTGCCAAGCATTAATCCATCCCATATCTTCATACTCCACTTCTGATCAAATGCACATTATCATTCTTTGTTTCAAATGTTATGAACAGCTGCTACACTATTCTCTTTCTGCTTTTCTGTTTCTGCCATGGAATGGGCATCCCAAGGCAACTTAGAGATTACTCGAGCTTCAGTGTGGATCCAGCCTCTTATGAAGATTTGAGATGACCCAACACCTGAGAAAACATGACACCAACCCCTCTGAGGACCTCAGATGAAGCCAACTCTGAACCAATATACAAAACTACCAAATTTTTCATTTTTGCGTTTAAATAATTTCTGTTTAATTTATTTTGAATTGGCTCTGAGATATGGAAACGCCTCCCCACTTATAATGTGCATTTGAAAAAGCAACACACACCAAACATTTTCCCTTGTAATGACTTGTAATGAGAAGCGTTTTTAAACTTGTTGTCCAACAAAACAGAACATAATAACATTTTTACTCCACAACATCAGTCAAATGCTTCCTTCTGTGATCTGATGTGGCTTCTTATCACAGAATGTGGCCTTTTCTGAGAAGCTACTTAACAATAATGTGTATTGTGAAAAGTGCTATACAAATGAATTGAGTTATATTGAATGAGAATTTATATTGCCTTTTTATATTGCAAAAAGCCATTTTATATTGATTTTAGACTTTATTATAGTACTTGTTTATATCAACATATTATTTTAATACTATTTATTGTTGAATCTTATTTTAATAATAATCAGATTTAATAGTCAAATAAATTAACAATTTATCACATTTAAATCATACTAGCCAAGCAGTAGCCATAAAAACAATTAAGTCATACATTATATTCTCCCTTATTTGCCTTTTGTCACAGTTATGTTTCATATAGTTCTGTTGTGTCTTCTTTTCCCTGTGTCTGTTTGCTTGCTTTCCCTTTGCTTATTAGTTGTTATGGTTTCTGATTAGTAGCACCTGTTTCAGTTTCTTTAGATTAACTAGTCTGTGTATTTAAGCCTTTAGCATGACTAATCTCATTAATGGTAATGTGTAGTGTTTTTTCCCCCCTGTGTTTATTAAAACTCCTTGAGAAATATTTGTAGCAATAGGCAACAATACATTGACAATCTAAACAATGTGGGTTAAATACAAACCAGTGTGGGTAAAATAGGGACAAACGACAGCGTTGGGTTAAATGTTTAACCCAACCTTCTGGGTAGTAACCCAACCACTGGGTCAAAACAACCTAATTGCTGGGTTTGTCCCTATTTTACCCAGCACTGGGTTGCATTTAACCCAGCATTTTTTAGAGTGTACGCTATTTGTCAAAAGATCCGCTTTTCTTTATGTCAAAACTCCACTGGGGATATTAGGTAAAGATCATGTTCCATTAAGATATTTTGTAAATTTCCTACTGTAAATACATCAAAACTTACTTTTTGATTAGTAATATGCATTGCTAAGGACTTCATTTGGACAGCTTTAAAGGGATACACTCTAAAAAATGCTGGGTTGAGACCGCTGGGTAAGGACGTGGGTTGTTTTACCCCAATTTTGTGGTTGAAAAATTGGGATTGATCAAAACCCAGCGGTTGCTGGGTTGGGAAAGCGACGGAAAGAGGAGCACGCACGTAACGTTAAAACAGCGGACTATCTTGTGAACCATGTGCAAGAAAAAGAGACATGAGTGTACATGAAGATAATCTTGCGCAAGTGATCATTGGCCTTGAGGTTGTGAGATTCAGATGTGCAGTCAAAAGGCAAAACTTTAATCAGTGTGCCCACGATGGGATTTAAGCAGGCCAATGGAAGGAAGGTTAGGTGTAGTGTGAAGAAAATATGAAGTTGAAGGAAAGGGAGAGAATATAATAAGCGTAGTAGGAGAAATAAGTCTGCACCAAATCAATCTATACGTGTAAAAGAGGTATGGACAGACAAAAAGAATCTAAGTGTACCGTGGTGGTCTGAAGAGTGCACAGTGGTAATTGGAGTGAGGAATAAGGCATTCTGGATTTTAAAAAGGATATTAACTCAAGATACAGTTGTAGAATATCAGAAGAAAAGGGCAGCTGCAAGAAGGGTAATCAAAAGTGCAAAGAGAAAGGCTTGGCAGGAATTCTGTAACACAATTGGGAGAGAAACTGGAATGCATGTGGTATGGAGAATGATTAGGAAAATGAATGGTGTTAATAATTATAAACAGATCCCTGTAATTGAAGAGGAAGGGAAAATAGCCTGAACGAATAAAGAAAAGACAGAAGTCTTGAATCCGTGTATCATTCGATCATTCGTTTTTTTATTTAATATTGAAAGTAGAAAAATTAGAAAACGGCTCCTTTTTCGTATTTTCGTTTTTTTCCAAAACACGAAAAAAAACAGAATTCAGCTTAAATTTTCGTTTTCGTTAATGGGTGGAAAAATGAATAAACAGCTTGAATATTCGATTTCTACATGTGGGCGGGAATTAAACGCCCCTTTCTGCTGATTGGTCAGCCGAAGATCAAACCGTGCCTTCGCAGTATAGCAGAATAATAGTCCTCCACTGCTGCAGTTATATGGATTCTTAAGCATTTATTGCAACTACATTTAGTCTTTTTTCATCAAACAAACAGGCTAATGAATAGCTCAACACAACTCATACTTGGGCAGAGTCTAGGCAGGACTTTCATCTGTGTCGATATAAATTCTATTCTTTGCATCAGCTGAGCATGGCAGGGTATGATATGACAGCCGTCTTAGCCTACCCTGCTCACACAGTAAGTCTAAGTAATTAATTCATTAATTTGTTTAAAAATAAATACTTTAAACACTAAGACAAAAAGGAAAGAATAATACATTGGCTTGGGTATATATATGCGGTATATATATGCCTATGTTCACGCAAGAACTGTCATTATGACTGACAACCGGAGAACAACAGATAATAAATATAGCCTACTGTTAGAGTTATACAATGTAGTCTTTTTTTATTAAAATTGAATATAATTGATATGATATCTCAAAAAGATAAACACTTGTGCGCGGCGTGAGCTGCTGCACACTCGCACTGCAAAGCAAGATTTTCATAAAATATAATAACATGCCATTACCATTTGTTTCTCACCAAACCCTCAGTATACCTTCAGAATGCTTGGAATATACGCCAGGAGATGCATAGGATTATTTTACGACAGATATGCATCCGCTTCCAAAAAAAAAAAAAAAAAAAAAATTGGTCACCATTCTCTGCCATTAAATTGGCAAGCGTGAGCAGGACATTTTTGTGTTATTAAGTAATAAGCATTTAGAACAACATTAAGGTGAGTAGTCACTATAGTTCACACAGTTCCAATAAATTGCAATGGGTTAAATAAACTAAATAAGCAGACAGACTACAGTCAAGCACAGAAGTGCAGAGGAAATAAGCAGCAGTCATATTTAAAACAGTTCAAATTAATATTGAGTACTGATTGATGTTCACTTGGTTTTTTTCCCCATCGAGGGGAAATAAACTTAATACATGTTATACTCGTTGGTACAAGGTATATTTTTATTGTGTCCTGTTACGTTCAAAATAATCTACAAATGTCATGCTTTGAAAATAAAGAAACAGAATGCGTCTTTAGCGCGTTAGATCTCCTGAGCATCTTTCCGGCGCAGGCCACAAACATGAACAGAGGAATACGCATCTTTTAAAGTTCATTTAGATATTTACATTAAGCATCATATAAGTCACTTGGAATAAATCCCAGTAGCCTATGTACATTGATAAACAAGAGATTCCAGTTGGCAATACTTAGGCTATAGCAATTATTTCTTGGACCCTAATCACTTTACGAACGCTGCTACACAGAAGAAAGCCCTGTCTGGACTCTGCCCCAGTATGAGTTGTGTCAAGCTATTCATTAGCATGTTTGTTTGATGAAAAAATACTAAATATAGTTGCAATAAATGTATTAAGAATCCGTACAACTGCAGCAGCAGAGGACTATTATTTTGCTGCGTGATACTGCGGAAGAACTGAAAAAGGCACGGTTTGATCTTCGGCTGACCATTCAGCAGAAAGGGGCGTTTAATTCCCGCCCACGTGTAGAATCGACTATTCAAGCTGTTTATTAATTTTCCAACCAAGAACGAAAAACGAAAATTAAGCTGAATTTCGTTTTTCGGAAAAAAACAAAAACACGAAAAAGGAGCCATTTTCAAAATGTTCTACTTTATATTAAATAAAAAAACGAATGATCGAATGATACACGGATTGTCTTAGCCAAAACTTTTGCTAGAGTTCATAGTGTTGAAAACTTGAATGATAAGTTCTTAAAAAGAAGACAAGAGTTAAGTAAAATATATGAGAATGTTCGTATGAAAAAACAAGGAGTTGATAGTAATATGGATGAGGATTTTAATTCTTTTGAGTTAAAAATAGCCATTAACAATTCAAAGAATACAACGCCAGGGAGAGACATGATCAGTTACAGTATGTTAAAAAATTTACCAGAAGTAGCCGTTAAAGCATTAATGGATTTATATAATCATATATGGAATGAAGGCACCTTACCCAAAGATTGGAAAAGTGCAATAGTGATACCAGTAGTGAAACAGGTAAAGATGCATCAAAATCTAATAATTATAGGCCAATTGCTCTTACATCTACATTATGCAAGGTAATAGAGAAAATCATAGTAAGAATGTTGAATTATTTTTTGGAGAAAAAATAAATATTATCATCAGCTCAGAGTGGTTTCAGGAAGAAGAGATCTACAATGGATGCTCTGATATTATTTGAAAATGATGTTAAAAAAGCTTTAATAATGAAATAATTTCTTGTTGCTGTTTTCTTTGACATTGAAAAGGCATATGACACTTTATGGAGGGAGGGACTGTTAATTAAGTTAAATAAAATCGGAATGGGGGGAGAATGTATAATTAGATATTAGATTTTTAGTTTGAGCGTACATTCCAGGTATAAGAATAGGGGAAGAAATGTCAGCATCGTATGATATCCTGAATGGGACTCCACAAGGAAGTGTAATCAGTCCAATTTTATTTAATGTAATGATTAATGATATATTTTAAAGAGTTAAACAAAGCATTGGGAAGGCATTATATGCAGATGGTGCAGTATGGAGAAGAGGTAGGAATTTAGGAAATGTAGTTAAAGGAATACAAGAATCAATAAATGAAGTTGAAAGGTGGTCAGTAGATTGGGGATTGAAGTTTTCAGTATCAAAGAAAAAGGAACAAATTACTCTGAAATTATATGAACAATTGTTAGAAAGAGTGACAGAGTTCAAATATCTTGGATTAATCTTTGATGAAAAATTAACTTGGAAGAGACATATTAAGAAAATTGAAAACAAATGCAAAGGAGTAATACATTGCATGACTTCAATAGCTAAGTATGAATGGGGAGCAAGGAAAAGTGCACTGTTACATGTATACCAAGCCTTAATACGGTCTAGTATAGACTATGGGTGTGCAGTGTATGGTGTTGCAGCAAAATCAGAATTAAAGAAACTGGACAACATACAGTCCAGAGCACTTAGAATCTGCTGTGGAACAATAAGGTCAACCCCTCTAGATGCCATCAGGGCGAAGCGGGGGAGATGCCATTAGATTTGAGAATAGAAAAGCTTGCGATGATGTATTGGGTTAATCTACAGGGTAGTAATAAGAGTCATCGTACACGCACAATTTTAAATGATTGTTGGGAATATAAAAAGAATGGAGGGAATATTTTTGGTTGGAAGTATGAACAGTGGGTCAAGGATTGTGGTCTGGAGAATGAAGAAATCTGTCCCAACATGCCATTAAATGGGGTATCGGTATGGAATATTCCTGAACCCATTGTTTGAAATGAGATTGTTGGAGGCCCGGGAAAAAGCAGAAGAGCGATATACTAGTTATGAAATCAATGTTTTTATGAGAGAAAATGTTTATTCTTTCATACAGATCTATACAGATGAGTCTAAAGACCCAATCAAACAAAAAGTGGGCATAGGAGTGTACATTCCAAGATTTAAGACGAAAATAAGTTTAAGGTTAAGTGACAAATTGTCCGTATATTCTACAGAATTAACTGCTATAATAGTAGGATTGCAGTGGGTAGAACAGATTAAGCCAAATAGGACTCTGACTGTAATTTGCTCAGATTCTTCATCAGCTCTTAAAGTATATTGTCGACAAAAACTGATAGAGAAGACCTGCTAGTAGAAATTCATACATTACTGTACAGACTGAAAATAGAGGGTATAATCGTATGCTTTAGTGGGGACCAACACATATTGGGATAGTAGGGAATGAAACAGCGGATAAATTAGCAAAAGAAGCTTTAAAGAAAAAACTTGGTGGATGTTAAGGTACCTCAGGGACGGAATGAGATAAAATCAGTAATTAATAGGGAAATAATAAGAACATGGCAACAAAGATGGGAAAATAGCAGCAAAGGTAGGTGGTATTATAATATTGTAAAATCAGCAGGGAAAAAATAACAGTTTAATGGAAGACACAGAAAGGAAGAAGTAATGATTTCTAGATTAAGGATGGGTCACACAGGACTAAATTCAACACTTGCATTAATGGGGAAGCTTGAAAATGG
>JADLZN010007611.1:0-119447 GCA_018155175.1 Sinocyclocheilus anophthalmus | reverse complement strand
TATAAAATGGGATTAGATACATTTGTGTTATGTAACATTTAATTATTGTGATTGCCGTGCGCGGTTTGCGTCGTATTCTGAGTTTGTGGTTGGGCAGTTCTCTGTTTTAATTCATTTTGATTAATACTAAATCTGTTTACTAAATTAATGCACATTCACATTTAGTCTAAAACTACAGTAACATCATGTTCACACAGTTCACTCACAACTTCCTCGCATCTTCTGATTTCTCTCAACATGGGGATAGGAGAGATGTCAGTCAATAAATGGGAAAACAAATTAACTGGCATTACTTATTTGAAAAGTAACTCCGATATATCCTTCTGAATGAAAAAGTAACACCTTACTTTAATAGTTACTTGGGAAAAGTAATCTGATTACATACAATCTCGCTATCATATACTTGTAATGAGGTTCCTTCCCAATCCCCGCCAACACTCGGCCTATTCAGTTTATCGCTGTATGGTACGAACGCGCACGAGTCTCCTGCATCAGAGTCTCCACTGAACAGTGGTAAAACGATAAAACTTAAGCATTCTTCCTATCCAGAGAACTTGTGTTGCGTTTCCGGGGGCAAAAAACGCCCATTGTTTTCGAAGGCAACAATATAAAAGTGGGCGGGAAACTATCATTGGTTATTCTAACACTTACTTGTATTATCAAATTATAACTACAATTGGAGAATACTGTAAATTGATAATTGTCTCGGGTAATGATTCAATGATAGACCGTTTAATGTTATCGCGACAAGAGCGCATTTAATCTGGCTGCCATTTAGGCAACTTGTTAGCAACCGTGCGTTTTTTAATGAAACGGATTAAAAAAAAGAATCACGGAGTGGGGTGTAACCCTGGTGTGTTTTATTGTGCGCTAGTATATGAAAAACGTTAAAGTATCTTTAGCTGTTGAACCGTACGCTCTAGTTTAGAGGATTTAACGCAACTCCTCATTCAAAAACTATAGGACTATGAACGGCGAAGTGCTAAAATGCTACGGCGCTTATCAAGGGTTTTTGCCTACAAAGTGAGAACTCATCATCAGTTCACCACCCTCTATAGTTAGGACTCCGGAGCCATGAGAAAGGGATGCGTTGAGTCAAAGGAAGTGAAGTCGCAAAAAACTCTATGATCGTCACGTGATTCAGCAGGTAGATACTTCAAATAGTTCGGCAGGAATGTTCATAGGGCGGGCAGATATGAAATGACATGGATCTGGAGAGACAGAACTGTGATTTTTGGGTGAATTAGTGAAGAAAAAAAAAAAAAAATTCAATAAAATATTTATTTACATCATTTATAAAATAAAATAAATAAATAAACATTTGTACACACTTTAATCATATATTTTATGTATGTTGACTTTTGTTATGCACTTATTTATAGGAATCGATTTATACATTTATAATAAACAATATGTAAAGTGCAGATTGTTGTCGTCTTAGAACTATGCTCTGTCACTATAGTTATGGCTGGGCTGCATGGGAGTGCTGCGACCTCACAGAAAGATTGTGAATGTTATGGTTTCATCTCTACGGATCAGGGAGTTATGGAAAAAAAACATGATGCATCAGTTTTAGTTCAATTCACATTTATTTGCTTATTGCACTTTTTAATATACAGGCATTGTTCAAAGCGCTTTACACAGAAAATGAATGTTTCTACTTACAATATCGAGTCTGTAACAGGTGTACCCTGTGTGCCAAAAGTAACGTTCTTATGGCATGAAATGTTCAAAATTAGGCATAATACAACACCTGTGCGCCAACAAAAAGGCGCTCATGGGCCCGTTAATACGTCATGTATTTCAGTAAACAGTTAAATATAGACTAGTAAACAATTGAACAACTTAAAGCCATGGTAGGGTCAGTCTGATCATGTTGATCTACTAATGGCAAAGGAAAATGTAGGGGCAGTTTATGTGTATGTTTATCAGAGTCTAGTACTTGCATCTGAAGTGCACACCCTCTCAAGGGTTGGTGCGTCGATCTTCTCTGCACAAGTGTTGGTTCGCATCTGAAGTTCGTAGATCAGCTGGATATAGTCAGCTAATGCTATACGAGTACACGCAACAGTATATGTGCTTTACTCATAGCTTGGGAACTGGGCACTTTTTCACAAAAAAAAAAAGACACATAATAGCTAGGGAAAGAACTTGTCCAAACGGCATTGAAGAGCCTCATGTGAGGGTGATGTGCTCTTTATCAGGGAGTTCCTTCAGGTGGTTCTCTATTCTGAAAGTGCAAGATAGCAGTTAAAAAAACAGTGAACACAAGGGAAGAAATGTTAATGATTGCGCCCAATTGCACGATTGTGCAGATGCGCTGTGGCAATCTGCATCCTTCAACTACGTGCATTCTTTAGAGCCAAGACGTTTTAAAGATATGAAAAAAATAGCATCATAATGCTCAGGGGCAGGTTTACTGTGATTACTTCTATAATATAGTAGTGGTATATAATCAATTTTTGGACATTTAGCCTAGCATGATTCTGAAATGAAAACTGCTCACCTACATTAAACTTTTCATTCTCACTTTGGTCCATCTGCATCCTTTGCAATATATCTAAGTCTATTTAATAACTCCCCACCAGCAAAATCACTTAAATTACACAACGATGGATGAAACTGCATGAAGAGAATGAATAACATCCCGTGAATCTACTAATTAAGTGAGGAATAATCTATTAATAATCTGTTTTAATGCACACTATACTATTGCGGGAACTATTGAGCGGCTCCACGATCCGCCATTCCTGTAAAAAACTGGTCCATTGGAGCGAACGGAGTTGTCACAACAAACAACTCTCGCTCTGCTCTTAACATCTCTCTCTCTACGGCTCTGGTCAGCACCAAGCTTCAGAAACGCAGGCACTGCTGGCTTGGCAATTAATCTATAAACATAACTTTTCATTACATCGATATTTTATATGGAATAATAAAGATATCTTGTACAAAAAAAAAAGTCAATCTTTAATCAGACATGGTAGGCGATTTGTCGACACGTGGAATCCTTAATTACTTAGTTCGGTTAGTTCATGGTTGGCTTAATGCACAAGGTTCTGCTTTAACATATTCTGGATTTCACGCTCGATAAATGTATGATACCTTGTCGGCGCCATGCAAGAAACTCCATATTCTTGAGCAATTGATCCATGGGCAGAGTTGTAATCACTATTAGGCGAAAATCCATGGATTTTATCGCTGTAACATTGATCAGACAAACCTAATTTTATGTAGTGATAACAATATTTATTGGGTATATTAAATTGTAATAGATAAAGTGTCTATAGCAAATATATTAGAAATATTTTCAAAAAGCCAATTAATTTGTCCTTGTTCAATGATACCGCAATGTTTTGGTCTACTATAATTGAAAATGGTTAACGGAAAAAATGTTGGTCACTAACAAATAAGTTTTTATATCTTAATATCTAAAATTATAGAAAGGTATCCTTAAAATATTATTAACTAGGAGGCGACCGGTGAAAACCATCAAAATTTACCTCTGGTGTTTGTCAACGGAGTTGGCTGAACTTTTTTAATTGAATATTGCAAGACTCGTATGTGATATTTTGAATAGCAGATGTCCATAGAATCGTGTGACTAACAGGACAGTTGAGATTAAGAATATGAGGTTGATTGAAAATTGCTTTGTTTTACGCTTTTATATATATAAAAAATTAATTGGCCTTTTGGCTTGGATGTATTCTAATTGATGCTTTCTAGGGGTTTTATTGGAAGGCATATATACAAATTAATCTGACATGATGATCGTTTTTAGGAAGTTTTTTGTACAGGATCGATGGTGGTGTCTTATCCAAAACTTACGATATGCTCCATTTATAGTCTTTTCCAAATACTTCAATCACAACTTTTTATTTATATTTGGTAAATATCACATTCATGTGAAGACTGGGTGTATGTTGCTAAAAATGGTCTAGAAGGCTAAGCGGTCATAATTTTGAACTTTATAAGGTAAAGTTAGATGTAAACAATATGGTAAACGGGGCTTACATTAGACAAAATTTACTAAGTAAAACAAAAAAGCTAGAAAGAATAGAAAGGAACCGTTATGAAGCTTTTGTTACTTTAAATTGTTGTAATGTGTTTACCCCGAGGCTTGATTGTTATCACTTTACATATTATGATTATTATTTGTTTTTGTCATTGGCTGGGCGAGTTGTATATGTTTGTATACAAATCTTTGTATAATTTTTGCAATGAATTAAAAAAATAAAAAAAAAAGCTTCAGACAACAGCCCTCTGGACCCCATCACGCCCGACGGCCTCTATGTAAGCTGTATCGTGCCTCCCGTTATAGGTGGGGGTGGGGGGGGGTTTCGGGTTCAAAAAAAACTATCCCCCCCGTGAAATGTTCGTTAGTGCCGGGTCGGCGCTCGGATTTCCCTACTACTTCCTGTTGTCTCGAAAGAAGGTCCTTTGTATTTTTTATGAGGATGAGCAAAAGAAACTGTCAAAAATGTGTGAATTCTTATTCTTTGGAATTCTCACTGTAGCTACTGCAGTATGAACATCGGAACATTCATATAGGAATATATCCACTGTATTTTAAAACGTAGAAGTTACTCCTTCACGATGGCGGATCCTCAAAGTGAGTGAACTGTTTATTTAATTATTTATTTTTGCGAACTCTGACAATAGTCTTTAAGTACATTTTTACTGAACCTATTTATATATTAAGCCCGGATTTATTAGACAATTAGGATTGTCTTTGTTTTTCGTAAAGCTATTTCAGTTAGAATTTTTTTTGTGGAATGTACAGATTTAATGGGTTACAGGCTTGGTATTTTTGCTATTTTGGTATTTTTAAACTAAGTTGGAACGTGTATAAACGCAAGATGTAAACTGAAAAATTACTATCTTAGGGCAAAACTTACACCATGTGATGTATCTATTATCAAAAAGACTCTGCTCATTTGTTTTATAGTCCTACTTTTTTCTTTGAAATTTTGGTTAGATGTTAGTTCCTTTTAGCTTGCTAGCAATGAAATGTTATGTATATGCTTATCCTGCTAATAATATACTCTTTCTTGTAGCACATCATGAAAGCAAAATGTTTGAGAATGTTGTGAATTTCTATATTTTGCATGGTAAATATCCAACATGCTGGTAAAATTTGCAGAACGTCATACCCTGTGAAGGGGGGGCTAGGGAGCGGTGACTGGCCATCTGGATGTCTGGAGAAGTCAGAACGCCGTCGACCTGGGCTGGTATTCAACCAGAAGAAACAGTGGTGCAGATTAAAGGGGTCATATGATTTTGCTAAAAATAACATTATAACTTATTTAGTCTGTATTGGTGTACTATGACTATTAGTTTAAGCTAAAAACAAGAAAAATGCATTAATTTTTCGCACATATCTGCTATTCATTATTGTTTCTGTGTTCTGCCTCTATGCTACGCCTTCGCGCTTATCTGAAACGCGTCGAATGTTACAAAGCTCCATCGGTCTGGAAAAGTCGAGGGTGCTGTGTATTGGGCCTGACATACAGTCATCAAGCCGGAGATCGTTAACTTCGTTACGGCAAGGGCTTAAGCCCTTACCATGACATGTGGATGATGCCCTGTCTGGCCTGAGCGACGAGACAAAAACATTAAAACCCATTATAAACGAGGCATTTGTTGCATTCAGTGGAGACATAATTACTGATTATAATGACTTATACTGTCTTTGTACGCGTTGCGTTGCATCGCGCCGCATAAACATAAAAACAATTCTGCATTTGTGAACAAAGAAATGACAAACAACAAGCCCTACTCCACACTGCTCAAAACTCGCGTTTCAATCATCAACATTCAGTGGTCTAAATCCTTAAATGTGAAAACGGATACTTGACAGTCTAGATGAGTCAGAACAGCGGGCGGCATTGTAGTCTGTGTCATTTGTTGTGATAAACAGGAAGGTGTGTTCAGCTGAATTCAATTTGAGTTTTGTTAAATTAATAAAAAAAAGCTTAGTTTACCGCGTAAGCGTTTGCGGCTGTGAAGGCCGAAAGACCGAAGAGTGTAAAGACCATCGACTCTACCGGGCGACTCCACCGGGCAGGACACCGGCAAAGGATAAGTATCGCTTTTTATTTCTCCTCTTTCCTACTACTAGTTTCACTTCTGTTTCAGTTTTTATAAACATTTCTTACTATGTGCAAGTAAGTTGTTGTTTTTTAGCATGTGTGTTTTGGCAGTGTTATTTTTTAGGATTACTGATAAACTAATATAGTTTGATTTGTATTAGTTATCTACTTTAGTTTTAGTTACAGTTGTAGTAACGTTGTCATTTTATTAGTTTTTTATTATGTCTATATATGTTTTTTATTAAGTTTTAGTTTATTTAATTTGAGTTATTTCAGAGCTTGCAACAGTATATATCAAAATTGGAAATGAAATAGATAGTAAGTGTTGAATGGTACATTTCATAGATATATATGTATGTATATGTGTGTGTGGTTGTACATACACATGTAGTTGTTTTTTTTGGTGTTTGGCTTAGTGTTATGTTAGATCATTGTTAATACTCATACCATATTGTGTGCATTATTATGATTGTTGACGATGTTATTAGCTTTATTTTTTTGTTTTCAATTTAAAAAAATGTTAGGAATCTTTGGAAATGTTGGTCTAGTTGGCATTTCGTCATTTATTTATTTATTTTATATTTATTAAATGTTTATATATATATACTGTATTTTTAGAGTTTTAGCTTTAGTTATAACATTAATTACTTTTCTTATTTGTAAGGGTCGCTTGGATAAAAGTTTCGCTGAAATCGACCTAAAGTAAAGGGAAAGTACAGTCTAACATTCTCCAGGATCAGGAACAGATCCTCCTATAAATGCTCTGGGAGGGGGCACACATTCAATGAATATTGGGTTAGAACTGCGTTCTGGAAGCATGTGTTGTATTGCAAGCTTACTGGCAACCTTAACGACTTATTCTTACAGTCGTGTCCATGCATCGTGTGAGACCAAAACAAATTAGTACTTTCGGCTCTTCATTCAGTCCTGAACGAAACCGTCAATGAGCATCTTCGCATCAACATGGCGGGCTAGGGGCAACAATACTACAGCGACGAATAAAGTTTAGCGTCCCACCTAAATGCGCTTCCTTTCTTGCGTGAACAATTTGGGGTAAGGCGTTTGCAAATACTTCCCACATCGTGACGTATGATAGTGTGGGGGCTTGTTATAATCGTTAGCGCGTTTTAGGTAGGGGCGTGGTTGACTCTTAACTTTATATCAAGAAGATCTCTTGGATGTTGAGTACTTTATTTTTTGCAACTTTAGCAGATCTCTCTTTAGCACGCAAGAGCTTGGTAACACTTCGCTAAAGAGACAACATAAAAGAAAAAAAAAAGGAAAAATTAATTGGGCATTCATATTGGACCCCTTTAAGCCCTTAAAATATTTTATATAAAATTTTCATTGTACTTTGAGTGTTGCTCGCTTCGGTGATGGTGTCCATAATATAATTTCCGCACATTGATAATGAAATTACAGTAAAATCTTCTCATTTTATAAAAATGATTTTTGTCTTGTTCATTCTCATTACCATTGCTTTCTTGCTTGGCTGGTTGGATGAGTCACAGATTATTTTTAGTTGTTTGTACACTAAATAGCAGGCGCTATTTATTGTTCACAAATTTAAGACAATCCGGAAGCTTGGCGATAGTGTAGGCTACATAAAGTACATCAGGACCTGTTTTGATTTATGTAAATTGTATTTTCTGCATGAAAGAATTTTAGTGGTTTTAGGTTTTACACCATTGGAATGTATTTTAGTGCATACCACTGTATAGAAGTCTATAGCGCAAGAGCATCGGCACAGAATAGTTTAAGGGCATCCTGCCTGATTTTACACTGGTGAACAATATGAAATTACTACGATTTCTTAAGTAAGATTCCTCGGACAGCATCGAAAATATTTCTTACTGTATTTGAAGTTAAAACAGCAGCGGCACTGGGACATCTTTTGGGGGGGCAATAAAACATGCGCAAATTGCCTACACACTCTAGAAAAAAATATTCATTGAATTTACTACAAACTTTTTATTTGAACGATTGTTGTGGGTTGGGCAATGCAATTTATTTTAGCTAATTTAACATAAAGCAAATTTAGTTAGACTACTTTAAAAAAAAATTGTTTTAAATGTAGCTAAAATAAATTGTTTGCGACCCCTGACCTTTAAAAAATTCTATAATTTTTTTCAGTGTAGTACATTTTTTAGTTTACTAACCAAACTAATATAATTACATATTTAATATAATTCTTTTTCAGAGGACGTCACACAGAAATCAATCTCAGGCAATCAACCAACTGACCCTAAAAAAGGAATATTCGAGAGATTTGAAAAGTCAGAAGGTAAAAAGTCAGAAGGTATGTTTTCTCAGAGGAATTCTTTCTTTAACCATAAAACTTCCCTGCTCTACAGCTAAATATTAAAAAATGGATATTATTATTTAAATACAGTGCACTTTAGATAGAGACCTCATAAGACAAATTATGAGGTCTCTATAGAATATTAAGTGTTAGGCACTAAACTGCCTCTGCTAAATCAACATTAGATCAAATTGTCTTCGTGGCCTATTTCCAGCTGACATGAGCTCTATAACCACTTCTTTATAAACAGGGCCAGACACAGAAATGGAAACACCTCAGTTATTTTCTCCTGTAAGTGAAAATTTATTTCCTATAATGTGTGTTTGTTATAATGTGACTGTGGTAATGAAGAAGGACTTCAAAGCTCTTTATTTTCAACCAGTGTTATGTGCGTTTGTTTTCTTCATTTTAATTAACTTCTTAAAAACTCATCATTCTCTTTTTTTTAAGCCGTCCAGTTTTCGGTCTAGAGGGCGTGTTTGGACTGAAGTACTCTCCATAGACAAAGGTATGCTCATATTCTGACTTTTTTTTTTTATATGAGAGCTTTAAAAAATAACGTGAATAGCTCAGAGTTGTCCATGTCATTTGACAATCCAACCAATGTGAGTAGTTACAGGGTGGAATGACACGTGTAGCTCTTGGAGCACCTCATCTCTGAATTAAAACGCTTCCATATTGTGATAACATCCTGTTACTCCCTATATATGTTAATGTTCTAACATGATTTTCATCTGAACACTGACAGTGAGTGAGCAAGTTAAATGTGATATGCTTTAAAGCAGAAGTCTGTTATGCTGACCAAAGCTGCCTTTATTTGATGAAAAATACAGTACAAACCGTAATATTGTGAAATATTACAATTTAAAATAACCGTTTTCTGTTTCAATATATAAAATATAATTTATTCCTGTGATAAAAGCTGAATTTTCAGCAGACATTACTCCAGTCTCCATCCTTCAGAATCAATGTTAATATTTATGTATATAATGTTTTTGATCAAAATGTTCTTTTTTTGGCAGACTGTGATGGAAAAATATACATTATATTCAGGGCTCGAATTGAGGGGGGATTCAGGGGGATGGCATCCCCCTGGTAGAAAAAAATTGACAAAAAGCATCCCCTCAGTAAAACCACCATCCCCCTGACCATCCCCTTTGAATTAATCATGTGTATTATGTAAAACATATGCAAATTAAATGTTAAAATGATCTACTTAAGATATTTCACGAATAACGGCGATTGGCCAATCAGAACTCGCTTCTGTAACAAGCTGCGCACAAGCGGAAGCAAGTTTTCGTAATTTTTTGCGCAAAATGGTTTTAGCGCAACTTTTGAATTTCTTTAAAAAGAAACACGAAAAGTAGGATTTCCTTCCCTTTAGCATTAGAAATATTCCCTGATATAATGTTATTGTCTTGTATGTGTAACTGTGAGGGACTGAGAGACTATAGACCAATTATAGGTTTGTAAACGTTCAGGATTCGCATGGCATCAAGGTTGCAGAAAACCAGGCGAAAATTCTCCCTTTATGGCTAGAGAATTTCACGGATATGGTACAAAATAGTTAGGTTTAAAAAGATTATAAATGATATTGATTAGATGTCATTTTCAAATGTTCTCATCGCATAGTTGCAAGAGCTTTCCCCAGCGATAAGCACTGTTATTTCAACGAAATTGCCCCGTTTCGAGTGTTGGATAGTCTTACGATCGAAACAGGATGACTTTGTTTGGGCGGAGCCTGAGCTGGAGCAGAAAATAGATGGTTTCCCCTCTCGAGCTTTCACAGAGACCGGGGGGGACATCACGGAGATATGTCCTCCCGTTATGGGAACTCCTTCCCTTCCAGCCTTTCCTGAAGTCCTATTGGCTCCCGCCAGTCCAAATGACTGGCCAATTGACGCGAAGTATGCAAATCGCATGCAAATACTGACGAGCTCGAGCGGCAGTATAAAATGCGGTGCACGCGACAATTACGTCAGAATCTTCTACTTCACCTGTTGAATTCACTATGGCAACAGTCTGCAGGATCTGCGCGGGACCGATAGAGTATTCGGGATGAGGCCCACTGCCGCCAGCGTGCCGCTGGTGGGCCCTCCCGGTGACGGGAGCGTCGTCTTGTCGCTCCACCAACTCCAACGTTCGCCCCGTTCCCCGGTCTCACTCCCAGAGGACTGCTTCCACCCTCCTGCCAACATCGCGGAGTTTGTATCCTTTAGCCAGGTGGAGAGCGGGACAAAAGGGGATGACTCTATGTCCGCATCTCTGCCTCGAGTAGGGAGTATTGGGTGTGATCGGAGTCCGATCAGCAGAATGGCCGTACAGCATGGGTGCCCTCCTCCCCTCCAGTAGGAGCTCATAGGTTTCTTTCCAAGGCTGTCCAGGAATTTGAGCTTGACACTGGTCCTCCAGAGGCGGCCTGCCAGGAGTGGGGCTTTAGCCTCCAAGTAGGGTACATTTTTAGGTCCACCCGGACAACCGCTCACCCGTCCGATGGATACCGAGCAATACATTCTCATCTCAAAACAGAAGGTCTCTTCCGCAGTGCCGCGGATTCACATCAGGAGCAATGCGTGTGCCACTCGGCCTACCACACCCCTCAGAGCAGCGTGGCGAGAGCCGCCCCCACACACGTTCGCCGTCGCATCCAACGACCAAGCGTCAAAGCCGCTTGTCAGTTCCTGACGCGTGTTACGTTATTCGCGGGAATCTCACTGTGTGCGTACTCGTTGTGAGAAGCCGGTGGGTAACCCTTCATTCCTGAACGCAGACACGCGCCGTTTCAATGGCGTGGTGCTTTCTCTAACATTGCCCCAAAACGCCTGGTATCTGAACAGAGGTTCTGCCTCTGCTCTGAAAAAGGAGCGTGATAGAACGAGTCCCTCTCAGACGGTGCTGGCGAGCGGTTTTAACAATCCGCTATTTCGTGGTACCCCAAAAGGACGGGGGACTCCGCCCGATCTAGATCTCGAGACCCATCAACAGAGCGCTCTGCAAGCATACGTTCAGGATAATAATGCTGAAACAGATCCTGGTGCAAATTCGCCCCCTGGGGACTGGTTTGTGTCCTTGGATTTAAAGGACGCGTACTTTCACATTCAGATAGCACCGCATCACTGTTGCTTTCTGAGGTTTGCTTTCGAGGGCACAGCGTACCAGTACTCTGTTCTCTCGTTTGGGCTGGCTTTGGCCCCGCGCACTTTCTCGAAGTGCATGGATGCGGCACTTTCCCCTCTCAGAGCGAGCGGGATTTGTGTTCTCAACTATCTGGACGATTGGCTGATTTTAGCTCAGTCCCCGGGACACGCTAGTCAGCCATATAGACACGCTGCTTCGTCACTTGGAGTCCCTAGGGCTATGTGTCAACATGCAGAAGAGCATTCTCGCCCCGAATCAGTCTATAACTGGGAGTGTGTCTTCGACTCGGTGGAGATGAGAGCCCGCCTCTCTCGGGAGCGCTCGGCGGCCATTTTGTCTTCCCTGCGCCATTTCGGACTGGGCAGCTCTGTTCACTTGAAGGAATTTCAGAGGCTGCTGGGGGTCATGGCGTCTGCTGCAGCGGTATGTCATCTGGGCTTACTACACATGCGCCCCCTGCAGTTATGGTTGAAATCTTGAGTCCCTTGGATGGCGGGGACTTTGGGCCGTTTGCGCATCGCGGTCTCCCGCGGCTGCATCGAAGCTCTGCGGCCGTGGCGCAACCCAGATCTCTTCAGCCGGGGGGTTCCCCTGGGCTTGGTGACGTCACGCGTTGTGGTCACGACGGACGCATCGACTCGCGGCTGGGGAGCAGTGTGTGAGGGCATGCCAGCTTCGGGGCTGTGGTCAGAGCCCTAGAGCCGGTGGCACATAAACCGCTTGGGGCTGGAAGCAGTGTTCTTAGCTCTAAAAGATTTACGGCTGCTGCTGGAACAGCGACATGTACTGATTCGCATGACAACATGTCTGTGGTGTCGTACATAAATCACCAAGGAGGCGTACGTTCCAGGGCTTTGTACAAGCAAGCAGCGAATCTCCTGCTATGGGCGGACCGTCACTTTCTCTCCATCAGAGCAGCGCACATCCCCGGTCTCCTGAATCGCGGGGCGGACATGCTTTCGAGGAAGGGGATTCCTCAAGGCGAGTGGAGGTTGAACCCCGAGTCGGTTCGGATGATTGGACCCGCTACGGGAGAGCGGAGGTGGATCTGTTCGCCCCGAGCGAGAATGCCCCTGCCCGCTGTTCTTCTTCCTGTCTCACTCCCCGCTGGAGGGGGACGCTCTGACATCGCACTGGCCAGCAGCCAGGCTGTACGCATTTCCTCCAATCAAGATATTGCCACTGGTGTTATGCAAGATCAGGGAGGAGGGGGCTTCGGTGATACTCATCGCCCTGAACTGGCCGAACCAGCCTTGGTTCTCGGACCTGACAGAGCTGCTGGTGGCGCCGCCCTGGCCGATCCCCATCAGGAAGGATCTGCCGTCTCAAACGAGCGGCTCGGTGCAGCACCCCAACCCGGAGTTATTGAGCCATCATTTGTGGCTGCTTCGGGGATATCAGAGGAACTTGATGCTCCTGCATTCTCGTGTGCTCGCACGGGCTCTCTGAGCACGGGCGCCGGTCCACGAGCTTTGTTCTTCTGAAATGGGAGTGTTTGTGAATGGTGCCATGATGTTTCATATCGACTCCGTCTGCTTGCTGCTCCGTTCGGGATGTGCTGCGTTTTCTACATACAGCTGGATAGTGGATCTCTGCCTTCAACACTGAAAGTCTATGTGGCCGCTATTGCCTCATTTCGTTCCCCGCTGGGCGGGTGATCGATCTGTAGGCACGCGCTGGTGGTGAGTTTTCTTCAGGGGACGAGGAGATTGCATCCCCAGCGTCCACCTTCAGTTCTGCCCTGGGAACTAGAGGTGGTTTTAAGAGCTCTTTCACAGCCACCATTCAAGCCTTTAGTATTTGTTAATATGAAGGAGTTATCTCTCAAAAGTGCACTTCTTCTTGCCCTCGCTTCAGCTAAGCGCATAGGGGATTTACATGCGTTTTCTGTGGACAGTGACTGTATTCGCTTTGGACCCGGTGACTGCAGCGTCACTCTCCGGCCGAGGCCGGGCTACGTGCCTAAATCACTATCTACCCCCTTCAGAGCGCAGACTGTTTTGCTGTCTGCCCTGTCTTCTGAGTCATCGACCTCATGTGATGCGGACTCTCAGACTTCGGTGTGCCCCGTCAGGGATTTGAGGATTTACATTGACCGTTCGGCCAACTTGCGGCAATCTGACCAGCTTTTCGTGTGCTACGGTGGTTGTGCGAAGGGCCTGGCCGTGTCAAAAAGGAGGCTTTCCCACTGGATTGTGGACGCTATTACGGCTACTTATACGAGCCAAGGTTTGGAACGCCCCTTTCACATTAGGGCCCACTCAACAAAAGCTATCGCCTCCTCCTGGGCGTGGTAAAGAGGTATGTCTATTCAGGATATATGCCTTGCAGCCGGCTGGTCTTCTCAGAATACCTTCGCCAGGTTTTACAAGCTGGACGTTCAGTCCTTAGCCTCCCGAGTGCTGTCGGTGAGTGACTGATTCACGTTTATGCTACCTCTATTCGTGTGTTGCTGCCTCGATTATCATGTTATGTGTTATGCTGCTTAATACAGTTATCTCTGTTCAGCCCCCCTCTTAATATTGTTGTTGCTTCTGCCCTGTTCTCAGTGCAGCCGACGTTCTTAATGACCAGATATGCAAATTTCATATGCCTGGGCTTTAGACGCTCATTGGCTTATCTCTACCTATCAGCTGCGAGCCCGCCTAACAAGCATCACTATTGGTTGGGAATTGTGTTGTTCTAATCTTCGCTGGGTGTGTAAATTGCAGGGCTTCGGCGGACAACCTCGTCTCGCGTCAGGATTGAATATCGTTCCCATAACGGAGAAATATCTCTGTGATGTCTCGTGAAAGCTCGAGAGGGAACGTATCCGGTTACTATCGTAACCTCGGTTCCTTGAGAGCGGGAACGAGACATCACGGTGGTCGTCGTGTTCGCTACTCGATCAGCTAAAGCTGCTTTCAGTATCAGATTCTGACGTAATTGTGATTGCACCGCATTTTATACTGCCGCTCGAGCTCATCAGTATTTGCATGCGATTTGCATACTTCGCTCAATTGGCCAGTCATTTGACTGGCGGGAGCCAATAGGACTTCAGGAAAGGTTGGAAGGGAAGGAGTTCCCATAACGGAGAAATATCTCCGTGATGTCTCGTTCCCGCTCTCAGGGAACCGAGGTTACGACAGTAACCGGAGCGTTTTCAAGTGGCAGTCTATGGAGCCATGGAATAAAAGAATAAAAATAATTATTTTGAGTTTATATTTCAAAATTCTGACATTTTTCTTTCAATTCCGAGATTATATCTCACAATTATAATAAGGAAAAACAACTCATCATGGGTTCTTCTGGCTTTTTTCCCTCATATTTGACAAACTCACTATTTTTTGAGTTAAGTCGAGTTATAAAGTCCGAATTAGGATATATAAACTTGCATTTGCGAGAAAAAAAATGTTATTAAACATTATAGGTCAGGTTTTAACGTTAAAATAATATTTATGCTGGTATCTTGTATTCGCTAATACAATACGTCCCCTATTAACAGCATATGTGAATATTATGTAGACCTATTGTTTAAATCGAATTTATGCTTTAAAAGTATTCTATAAAAATCATTTGCATTCCGATCTTGACATCAAAAGGCACAAAAATATATTTTTCTTTTATTCCATGGATTTTACCCATTTATCTCCACTTGTTCCCAGTGTTTTTCTGCAACCACTATGCGCGCGCAGCTGCAAGTGACGTAACTGTGACGTCTATTATCGAGTCATCGTCCTTGCAAAAACCAAACAAAAACACGTCTTGAGTGTCCAAAAGCATTCATTGCGCGATGAAGCCTAATACAGTAAAAAAAAAAAAAACTTATAATGCAAGCAATTAAAGAAAAAATACCCATGTATGAGTTTTTATGTTTTTATAGTCATTGCACAAGCAATGTACTTTTCTGAATATCAGTATGCCCGAGCACAAATGTGCTATTAATTTTATGCAACAGTGCATAGCAACACGGTGTTTCGTTCCTTGAATGAATCAGTTTTTGAATGAATCGAGTGAGCCAGTGATTCAACCATCCGTCAATTCAGGTGGACACTTTCCCTGCATCCCAATGTGGACTATCAACTAGGACTATCCACCATATCTGCCTAAATAGTATTGAAAATGACTAATATCTCATAGAATTTAGGATGGGATAGTTTGGAACGCAGGCTTGTTTCGTTTCTAATTGAATCAGCCGTTTTGAACGAATCGTTTGATTTGAACGATTCAATAAATCATTTATCAAAACAGGGACTTGCTGCCACCTACTGGTGGTTTTATTGTCATCATTATTTATCCCTGACAGGCCTAAACCAGGCAATATTTCAGCACAAAAACACATTTAGCAAAATATTGTTTAATTATCATTATTGACCAAAATTCCTCCATTTTTAGGCCCAAGAAGGGAAAAAAGCTTATAAATAATAGTTCATTTAATAAGGCAAATTTTTTATTAAATAAAAACCTTTTTAAAAATTAGACAAATTTTGTAATCATTACGTATAATTAGAAAGGACATTGATCACACCATCCCCCTTGATTTTTTTTTTACAATTCGACCACTGATTATATTCCTTATTATATAGAGTAGTTTAATAGTATAATTAAACTGTATAGTATCATTGTCCCAAGCACTTAACACGTAGACTAAATATAAGCTAGATATGCTGTAGCATATTTCACTGCTGTTTTATCTGGATCAAAATATGAATATGACTCAAAACAGCCTGTATGGTATGTCGGGTAGGCCCATATTTTTGTGTTAAAAATTAGTTCTCTGCTCTTACTGGCAAAACAAAAATAGTAATATGGTGGATCACCAGTTGAAGAAAAATGAACACCCTAAGCCTGGGCTTAGTTCATGGATTTTGCTCATGGCTCCTCCGAGAGATTCCTCATTCCTCGTTTACCTCCTCGCAGTGCAATAAGAGAATTGAGATGTCCTTAATGATGGCTAACTTTCATCAATATCAAGGTCTCAGGCTGGAGGATGGAGGACCAAGGAAATGAGGAAGCATCAAATTGAGTGTTAAGAAACACCCATGCAAATTGTGCAGTGCTGTGGATCCTCAGGACCAGGATTAAGAACAACTGTTTCAGACTAAACCCTTCTAATTGATTTATAGCCCTCAAAATCACACTTGATATCCTACTCAACTTAATAGAGTAAAGCTGGTTGTGCGGTAGCTTTAAATTTTTCACTGCAGTTCTCAATTCAGCTGACCTGTGTCTCTTGAAAATCCTTTTTCCCAGAACACATCATGTCATCAGATTCAGAAGATGAGCTCAGTGACGCTTTAGAAGCAGAATACAGGAGGAAGTTAAGATTGAAACAAAGTATGGAATTTTACATATTATAAACTAATTCAAAAATTATTCCTCTTCCATTATTTTTCCTGCTCTTTCTTTCTCTCAGCCCATTCTGAGAAATCCCCTTAATGTTTATCAATGGGAAAATCGTCAGTAATGACTAGAAATCAAACACTTCATTATTTTGTGGTGTAAATATCTTTTAGAAGAAGTTAAGCAAATAATTTCTCAGTTCACGGTTATGAAGCTTTTATTTAAACATTTTCAGTTATTTATCATATATAAAGTTAGCATTCATCATTTGATTTTAGTGCTCATGTTGCATTCAGTGATAACTCTGGAATGTAGTCACCACTGATAAGCTACTACTATATATATTGTAGAAACGTAATTTTCTGCAAAGCTGCTTTGCAACTATTTGTATCATGTAAAGCACTATACAAATAAACTTGAATTGAATATTTACCTTACACAACTAAGACAATACATATAAATCTGCATGTTAATTTAATAAATACCTAAATATGATAATCTTCCATAGAATAAAGCATGTGCTTCTGTTTCAGAAAGCTGTTTGTTTTTCTACATTTCCCAGAATAGACATATTATATCATCATAGAGTAAATGATGAGAGAATTTTCCCTTTAAGGTCATTTCAAACTTGCTCCTAATGCATTATTACATTGTATTCATACTGCTTTATACTTAATCTCTAGTTTATCTGACATGAACTTTAATTATTTTCAAGTATGGCCACACAGAAGGAGGACATCTGAAGACCCTTCTGATGTAAGTGAAAAGGGATTTTCTGTGGTGTGTTTGGTGTAATGATGAGACAACGATATACATGATGCGTCTTAATTTTTAACCATTGTGTATCTATGTCTTTTGAAATGGCAAATGTCACAAATGTGGGCATATCAATACTGGAACTTTATTTGGACATGATACTGATGGGTGAAAGTGATATAATTTAACAAATCACTATACATCTTGCTTTTAAATCTTTTAATCAACAGAAATTCATTTGTCGTCTGTGAAAAAGGACATAGTAGCAACTAGTTCTACATGTAGTAGCCTGTATTTCCACAATTGGCATTTCGTATAGTTGTCTAACAGTCTCTTACAACTGCTTGGAGACATTTTTGTCCATTCTTCCATACCGAACGTTTTTAACAGTGTGATATTGAAGGGGTTTCATGTATGACCCACTCCAAGTCCCCATAGCATTTCAGTTGGCTTGAGCTCCTGAATATACTTTTAGGCACTTAAATTATTAAATGATTGAATTATAATGCCTTCTACCTGTTAATATAAGTGAAATGCCAATCCTCGCCTATGTTCTAATATATTGGGAAAACACTCATTGATGACCATTAATTATGTAACTGTCAACAATGGAAGAGAGATCATAACACTGTCAGCTGATCTGCTTTCATTAAATCTGCTTTTATATTTTTTAATGCTAAAAACAGATCTGCACAAAGATTTTAGAATAATAATTTAATGGCAAAAACATACCAGTAATATTGGAAGAGAATTGGCCAAGTGTGTATTCAAGTAGTGGTATAATTTGAAATTTATGAGTTTATGCAGTGACACTGAACTCCTATTAAACAGATAAGCCTGGTGATGTACATACAACATTTTGTAGACTTATTACAGGAATCTAACCAAAACACAGTGATATAGTTTATATTTATAAACTTTTAAACTATTCAAATATTTCAGTATATAAGCTATAAATAGAAAATATAATTTCTTAATTTTTAACATCAACATTTGAATGATTTACAGTATTTTTGAAAAGCAGTAAGTATAATGCAATGTTATATTTTCAGTTGATTCAATATTGTAAATTGTTACATTTTCCTGTAGGATCTCGGAATATCAGGATCTTTGTTTGGATTATCAGGAGGCCTACTATTTAAAAGGACTCCACACAGCCAGTTTGGGGTGACAAGTAGGCCCATATTTTGACTCTGCTTTGGAAAAAATAAACTGCTCCTAAAAGAATATTAGATTGTCTTCATACTGCTTTATACTTCATCCTCAGTCCATCTGGCTGCCTCTAATTCTTTTCAAGCACTGAAAGCAAGAATGAGGAAATCACTTGCATATTATTGAGAACATTCTTTTACAGAATCTCACCAAAACAATATAATTTAATGTTTTTTGTTTATTTTTAATATTAATATTTTAAGGATTTAAAAAATTTGTTTTAAACCAGTAGGTATAATGCAATAGTAAGTTGCTTTCTGTTGAGTGCAATACACTCTTACGTTTTGTTAATTTATTATCTGGCTTTCCTTTAGGATCTCATATGATTGTACATCAATATAAGCAGTCAATCCTACAGAAGTATGAGAGTGAGTGGAGCTCACTGTCTGGTGAACGAGAGTCATTGTCTGCCCTGTATAATGAACCAGTGATCATTTGGGAAAAGGAAAATGGCAGATTTAAGAACATCAGTGTGGACAAATTGTTGATGTCATATGGTACAATGACATCAAATGTCATTCTCCAAGGCGACTCTGGCAGTGGCAAATCCATCATAGCACAGAATATCATGTTGAACTGGGCATCTGAAGCTTCTAAAAATTTTTATGTAGTTTTCAATCTGAGATGTGAGGAGCTGATGTGTGTTTCTGAGGAGATTAATTTAACTGAGCTCTTGAGCTACAGCTGTAGTTTAACATCAGATCAGATCTCGCAGATGTTACAGCAGTCACCAGAGAAGATGCTTTTCATCATTGATGGATTTGATGAGCTGAGACTCACGCAGGACATTTATGACATGTCAGAAGCATACACTCATCCGCTTCAAAAAGCCCCACCTGAGGTCATTCTATGTTCCCTGTTGAGGAGATACCTCATCCCTAAATCCAAACTGCTGGTCACCACCAGAACTAAGAACACAGTGAACAAGCTGCTGAAAGGACACAATTGTTTCACTGAAATCATGGGTTTCTCTGAGAAGAAGGTGGAGACATACTTCCAGAAGTTCTTCAGCAAAGAGTATGAATGTGTGAGAGCAAATGAAACCCTCCTCACTGCCTGTTCCATTCCTGTTATCCGCTGGATAATCAGTGAGATGTTCAAATGTGGTGCAAATGTAACAAGTGAACTGCAAACCACCACCTCCATCTACGCTGACTTTGTGTCCACTCTAGTGGAGCATCATTGCAAGGGTTTGAGTCAGTCTGTGCCGAACCTGCTGAGGAGACTGGGTCAGCTGGCAGACAGAGGGATGCTGGAACAACAAGTGCTGTTTGATGGGAAAACTGTAAAGGAATCCGTTTCAGAACCTGCTGGCAGTCCGTTCCTGTGCAAGTTCCTCTCTAAGAGAAGAATCAATCAGGAGACCCCTTTCTGCTGTTTCAGTCATTGTATTGCTAGTCTTTTTCAGGACGCCTTGCCACTTTCACTGCTCTGTATTCCATAGGTTCTTCTGGCATGAATGCAGAGTCTTAAGAGGAAAGTGAGGGAGCTGCTTCACACTGTAGAGAGAGGATGGGCTGTGTCTTCTTTCGGGCTCATAGCATGTATTTTTCAAGCAAGGGCGTATGTAGTAAGTAAGCAGTCAAAGCTGCTGCCAGCCTGGGATTAGGCTTTCCCTCTTGTGGTTCTTCTATAAAAAGAATGGACCCATAATATGGTTTTTGAAAATGCCACATACAGGCTCTTTTATCAGAATAGAATACCAAACGGCGTAAGGTATCATGGATCAATCAGGGTTTAACAGTATGCTATCAAAGTGCACACATGTCGGTCATCCTCCACTCTGTCTCTATGAGCTCATGAGAACAGCTTCATGTATTGGAAAATGTTTAGAAAATATGATTTGGAGATCTGTCTAATATCCACTGAATAAGGACCAGACTGTGGGGGCTGAACACCAAGTACGTGTACAGTGCTGGGAAAACCATCAGAACTACTGACACCTCCAGCAACATCGGATAATTGAAGAGCCGCTCACAGCCTGAACTGTACCGCTGTAAAGAGCTGTGGTGAGTGAAATTTAGACTTTAGACACGACAATGACTTATTTTCATTTATCACTCATAATATTTATTTATGCAACTTACAATAACACTTCTCTGGAGCTCTGTGATGTAAAAATTGATCTGTGTTCAAACTAAAGCAAAGAGGGCTGTCAGTACTGAATAAGCACGCACCGCTGCTGAATTCAGCTATAGAGGATAATGTGCATTCAACTATACAAGCAGCTCATTATAATGGGATATTGATTTTGACTATGATGATATTAGAAATTTGCATCTGTTCACTGAACATGGAAGTTTATTATTGAGGCTCTGCATTTAGTGGAAATTATGGCCAGTAGAGTTATTTTTCTCTGCCACAAAAATAGTTACAAAAGCTGATCCAATCATTCATAGACATGTCGAGAGAAAGAGGACAAGAAGGCTGAGTGAGTCGGACAAAAAGCAGAGAAGGAGCCCGGGTCAATATCGTCTCCATGCCGAGCATGAGCGTCCTGTGCTAGGTCTGGATCTAGTGCTCCGATAACCTTATTGTTTTGCCAAACCGACCACGCTGGAAGAAAATAGATCCGGCGGGGAAGCTAGATCCGAGGACGGTCCCATGTTCTTGGAAGCCGGCGGTTATAGTGCACAGAGTGAGAGAGAATTGTGTGGATTCACAACAAATAATTCAAATAACAAGAACAATTGTCACACTTTTGCACTGTTCAAACCCATCTCCCATACTTGGCTGATTTAACATACTGCAAATGCAAACCCTGAAATAAGCTGTGTATATATGACAATCAAGTCTGATCTATACTGGGTTGTTGTCCTTTGAAAGGTTGAAACTGGATCACATTTCAGAGTGATGTGTTGGTTTGAGTCTCAGTGCCTGCTGAAGGAAAGATGGACTAAACTCAAAGTTAATGTCTAATGATTTGTGAAACATTTGTAAAACCTTATTGCCATATTCTAGTTATTCAGTATATGAAATCAATTTATGTAATATATAAAAGGAAATCTGCACTTATTAAATTGATATACTGCCAGTATAAAAAGATTTGATCAGGATTGGAAACTATGGAGAACTAATTGGATTCCGCCAGAGATCAGTCAGTGTCAGTCAGAGACTGGAGACATCAAGTATGCAACCAACTCTCATCATTGTCAAATACAAAAATGACAGTATCGTGCCTAACACCTGTGCATCATATAAACATCATATTTACTAATGTTTATCTGTTAAATGCTTCAGGTTGTGCTTTGGACATCAGAGTTCAGCGCACGCCGGAATTAACTCTAACCCTCCCCACTCGTCTATTTGTGAAACCATCAACTGGGTGAATTTCACAGAAAACGCAGCAATGTTTCAGGTATGGATATTTTGATGGAAGCTTGCCGCTTCTTCTTTGTTGTATGATATACCAAACTTAAGATTGTCTTACCCTTCCTATTGCTTGGGTCATTGCCCATCACAAAATCAACACCCGGATTAGTTCGAACAAAAAATGTTGTGTCCAAACAGAAGAATCTTCTTTTATCTCTTGCACCACAAATTGAGTGTTTTGAAGATAACAGACGTCTATAGGTGTGCCACAAAATTGAGGGTGAGTAAATTGATGTTTCCAACTTGGATCGGATCAGTAAGCTAGTAGGTGGTTTATTAGGTAATCAGGTCAACGTTTTATTTATTAAAGGGAGGAATAAAAAAAGACTTTTACATTTTATTTAAAAGACATAAAAAGAATCTAAATGTTTGTGACACCCCGATTTACACATTTGTCGTGGTTTTTTGTGCGTTTAGAAGTTTGCGTTCCTGCAATCCCAGGTGTTGTTTGAAGAAGTCTTTATGGCAGATTGAAGGTCGATGAAAACATTTACCTCAGAAATGTGTGTCCCTCATTAACGGCCTGTCCCATGATGAAATACAGGTAACAGTAATACCTCGGACCATTGATTTGTAAATTTTTAGGCCAGTAAACACTTAATATACGTCCAGGTAGATTATTTAATGCATAACGAACCAATGGAGCAATACATCTGTTACAATCATGAACTAATATTGGTTGTGTTAGCTAATAAATATACAACTGTACAGTTGTCGTTAGGCTCATTAAATAATGTTAGCACAATTTTAGAGACATGATACAACTTAGGGATTAATACATATTAATTAATACAACTTTTTAAAGATTTTTCATTGTAAGTTTGAGTTAATGTAGTTAACTCATGTTAACAAAACACATGATCTCTACTGTTAAATTGTAAAGGCCTTCTGTGTGAGTTTGCATGTTCTCCTCTGGTCAAGCGTGGTTTACTGGGTACTTGGTTTCCTCCAACCAGCCCAGACACGACACGCAGTTGGGTGCTATTGCAACCCAGTCGAAATGCCCCCCGTACCCCCCACCCCCTCCCCCCGAAATATCTGAATAGATTTTTTTTCCACTTGATTACCGATATTGATTATCATAGGTTTTCCCCAGCCATTGAACACAGTAAACCAGAAGCTCTTATAGCTTTAGAATGAATGTAGTTAATTATTTAAATCTTTTTCAGTATAAATGCCAGAGATCATTTCATGTTGGAGGAACTCCAGTCAAAGAAGACGTCATTGGAGAAGATGGGTTGGACTCTGACTGTGTAAGATATTAGATATTTCTTTAGCCTTTTCTTTAAGTTATTATGGCGGATTAGATATACACAAAGTAAGAATTTTGAAGTATGTTCTAAACTAAAGTTTTAAATGTTTTTCTCATTAGCTGGGGGAATTTAGCATTGTTTAAGCCATACATGGAAAGATTCACAGAGGAGAAGCTGAAGACAAAGCAGGAAAAGAGTGAGAGTGGAAGTAAGCAAATAGATTATTGATTTTTTTATTATTATAAAGACCCTTGCATAAGAGCTATACACATGTTAGATAGACATTTATGCCTTCATTATGTAATGTACCACATAATTAATTTGACTGGGAATAAACCAAACATTACAGTATTTTATGGAGGGTAAAGTCCACTTATATGCAATTATATTATTTACCATTAAATAAATATTGTATATAATACTAGTAACAATTTTAAACCTAGGGTTAAAATTTTGATGAACGAGGATAATGTTTGCTTTTTTATTTTAATAGTCAATGAGCTTTGGCTTTCCAGTGATTCAGCCAATGATGTAGATTCGCAAACAAACTTTGTGGTCCCACATACTTTAGCCTATATCAGCTTTGTGGCTGTCTGTCACGTAACATATTTGATTTAATAGTAATGTAAAGAAAGTGATATTTTTTAAAAATCTGATTGATTTATTTTTCTCAGAACATGTTTAGTAAAACACATGATTTAAACTTATATACTTTGAGTAGTGTACAAAAAATACTTAAAAAAATATAAAAAAAAATTTCAATCAACCCCATGTTATTTACTCCATTGTCTTTTGTTGACAGAGGGAGAGAGTTCAGATTCTGTGCTAAAAAGTGATATAATCATAAACCTAATCCGTGAGTCAGCAGTTCTGTATGGGAGAGTTTTAAGTTTTTCTCCCTCTTTTTCTTTCTTTCTTTCTTTCTTTTTCTTCACTAAAATCATTATAAATCTGGAGATGATTTTAAGCTATAAACCATTCTACTACAAATAGTGGTACAGTATGACAATATTTTATCATCACATTGATAACCCCTATTGAGGTTTCAGTGTATGATAAATGATTGAGATCCCATTATTCAGAATGTTTACAGAAATATAATATGTAAACATTTAGGGCCATAAATAGGGTAAATTAGAGTGAAAGCACAATTCCAAAAAGTGCCAATGGGAGTGGAAAGTTCCTTGGCTGATTTACCACGTGTCTGTAGTACGTCCTGACAGTAGTTTTTAACACCAAACAAGGGTTTGCACTGGCACAAGCTGTTAGTAAATATGTTATCCTCCAAAATTGTATTTAAAAGATTCTTCATTTATTTCTTTACTTCAGTTTTTAGAAGATTTAGAAGTGTTCACACCAGAATTGAGCTGTGATGAAGATAAACTCAAGAATACACACAGGTATTGCACACTTTATTTTTTCGACATTGTTAGGATATAAGCAGATTGTTATGATAAAATAATAAAAAAAAATAATTATGTAACTTAAGTGTCATTAATATCCTGTCCTTCAGGTTTGTGTGTGCACATGCTGGTCGGTTTCGTTGCAGTCTGACCAGTCTTGTGTTTGTGATGGAGGGTGAAGGAGAGGTGCTGTATAGCGTGGTCTCATGGGACCCTGGTCTGTTACATAGTTTGGGTCAGATGCGGCCTGCAGGACCCTTGTACAACATTGACTGTTCTGCAAAATCAGTCTTGCGACTGCACCTTCCTCACTGTGTGATATTCTCAGGTAGGTTTATTTCTACATTCTAAATATTAATGTTTCACTGTGGTTGACTTGAACAACTACACAGAATTTATTGAAGTGATTTATAATTAAAATTTCAAATTTCTTGAAACTGCAGCTATTGAAGATATGTAAATAATTAGCAAGGAGTGTGACGAGAGTACATAATGATTACATAAAGAGCACTTCATGTGAAATGTTAGTCACAGTATAATTAGAAAAACAATACCTTTATTCCAGATAACAACATTCTTAAATGTATTTTGCAGAGGAAGATAAGGACGGTTTGGCTGTAGCACATTTCACTGGTGGTAATATAGAAATAATACAGCCACTCAAAGTGACAGAAACTCATGTGATCATTGACATCAGAGAACTCAGCCGTTTTGGGCTCATCTGGATTAAAACGATACTTGGCTTCCCCATTGATGGCCAGGTTTTGCTCTTTCTTCGACCAGTAACTGTTGAACAGGAACAGAAAATACTTAATGTCCACTTGCTTCCAGGGAATGTTCCAGTAACAGAGGTACTGCAGTCTGATCATATTGTTCCTTTGTTTTTTGAGTATTATAAAATAAAAACCTGTAACTTTCAAAGCTTCCCTAACACATTAAGCGTATTTGTATATATACATTATTATTGCTTTTGTATAGTGACATGTTGACGTAAATTCACCCCTTTTTTGTCTTTCCTCAAGGTCCAGCGTTTGCACCACAATAAATCATACATAGAGACAACTTCAAAATGTCGCCTTTTTACTGACAGAGAATACAGTCTGTGTTGTCAGCCAGAGGACTGTGAAGTGCAACCAATGGTAACAAAATAAAAACATTTGAATTTAATATATTTAAAACATTTGAATAAATAAAATATATATTTGCAGCAATATTCAATGAAGAGTCAGAACTAACCACTTTATAATGTTGTCTTTCTCTATCTGGTGTACTCTTTTTCAGAGGGAGATGTTTCAGCTTGACAATTTTGGTCCAAACTATCATCCCACATTTGAAGTGTTTCTGGATGTCAACATCAAGGAGGTCAGATTGGCTGTTTGACAAACTGATAGTATGGGGAAGGAGGGTGGCCACAGCCGGCGATCCCATCTTTACAGGTATCTTACTGGAGGAGACCATGCGAACTGGAAGAGTTTGGGAGAGATTTAAGTTTATCTACAGACACTAATCTGTGAGAAACCATTACTATGTCCTTGGCTACAGTGTTGGGGAGGCTATTTTTAAAGTGTAGCATTATTCTTCAAAACACGATTAACAAAACTGTAGCCATAGCTAACTTATCTAAACCATTTAAGGAGCAATTGCAAATATTTCTTTAAATATATAATTACGTTAGGTTTTTTTTTTTTTTTTAATTGGGCACAAAACAATGAGGATCTCAATTAGTGTGATCACATTAAATAGATAAACAAAATACTTATAAATAGATAAACTTACATAAATAGAATAATTTTTATATTGAAATTTTTTTAACATGTTAATATGCATGAATAGTCCAAACATGTGACATTATTCATCTTTATGGTGTGTGGTGGTTTGGCCTAGACTAGAGAATATAGCTTAAGGCTGGAAAGATAGTGGTTCATTCCTTGCAAGGAACGAGACGTCAAAAGATTTTAAGGACTTTAAAATGTTTGTCAGATTTCTCAGTAATCTCAAATGTCTGTTTTTAATTATTTTATCATTTTTATTGTTAATAGCACCAAGTAAAGGTGTAGAACCTCCTGCACACAGAAGGATCCCAGGTCTGTTTTAATGACATGTTTATTCTTGTAATTGTGTTTTACACATACTGTACACTCTTCTGAAGACTAACTGAAATCATCTTTTGTTTCAATCAGAAACTGAATTTGTGAACACACATGGAGATAAACTCATTCAGAGAGTTTCATCAGTGATGGCGATTGCTGACAGTTTGAAGAGCAAAAACATCATTACTCCTGAAATGTGGTCAGTTACAGCCTCCCTGCTTGCAGCAATCCCCAAGATCCACGGCGCCACCCCAATGAGATTTGTTGACATGCTCTTGAGTCTACAGGATGATAACTCTGCCATCACAAACATATGTGTGAATCTTACTGATATGTACTTCGCCTGACCCAGAATGAACGGCAATCATGACCTCTAGTAAAGAACTGGGGCCTCATTTATAAAATGTGCATATGCGTGGCTTTGATCTTGGAGTGTGCATATGGTAAAATCCACACTCAGAATTATAAAAACGGTCTTTGACGTGGAAAAGTGCTTACTGCCATGTCAGGTTCCAAACAGACATACACATTGTTGCAGAGTTGGAGTACTGCAAGTATTTGGAAATCTAAGGAATTCTTTCCACTGCTCAAATAAAGGATTTGGATGTTGACTGGTGCTCTTCTCATGTTTCTTAATTTAATCGAGGGGCGGCGTTTCACAAGGGGAGATTCTGAAACCATTCCTGCTGTTCACAATTTTCAAGATTTATAGATTTCACATCTGCTTTGATTTCACATCAATGGTTTCACCATTAATCTACTGTACGTGGCTGTAGCGAGAGATCCAGATGTTTCTGTTTTCCTAATTGAGGTGTATGGCCCCCCCACTTAATCCTGCTGTTCATGTTCTCCAGCATGATCCAAAGAATATCTTGAGCAAAAAACACTGACCGGGCCTGTAAAACATTTGTGTTAGTTATTATGCATTGTTTACTATACTTTAATAAGTTGTAATTTTCTAAATGTTATAATGTATACCCAGATTTAAATGAGATTGTAATCCCCATATTCTATTTTTGGTCCCCACTGTATATATGTCAATTGTGTCAATGTATTTTTTTTATATGAGGTATGTACTGCATGATGTTGTAACTGTATGATAATGAGTTTTTCCCCCCCCCCCCCCCCCCAACTATTTTGACAGACTTTTTATTACAATATGTGGAAAAATAACCACATACAATTGAAAAAGAACCATAGTAAAAGTTGCTGTGGGGAAAAAGCACATGGGTCATATTTTTCTTTTGTATTTTACATTTTAACAGATGATTAAAACGAAGATAACCATAAACATAATATGAAGTACAGGTCTTTTTTTTAACACGACCATGAGGAAATGGATCTCAAGAGTCACACTGAAACATGCTCTCACATTCACACAATATAAACACAGTATTGCACATTCACTCCCTCATCTTTCTGTCTCTGATATGTGAATTTGATTCATCAAATTCATTGTCCTCTTGTCATACATAAAGGTACCAAATAAGAAACCCCATTTTGTGCAAACTTTAACAGAGAGGCTCCAATTCACTGTAAAAATTCTGCTTTATTTAAAAAATTGACAAACCTGATTAAGGCTGCTAATTTGTTGAACCAAAATGTATTGATCATTGCATATTTTGAATGTTCAAACTTTTAGTATAGGCCAAAGGTCATGCAAATTTCAGTAGAAACCAGATTTAAACTCGAGCAGAAACATTTTCTGCACAAATTGAGCTTTTCTGCAGACCAGAAAGGGTTTGAGCTCATAATAAAAGCCCTTCTTTATTTTGCATAAAAATACTTTACTGAAACCCAGGACTTGAATGAAACTTTGCTCTTGTGATCCGATTCAACATCCCTTTACAGAATTTAGAAACGTGTACAAATCATAAACAAAAAATATTTTAAAACAATTTTCTCCTTTACATTGCTTATACCAAAAACCATTCCATCTCTGATCCCTTACCACCATCTTAGAAAAATACTATTAATGCGCTTTCAAATGCAATTTAGTTCAGATACAAATATGGAAAAGCACTCTACTCTACTTTGAAAGTGTGAAGGACAAATACATGGACACTTTAGAGAAAGAGATTGATCACATTCAGTTATTTCCTCCACATCAGCAAGCACACACTCTCACACACACATAGAAACACAAAGCGTCTAATACTCATGAGGTTTTCTTGGAAGGAGGCAGAGCGTGTGTTCAGAGAAGAGTTCGTAAGCTCACTTTGACACTAAAAATCCTAAAATGTTACATAAACTCCAGCTTTCAGAGTTAAAAGCACTGGTGGCGTTTACCCAGATACTCACGTCTCCGTCCTATCAGAAGAGTTCAAACTGGCAGCGGACAGCTATTCCTACGAGGAGCTCGGGCAGTGTGAGCAGTGGTGATGTGAGCGGGCCGTACGATGAGTTATTCACAAGTGATTGTCGACACCTGCAGTATTCTTCAACTCGCTGACTTGTTCTGCAATATCACATTGTGGATTACACAATCAGTGTGAGCCCACCCACAATTCCCATAATTTAAAACGCATCATATTTTATTAGGTTGATTGATGGGACAGATCTAAACAGGTCCAGTGTAAACTCCAGTGCATAGCGATCAGGCTTTCACTGGGCTTTACATCCAATAGTTGATGGCTTCTGGTGCCCTCCAGCCTTCTATTGGCCATTCTTTCAGCCAATACAATTCACATGGAGAAATCCGTCCAATGGCTGCTTTGCAGTGTCTCATTTTGGTGCAGAGATTTTAGAGGATTGGTTTTACCACATCAACCCATCTTCTTCAAATTAGGAAAGAAGAGGGAAAGATGATAAGGTTTACATGCTTTCTCTCCACTCATCGCTGTGACCTCTTGTGATTTCCTCTTCTGCTGCAGTCATTTATTAATTTGGCACTTTTTTCTCTCAATCATATTGTTGTAAAGGAAGAAAACGCAATGTGTGTGTGTGTGTTTGCATATAGTTGCGTTGGAGAGAAAGTTTCAGACTGTAAGAGTGTGTAAAAATGAATGTGTACCATATATTTTCATCCACGGAAGTGTTTTTTTGTTGGCAAGTGTGTCTGTTTCACACATGAGTCTGCATTCTCTGCGTGTGTCTCTGAGAGTATTCTGTGGGCGGGGTTGAATATGGAAATTGGGGAGAGCTGGGGTATTTTCCTGCATTAGCATCTTGACTCGTCCCCACCCCTTGTCCCGTAGGATACATTTCATAGGCTGGTCCTGCCTCCAAAGGTGGGGCGAAGCCTAACCTGTATTGAGGTGTCGTTGAATAAGCGTAGCTGTCAAAAGCCAGCGGATTGGTTGATTCCAGCAGGCCACGTTCTCCAGAATAGTCTGTGGGCTTGGAGACAGGCTTGGGTGGGGCTTGGATTTGCGATGCCCTGGCAATGGTGTCAAAATGGGCGTATGTGTTGTGAGCCATTCGGGAAGCAGGCCGGGGCTCGTAACGGCCTGTGGGTGCCGGGTGAATGTTGGCCACTGGGCCGCCGGCTGTTGCCAAAACTGAAGCGGGATTCGGTGGCCGAAATTCCTGGTACAGCAGGGAGCGGGTAGAGGTGCGGACCTCGTCATGTGTCGTAGCTCGAACATTGTAGTAGCCGTTGGTGGGGTCCTGAAATGACAAAAATATAATATTTCACTGATATAATATATAATATTTCACAATTAACACTGCTCAATTTCATGGGTTAAACTCAGCCTTTGCAATAGGAATCTGCAAAATTGAGAGTTTTGTGTGAGTCATCACACAAGTTGGTCATGTTTTGCTGAAATCCCATTCCTTTTAAATAATGTGGATCACACATTGGTCCTGGTTATACGGCACTGTTAGGAGGTGTGAACATTCTGTGTGTTTTTACTTTTGAATCACAATGTATCGTTAAAAAGTGTGCGGTTGGTAAGATTTGAAAGATTTTGATAAGAAAATGTTTTCTGTTTTGGTGATCACTTATTTAATCAAACTACAGGTATAACAGTATTTATTTAAAAAACTAAATTACATTTTACATAAAAAAAATATTTTTGTTTCGAATTAATAATTTAAAAATGTTATGTAGTACTTTTACTTCAGTGTCAGTATAACATGACCATTCATACAAATTCATTCCATATACTGCTGACTTTGATTGCTCCAGGAAACATTTCATACTCCATCATGTTGATTATTATTTATTATGTGAAAACTGTAGTGATTCTTAATCGTTTTGTGGAAAACTGTAATACATTTTGTTCCGTATTCTTTGACTGACACCAATCTCCTTTGAATTAAACTATATCAAAAATGTATATTTTAGAAAAACATACACCATAACAAAATGCGGACATAGCCCTATCACTTCCTCTGTCTGTGTCAAACTTAAAGGTAAAGCGTGTAATCTTGGCACCACAGCTCAGCAAACTTGGATTGGCGATAATAGGACAGCCTTCAAGAACACTCCTCCTGTTTGCTATTGGTCAGGCAAATAGATAACCCCGCCCCAAACTCACAGCATTGGTTGAGCCAATGTTACTGCGTGAGGCTGGTTGGGGTCTCAAACAGTGAAATGGTTGTGGGCCACAGTATTTTTTTTACACTTTTAGTGGCAATCAACCTACTTATTAAACAAACTAACCAGTACAGGCCTTCAAAACAAGTGTAACCTCTCTTTAAGTATAGCATTGATGTCTATATGAACCTGCGTGGTTTCTTACCTTGGGCTCATACTCCTCCACCTTGGGCTCCACCGTGTCGCTCTGGAGGTCCTGCTTCAGGTCCATGTCATCTTTGAAGGGCTGGGTGGAGGGAGAGAGGGAGACAGAGGGAAGAAACTAAACCATCAAACGACAAAACACACACACAGAGAGAGGGAGGAAGAGAGAAGGAGAGAGAGGGAGGAAAACAGGATATCAGCTTTATCAGAATTGGTGAAGAATAGATGTTCTATAGTTTGTGGTGGAAAGAAAGTCTTTCACCATTAGAAACTTTTTATTTACAGATTTATATATTCAACAATATCTTTCTTGAATTCTTTAAATGTTATGGATAAAATTAAGCAGAAATGGCCCATTTTGAAAAGCACTAAAACTGGCTGCTCCTAAACTCACTAAGTATGTTTACATGCACTTTAATAGTTTGATTTCAGTCAGACTAAAAGTTCATATAAATGATTTAGTTTAACTAAAAATGTACCAAATCCTGCGTTTGCTGCCAAAGCTGGACTAGATAATGTGACTGTAGAGATTTTATAGAGCAGTTGAACCATATTCAAAAAACACCAGATGCTTCCAGCAACAAGTCATTTTTCTGTTTACACTGAAAGCAAAAATGCAGCACGATTCACAACAATCACAATATGTTCGATATTTCATACTGCTACACTACCATTCAAAAGTTCAGGATCAGTGAGATTTTCTTTTAAAAGAAATGAAAATGAATAAATGAAAATAAATAAAGAAACCTTTATTCAGCAAGGAGCCATTAAATTGATCACAAGAATAAAAGCTTTCTATTTCAAATAAATGCTGTTCTTCTGACATTTCTATTCATCAAATAATCCTGAAAAATATGGTTTCCCCAAAATATTACACAGCACAAATGATTTTACATGACTAATAATTAAGATTTATTTTGCGCCCAAATACGCCAGATTAGGAATGATTTCATGAGGATCTTGTGACACTAAAGACCGGAGTAATGATCTATTACAAGAATTACATTTTAATATTTTCATATAGTAAACTAATAGTCGTATTTTGCTGTATGTTTAGTTAAACTATAGCAGCCTTTGTGAGCATAATAGACTTCTTTCAAAAACATTAAAAAAACCATACCGACCCCAAACATTTGAACTGCAGTGCTCTTTACGGAGAAACCAAATGCCCAACAAAATTTCTCGTCACACTTCTCTGTAGTTGGTTAGGTTAAAACATGCAAACTAACCACTCTAACACAACAGACTTTAACCACTCTAACTCTAACATGACAGACTTAAGTGCAAGATGCCCCTAGTATAGTCTTTATTTCTTTATTTTTTATGATAACAAAATATCATGTCTGACCATATATTTATGAATGTTATATCAGACAGCCTGACAGTCTAATTTATGCTATAGATACTCACAGAATACATAGCCTTTACCATTCGTGTAGCTGTGGAGGCGCCAGCAGCCTCTTCCTCAAGACTGTGAGTTTCCTTGTTGACCGTTTCCACCTTAATGTCTGGCTTCAACGTGACTCCACGACGACCTGCAAGCATAATAGATCACTGACTCAAATTGATTTTAATCAATTAAATTATTTAATGGTTCCATTAAATCATAGCAGTTTATAGGCATTGGTCTGAAAGCAAGATTATGATTTCTCTAATTTTATTGTTACAGACTGAACCTACGACCTTTGTGTGAGCAGGCTGTTCCATAAAAAGGTAGGGCACATAAATCTTTAGCATGTGTCTCATTGAACTCATTGAAATGGATATTTTGCATTGCCTTTAGCTGCCGTCAAAGTTTCAATGACAAAAAAAAAGCATAAAACTGTTTTTGCGTAAATGGTAAAACCTGCTGAGAATTTTCTTCTGTTTCTGTTAAGTTTGCCATTTTCAGCTATGTTTATTCTAATTTCAGTTTTTTTGTTTAAAATGTGTTTAAATTTAGCATTAATTAAAAGAAGCATATTAACTATTTTTGTAAATATAAATGCATTACAATTAAAATACAAATTATTTTCATTTCACACAATTGGTGAGGGAAGAGTATTAACAAAAATTTTAATAGTAGCTCTAAAAAATATAATTATTACTGAAATGAATAAATAAGCAACATATATTGTGGTAAAATATGATTTAGATGTTTTAGACATGCTTTTTCTTCTTTTCTGTCTTGTAGCCACACGGGGGCACCAAGCCATAATCAAGCATTTTACACTTTTTACACTTTCAGAGCATTGTCTTTTAATACAAATGTATATTTATTTTCTTAGAAATTCATCACAAGCAAATGAACATGAAACACAGATGCACACACACAGAGCCACACACATACACAGTGTACTCACTGCCTTTGCGCTGTCGATACAGATAGAATATCAGAGCAAACAGGAGAAGCAGAAGCAAAATGGAAGATCCAACAGATCCACCTGCTATCACACCTACAGGCACTATATCTAAAAGAGAGACAAAGCCATACATTTACAGACACTATACTTCAGACAGAGAGAGACAGGCATGAAACAGACATTTATATTACCTACAGATGCTATGTCTAAGTCAAAGACAGACAGTATAATATCTACAGGTACTACATCTGAGAGAGAGACAGACAGGTATTATAGATAGGAATGAGATATCTGAGAGAGACAGGTATTAATCTACAGCTATTATATAAGAGACAGAGAGACATGTATAATGCCTATGAAAGCTTATGTGTCAATCAAATAGATATTATATCTAAGACAGATATAATATCTAGCCACTATATCTGAGAGAGATACTATGCAAATGAGAGAGACAGGCATAATACCAACAGATACTATGTGAGAGAGAGAGAGAAAGAGAGAGAGAGAGAGAGACCAATGAACGCTACATCTGAGAGGAAAAGACAGGTAAAACACCTATAAATTATATATATATGAGAGAGAGAGACAGGCATAATATCTAGAGATGCTAAATTTGAGAAAGAGAGAGAGGTATTATATGTTGGTGTTATATTTGAGAGAAAGACACCTAAATACACTACATCTGAGAGAGAGAGCAACAATTATTATAACTACAGATACTATTTCTAAGTGTGAGAGAGACAGGTCTCATATCTACAGGCATTGTAGATAAAGACACCTGCAGACAATATATATATATATATAAGAGAGAGAGACCATTTATAGGCAGTTTATCTGAGAGAAAGTCACCTAAACTATATCTGAGAGAGACAAGAATTATATCTACAGGCATTATATAACTGTGATAAAGACACCTATGAACACTACATCTGAGAGAACGACAGGTGTTATCTATAGGTGTTATATATCTGAGAGAATGAGAGAGAAAGACAGGAATGAAATCTACAGGCATAGATTACATTTCTCAAAGAAAGACACCTACGGACATGATATTTGAGAGAGATACAGGTATTATATCTATAGCCGTTATATATCTGAAAGAATGACACCTACAGGTAATATATCTGACAGAGAGACCGGTATAATATCTACAGCCATTATACATCTGAGAGAAAGACACCTACGCACTACACTGTACCTAAACATTACACTATATCTGTGAGAGAGAGAAAGACAAGTATTATACCTACAGATGCTATATCTGAGAGCAAGAAAGAGAGAGAGGTGTTACATATCTAAAATAGACCTATGAAAGTATGAATGCTCTATATCTGAGAGAGAAAGAGAGAATTATACCTACAGACACTATACCTAAGAAAGAGACAGTGGGAGACAATAAGACAGGTCTATAGACACTATTCTACCAGAGTGTTTTTTCCTGACCTGTCTCCTCCAGAGTGATGATCATGGTTCCTGGTCCAAAGGCGTTCCATGCCGTGCAGTTGTAGGTGGACTGGAAGTCAGACTCCATGACATTATTGATGGTGAGAGTGGACAGAACGGCACCCCCTTGTGACGCAGGTCGGCTCTGCTCCACTGTATACCTCTCCAACAGCGTTCCTCTCTCTTTTTCCCACACGTTCTCCTTCCAGGCCCAAACCTGCAGAAAAACATGTTGCATTCACACACACACACACACACACACACATTAGTAAATACACACACTGGCAGGAGTTCACAGGCATTGCAGCCCTTTCAGGATTTTGCTCTGAACTGTGGGAGAGCAGATAGTTCATACAAAATGAACAACACTCCATCAAATATTCACAGCGCTAATGTCCCTCTCAAACTGACAACAGAGTGACAGAGAGAGCGGGGGGCGCAACAGGAAGGACGAGAGGATGAGGAACAAAAAGCTTATGGCCCACTCTCCTTTCCTCTCCTCCACTTTCTTTCCTCATTTATTCCATTATTCATTATCTCATAAGTACCGTCTTCACATTAAGGCCAGTCCTGTTGTGTCATGTCTCATTATCCAGTGAGCCATCAGGCAGAGAAAGAGAGCAACAGAGGAGTGTGAGTCTCTATTACTAAACTCATGCATAATAGTACTATTATGGGCAAATCTAATTTTAATTTCATTTTTATTCCCTTTAATAACGTGCTTAAATATTACTCCAATAGCTCATTCCATTTTGTTAAGTTTGTGGACTGTTTATTTATTTATAATGATTCACTTTTTTTACTTTATTTTTTACTACTACTTTTTCCCTCTATTTTCACTATTCTTGCTTTACTTTTTATTTTAATTGATAATTTAGAAACTAATATTGTATTTGTTAATATTACAATTTGTTTACTATTTTTAATACTGCTATTCTGCTATTCACTTTTTCACACTGTTATTTTATTGGACTGTTGTTTTATTACATATAATATGTTTTATATTATTGTATAATGTATATATAATATATTTTTCTTTTTTTTTAATTTTTTTATTTTATTTAAGTTTCTTTAGAATTCATTCCTTTGAAACCTTCCCATGTGAATAAGATAGTTGGCTCCTATTCTTCACCTACTTTACGTTTTTGCCACTATTTTATCATTAACAAATGTAAATTAACAAAACAAATATATTGTAAGATTACTAATATTTGTATTAGTTATATTACTATTTGTTTTAATAATAATTTTATTTATTTTATTTTTATTGAGCTGTTGTTTATTTTTTTTTATAATCATCCTTTTTTCTTGTTAATACTACAATTTGTGCCCTCTATTTTCACTATCTTCGTTACCTTTTTGCATTAATTTTTTTTTAAATGATTTTATCTGTTAATATTAGTTTTCTTTGTTTACTATTTTAATACTACTATTTTTATTTATTATATTGATTTATTTTATATTTATTTTATTTTGTATACACCATACATTTATTTTATTTGTTAATACTAAGTTTTACTGCATTTGAACTATTTTTATTTGTTTTATCTATTCAGCACAGCAATTTTTGTGCCAAAGAAGCATGCTAAAATGAGAGAAAGGAAAAAGAGTGACTAGAAAGGTGGTTGAAGGAGAACGATAAAGAGGAGGACATTGACTAGAGGACAGGTGGAAGGAAGAAGGAGAGAGAGAGAGAGTGAAGGAAGGAGGAAAAGAGGCAGAGCGTTGAGTAAAGTGCTGAGATTGTTAAAAGCTCACTCATTTGTCTGTCATGTCGTGTCGTCTGCTGGTGATAATCGACACTGAAAGGTACAGGACTTTGTTCTGCGCCATCACTCTTTTTCTCCCCCTCCCCGTCAGCCCTCCTCATCTTTCATGTCTCATTTGATATCTTCTTGACCTCTATTTTTCACGTTTCCTTTGGCTCTTTCTCTCTCCCTCTCTCTCTCTCTCTCTGAGCTCTCAGTATTCAATCAAGTATAGTGTAAAGATGATAAAGGAAGGACAAGTACAGTACATTAATAGAATACATTAATAGAATACATAAAGCTACTTTATGTCATTTTTGCACCATTAGTGCCAAGAAACAGCTCTGAAAACCCAGAGAAATTATATTGGCAATGCATAACCAGAATTTCCTACTTGTAAAAAAGGAAGAAGCAGCCCCACCTCAAAAGAACAAACTTTAAAACTCTAGAAACAGACATTTCTTTACTAAAATAATTTTGATTATTTATTCCACATTAATTTTTACACAGTATCTGCGCAATGCATGACATGTATTGTTTGCAGTAAATCACAGCATGCCACATGTCCAGAATAACCTGTAATAAAAGCTGTATTTATGTACTGTACAGAGTGGGATTTCAACTCACGATTTTGTCCGGCGGAGGGGTGCTGGCTATGTAGCACTTGATTTCCCCCTTCTCTCCTCTCACGGCATACTGGATCGGCTCGCTCGAGATGATTGGAGGACCTGGACACCCAATCACATCATAAGAGAGTCATATCACACTTTTCAAATCTAGACATATTTTTGTGTAGTTATGTATGTGTTACTGACCATTGACTGTAAGAGTGACTTCTGTTTCTCCAACACCAATTCTGGGAACGATGGCTTTACACACATACTGTCCTGCATCTGCCTGACTCACAGACTTCAGGAATAACTGATTACTATTACTGAGGACCTGAACAACAAAGAGTTGAATAAAGAAAGATAGACAGCATTAAAAATAGTCAATAGTGTTTTTGTTGAATGTGTACTGTACATGTGTATAATTTTTTTGTGTGTTAGAGGTAAGTGCACTTTGTAGGGTGTAGGAAGCATTATCTAGTGTGCACTAACCATACTGGAGCCCTTCTTGGTCCATGTGAGGGTGAGCGGAGGATTGCCTGACCATTTACAGTTGAGTGTGACATCAGAGTCAACGTCCACTGTTACAGGTCTCGGCTCCACGACCAAAATTGGACCAACTACATGAGAGAGAAAAAGAAGACAACAAGGTTATTATAATTTACTAAAACAATTAAGATGAAGATTTAAAAACCACTAAAAGTAATTCAAATCAAATTTAAACTGAAAAACAAAAACACTAAAAGTTGTTTCCCTAAATTAAACTATGCAACAAAAAAAATTTTATCTGCATTTTAATAAAAAAACATCTCAAGCTGTGGCTGTGAAAATAGTGTTTTGTAGATATGGATATGCCAAATCAGAACAGAACTGGCTTTATGTTTTAAATAACATTTAAATGTGAGAATGAAATAACACTAATGCTGCACTAGCCTGAACACTGAACTGCTTAGCAATGGCAAACTCATACAGTATAATATAAACCTATCAATAGACCTGTGTGGTAGATCATTGGACGGATGGACTGAGATACTCACAGTGAACGTCCACCAAAATAAAATGACCGTTAGTGCTGCCAACCGCATTAAGACAGGCAGGACCACAGGTCAGTGAAGGAATGAGTGATCTGCTGTCGTCTAAAAACACACTTTCTCTCGCCCCGTTCCAGAATAACGCCCCTTTAGCCCACCACAAACATCTAGCTTATTATAGGTTAACTAATGCAGGAAAAAATTTAAAAATTAAAATTACATATGAAAATAAAACATTAAAGGGGTCATATGATGAGATTTAAAATTGTTCCTTTCTCTTTGGAGTGTTTACAAGCTCTTAGTGCATAAAGAAGACCTGTAAAGTTGCAAAAACTAAAGTCTAAAATCCAAAGAGATATTCTTTATAAAAGTTAAAGTACAACCACGGTCCGCCTTAAAACACAAAAAAAAAAAAAAAAAAAAAAAAAAAAAACAAACTGGCTCTTCTAACACGCCCCACAGGTCTACGTCACATTGTGGGAAGATTTTTTCTTTTACAAACGCCGCCCAAATGTTCACGCAAAGAAAGATGGGGTAACGGTAATTATCGCTGTAGTATTGTTGTTGACGCCGCCATGTAGTGAAGGCGCTGTGTGTTTCATTGTGAAAGGGGAACTACTTTGTTTGGCCTTCCAAAAGGAGGACGATATCGCTTCGTCATGCCTAGAGCCTAGAGCTGATCCGTGCTGGTCACGCTGTGGAACTACATCAAACTTAACGATGTGGATCGCCGGAGCTTGTTTTTTTTTTTTTGTGGCTTCCAACGTGGAAGAAGCGGGTCCAGGCCAGGGTCGTTCACATGTGAGTTGCCGCAAGCCCGCCGGACGCTCCTTCGTCGAATTCACCAGCCGCGTCTTTCTCAAGCCCGCCGTGTGTGACGCTGTGTTTTGTTGTTAAAGCGAAACTACTTTGTTTGGTCTTTTAAAAGAGGACACGACTAGAAATCAGTTTTTACAACACTGTTCCAGAACAGCTCAACCCAAATATTCAGATGTGTGCAACGCATTTTATGGAGGACTGTTTCCTGATCCTGGGAGAGTAGACTACAATGCCGGCTGTTCTGACTCACAGACGGTAAGTAAGTTTTCATATTTAAAGGATTTGCCACTGATGATTCAAACGCGAGTTTTGAGCAGTGTAGAGTAGAGTTTGTAGTTTCTCCGATCACAAATGCAAACATTGTTTTATGTTTACGCGGCGCGATACGCAACACGTAAAAAGACAGTATAATCATTATAATCAGTAATTATGTCCCCCTGGATGCAACAAATGCCTCATTTATAAAGGGTTTTAATGTTTTTGTCTCATCGCTCCGGCCGGGACAAGGCATCACAATATGGTAAGGGGCGTAACATTTCTGTCATACGCTTGAGGTATTCAGCCAATCACAACACGCACTGGATAGATGGCCAATCAGAGTACACCTCGCTTTTCAGACGATGAGCTTTTTAAAAATCGACGCGTTTTAGAAAGGCGGGGCATAGAGAAACAATAAACCTTAAACCGCATAAACACATTACACCAAAAACACCACATAATGTTCTTTTTAGCAACATCATATGACCCCTTTAACTGAAATAAAATATAAAAACTTAAACTTATTTTATTTCAACTAGTTTCCAAGGCAACATTTCTCATTTTCCGAGGTTATAAAAATAACTAAAACCCAAACGTGAAATAACAAATAAACTAAAACTTAAAAACCTATATAGACATAATAAAAAAATAAACTAATTAAAATGGCAAAAACACAACAAAATGACAATGATTTCAACGATCAAAAATAACACTGCAACACAAACACTGTGCATATGTAAAACAGAGAGAGCACATCACTGCGATCAGCATATACACCCACACTACACACTAACCTGTAGCCCATAATGGGAGGGTTGGCAGTGGCCTGGCAGGTAAATTGAACTCGCTCTCCTTCTAGAACTGAGCGAGGTTCTATAGACAGGATGACTGTAGGAGGATCTGGAGAGAGATTGAGAGGTCATTAGGGCCCTTCTTGTGGATATACAGTATGCCAGCACAGCAAAGTAGGTGTACAAACACTTACGGTGGATGTTGAGAGTAATAGTGGCCCTCTTTCCCAGCGGGGCGGCCAGGTTTGAGGCCACACAGGTGAAATTTCGTCCTGTGTCTGTGTCCACTGGCTGGATCTCCAGAAAACTCTTTGTGGTCACCCTCTTCCTGTCGGCTAACACCTCCTGATAGATATAGATAGATAGATAGATATAGATAGATAGATAGATAGATACCGTCTGTTCTCATATATGTGATTTTCATGCTATCTTCATTTGTTTGTGTGCTCACTCACAGTGCTGGTATGGGGTCCCTCCACTATGATCCCATCTTTGTACCATTCTATCGTTGACAGTGGCTTTGCTCCTCGAGACACACAGGTGAGGTTATATGAGGTTCCTGCAGTCAGCAGAATCTCTGGAGAGCCCTCGATAACAGGACCTTCAGGAGGAACTACACAGATAGACAGATAATATGCTGAAAGTGACTTACACACTGTGCACTCAGGTTACATCTATAAATACTGACACATATATGGTATTTTGTTTCCTTGTGAATATTGTGTACTACACACTATTGTTCAAAAGTTTGGGGCCAGTAAGATTTTAAAAGAATATGTTTTTATGCATTAAACTGATTAAAAGTGATAGCAAACATTTATAATGTAAAAAATAAATTTCAAACAAATGCTGTTCTTTTAAACTTTCTATTCATCAAAGAATCATGAAAAAACAGTTTCTACAGAAATATTAAGTAGCACAACTGTTTTCAACATTGATAATAATAATAATAATAATGTTTCTTGAGCATCAAATTAGCATATTAGAATGATTTCTCAAGAATCAGGTGACACTAAAGACTGGAGTAATGATGCTGAAAATTCAGCTTTGCCATCACAGAAATTAATTACATTTTAAAATACATAAAAATAGAAAACTGTTATTTTAAATTGTTATAATATTTCACAATTACTGTAGTTTTGAAGTGCAGCCTTGATAAGTATCATTTTAAAAACATTTAAAAAAATCTTTCCAAACCCAATCTTTTGAATGGTAGTGTATGTGTGGAAAGTTTATTACTGCATTGTTTCACTTGTGTATGTAGTGATGTAATTTGTGTTAGTGATTTAATTTTTCAATGAAGGCTATGTAATGTAATGATGGCAATGCACACTTTTGTATATCATGCCAGAATAGATTCACATAAAAAAAAAGAGATGTAAATAGTTAAATTGTTCCGAGGCAGAAGTACAGCATCTCTGGAGCTGCTTTTAGTGTCCCTACAAAACAAGTTAAATAAAGAAAGCAGAATGTATTCTTTAGAAAGAGACTTCTTGTGTGTTGGTGGCTATGTTTGGACTGCACAGTGCATACTGCATACTTTTAAAAAATGATTTGTGAAGATTATGTGCCAATGAACATTTCAAAAAGTAGTATATTACAACCTTGTCACAGCAACAATCTCAGATATAAAAATAACTGACTTTTGTATTCAATTTTCTGCAAATAATGAAATGTTAAACATGATTCATATTGCTTTAGGTGCTTTCATCACACTGGAAATGGAAACTTAAGTTCAGTGTATTGCATTGTGGGATACAGTGTTCCACACAGTGTGCTGTTGTTTACTGAAAAGCACAAGAATTTCATGCAAAATAAGTGCATACTTCTTACATTACATTTACATACTGTAAATAACACTATAATGGCAGTATGCTACTCTGATCATATTCAGTGTGTACTCACTCAGAACAGTGAGTTTAGCTCTTCTGGACCTCAGAGCGGCTTCAGTGGCCTGACACTCGTACAGTGAGTCATCGGTCAGGTCTGCTGATGTGATCTCTAGGTTATACTGCCCAACATCCAAAATACGCAAAACACGGTACCGTGGCCATGCTGAAACACACACACACACACAATCACACTTTAACATAGTAAAATGTTTCATGCACTTATCATTTCAGATGAGATAATACTGTGCTGCAAAAGCCCCAGCATAGCTTGTATGTACAGTCAGAATTCATTTTTATTTTGCCTTGACTATTTTGCATGACTGTCCCTATTCCATGGATTTCCCCTCACGATAAACATACAGCTCAAACAAATACATATTCTTTGTAAATTTATTAAAGCTCCAGTGATCTTTGAATTATAAAACCCAAACCATAGTTCATACAGCCAGTTTAGCTAATCAGTGTGATAATGTGGTGGATTGTAGGACATGCGTTTGGCACCAGAGGGCAGCACTCCAACACATTGGCATTCAGACTGCACACTCTCTCTAGCACACACATTATGACATCATCGATCTGGATACCAAGAGGACAAAAGTATTGGCAACGATTACATCATCCTTTAGCTCAACCAATCAGCAAGCAGACGCTTAACCTGTGCGCGTGTTTGCACATCTATATGTGTATGTGTCTGTGATTAGAGCGGACAAAAGAGCAACACGTCCAAAAAAAAGGGAAAGAGAGAGAGCGAGACAGAGGACAAAGAAAGAAAACGGCAATGTCTGGACCATGAAAGGAAAAAAATATGTCTGTTGCATCATTTTAAATGGAGGAGAGGGAGAAATCTTATGTTGTACTGTATGTTGCATTGCAACATATATGTTGTATAGACATACATAGAGGCATGAGGCTTGCCAGATTTCTGAGCCAAATTCCAAAAGAACTTGTATCATTGAAAATTAGGTTGCACAATTTGTGTAAGAAAAGACGGTGTTTATCTAAAACACGCATTCACATATCTAAATCTAGTCAGTAATTTGTTTTATACTGAAATCCAGTCATCCTCGTGTCACTCCAAACTAGTATGACTAGATACAACTAAAATGCATGGTGATCGCTGACTGACGCAGTTGCAATTTTTCTTGGTTTATTCATTTAAAACCATGTCCCCTTTAATGCTTAACCAAATTTGTACTGCTAAACTTTCCTGTCCTGCAATTAAAGGTCGTTTTTTTTTCTTTGGTCTTGTCTTATCTCACCTAGAGCTCTTATTGAGCTCATACTGTCACTCATTTCCCCTCTAAAAAAGGTGCATAACGCTTTCGGTTAGTGTGATCTGATGTGTGTGTGTGCGCTCACCCCTCAGATCTTCTCCGATGCCAAGAGCGAGCCCGTCTTTGGTCCATTGTACAATGCCGGTGTAGTTAAACACCACGCAGGACAAAACTACTCTCTCCCCGACCACCACAGACTGATCCGCCGGCTCCTGAGAAAACCGCGGGCCGCTGAACACTGACAGACACAGAGAGAGAGAGACAAAAATTAGCTTATATGTTACTGTACACTGTACATGGGACACTGTAGTTTTTTTCCCACTTTTATGAGGATTTTCTTTGGTGTGCCATACATTTTTGTTAAGTACTTCTAACCCAAGTCTAGAAAGGAACAATTTAGATTTAAATATTTAAAAATATCTAAATTCATTCATTTGAAGACATGAACATTTGTAAAAAAAAAAATAATAATAAAAATAATACACAGTAATATTGTGAAATTACAATTTAAAATAACTATTTTCTATTTCAATATATTTTAAAGTGTAATTTATTCCTGTGATGGCAAAGCTGAATTTTCCAGATCATGAAACAGTCTTTAGTGTCGCATGATCCTTCAAAAATCACTAATATGTTGATTTGGTTTTAAAGAAACATTTTTTTAATGTCAGCTCTGAAAACAGTTGTGCCAAGAAATATTTTTGTGGAAATCATGATAATCAGGATACTCTTGTTGAATATAAAGGTTCAAAAGAAAACATTTATTTTTAAAATATTTTGTAACATAATGTCTTACTGTGTCTTTTAACCAAGAGTTCATAACAAGGGCATTTTACCATGCATTAAAATACTAGCGACATTTTGGGAATCACTCCCTGGTTAATTTGGACAGATATTTTGTGTTAATCAATGTCTAATTTAATATATATAAAAAAATTAAGGTTAATACAAAACATTGCGTCACAACCCTCGTACTTTAGGTCCAATACTCACTATTAACAACCCACTATAACTTTTGCCTCAATAAAACCTACTTAATTTGCTGCTTTCTTAATAGTTCAGGTATTGGGTTAGATTAGGGATGTAGAATATTCATGAAGAATATGTGCTTTATAAGTATAATAAACAGCCGATATGCTAGTAATATACATGCTAATAAGCAACTAGTTAATAGTGAGAATTGGTCCCAGTGTTACCAAATCTTTTTACAAACATATGCTACCCAGACTCTTACAGCCACATCCCAATTTTTCATCCATTACATCATCACAGAGATATTTCTGAAAAATTCTGTCACTCTCTCTCTTCCTGCCTCTCTTTCTCCTCCGGCACATGCCACTCCTCCAGGATTATTGGTAACAGTCCAATTTTGCTAATTAAGGCAAAACCTTAATAAAGGGAGAAAAAAAAGAAAAGAAAATGTGCACCTCCAGAGGATTACATTTACAGCCATAAAACAAAACTCTTCATCACACTTAAAGGAATAGGTCACACCAAAATGGAAATTCTGTCACCATTTACTCCAGCAATGCGATAATTAAGAATGTACTGGACACTCTTCTCCATATAGTGCAAATGAAAGAGGACTGAAGCGGTCACACTGTCTCTGGTGTTCCATGGAAGAAAGAAAGTCATACGGAAAGTCAAGGGCTCTGGACATCGAGTCTCTGTCATAAAACCAGCCTTCTCTCTTTGCAACTGTCCATGCATCATGATTTGACTGCAGGAGACATGACGTCATGTCTTTGCGGCACAGCTGCTTCTGAAAGCGCTTAATGACACTGGCCTGTGTATCAGAATGCTCAAAGCAGCTTCACTCAGTAAACTAGTCATTAGTGATGCAAAAGTGCCCTCAGAACAAAGACACAACATCTGATGTCTGATTCATAGACTGATTCATCTATGTGTGTGTGTGTGTATTTTTGAAAACTCTGAAGTATTTCCAGATGCTACAGTATAAGAAAAACATCCCTGAAGTGGTGCTGCCAAATGTTAAGCATTTAGAAAAGCAGAGCCAAATGTAAAACGTCACGGAGAGAAAGAGATAAACTGAGAATGACAATAATGTACCCAGTAGCACACAGAGACACAGAAACAAGCTTTTAATTATGTGCCGAGAGAGGTAAGCAAGAATACATGACTTAGTCAAATGGTCTCAGACGGAACATTCATCTGTCCACATCTTTCCTCAGGGCAAGTCTTGCTCTAATTTTGCACACAAACAAATAAAACTGTATTTTGTGTGGGTGTGTGTTGTGTGATGTCCATGAGTATTTGTGTGCCAGTACTAAAATTCATGTCTAGTCTGCCTCAGGTACCAAAATATTTACATCACCAGATTAAAGGGATAGTTCACTCAAAAATGAAAATTCTGTCAATAATAACTCACCCTCAAAGTTGTTATTTTTGTTTTCTTCGCGCAGAAAAAGTATTCTCGTAGCTTCATAAATTATTATGATGAATGAATTATTTAAAAATATGTAATCTGTGCTCCGAAGATGAATAACAGTCTTTTGGGTTTGGGACAACATGAGGGTAATTAATGACAGAATTTTCATTTTTGGGTGAACTATCCCTTTAAGTTACCGTTATTACTAGGAATCGACTCTGACTTTGATTCAAGCTTCGGAATCGATTCCCAGATTGGATTCATTCAGGCAGGCAAAGTGAGATCTTACACTAAACAGAGCAATATAAAGTATAATGGTTTACAATTTAACATTTCATTTTAAAACAATAAATAAATATAGGTGCATTCATAAGCACACAGCTTCTTCGAAAAGCCGGATTAGCCACTGGCAGCTGAGGTGGAAGCATCTGTAATACGTTTTCCACTTGTTTAAAATTAATAATTGTTTTGTTGTTGAGATGACTCTGTGTTTTGAACAAGGTGCTGCTGAGTGAATGATTCAAAGATTCACTGATCGCCACCTGCAGGCGCAATGAGGTAACGTACAGGTTGCTGAAGGAAGCAGAGATTCTAAACGAGTCATTTTGTGGACAGAATTACAAGATTTGACACACTGGGATGAATCAAAAGTGTGAAGAATCTTTTGGAGTATGTATTGTAGTAGCAGCAGTAAACGCAGGACTGCCAGGTCTGCGAAACCAAACCAGCCCAACTGCTAATTAAAACTAGCCCAAAACTAGCCCAACTTTTTGGAATCAGCCTTTGGGGTTGACTATAATGTTGACTATTTACAACAAATCAAAGAAATGAATCTTTATTTGATTCAATTGATTAGTTTCTCTAATCTTCTCTTTAATCAGTGTCTTTATTCACTTTTTTGTGGTCGCATATGGTGTCCCTCTATGCAGCAGTTGAAATAAACTTTAAATACCAATAAATCAAAGTGTCTGCATATTTGCATTCTGTAAAACAATGTGTGTGTGCTGTTAAACGGTATCTTGGGATGTAGAGTAACTGCAACAATAAAATATAAATATAATATAACATTTTAAACACAAATAAAGTGGTTATATTTTGAATACATATTTTATTTAACATGCAAAATTGTGTTATTATTATTATTATCATTATTATTAATAATAATATTTCCAAAATGTCCAGTGATCTTGAAACTATCATGATGGCATTTTAGAAAAGTCTGGATTTGCACTAATTTGCCTGTGGTATTACTGTCTCCCTTGGCGGAAATCATAAAAGAATCAATATATATGAAAATTAAATATTCAATTAAAATTGAAAAGGAATGCAATGTACCTTATGAAACAAAGTTTAAATAGGAATTCAATTTTATTATTTAAAAAAACTTATTTTATTGACCAATTCTGCTTCTAGTTTTCTACTCAATTTGTCTTTGATTTTTTTCAACCCAAAATACTCTCATTTCCCTTCCATCTGTTTCCAGCCATATTTTATTCACTCTTTCATTTCATTTCTCTGTGGCGCTAATTGCTTTTTTAGAGTATAAATATGCTAACCTCTCTGCACACATCAGCTCTCATTAACATCAGTAAGTGTGTGTGTGTGTGTGTCCTGTTGTGCCTGTTTGACTTTCTCTTGTGAGTACCTGTATGTGTAGGTCTATTTCTTTCCCTATGTCATGTTTGTTGATCTCTTTAGGAAAAGTGTGAATAAAGCTCTCCCACTTCTCTCTATCCCACTCATTCCTGAGGGAAATGTAAGTGGAACAGAGGAGAGAAACACACAGATACAATTTCAATTTGGGCTTTTTACAGTACTTTCAATCCTTCTCCCCGCTCTGATTTCATCCCACTCTTTAAATATCCTCATCTTTCACCTTACTCCTCCTTCTTTTCGCTCAGTCCTCACCTTTTTTCTATTTGATTACTCCTCCTCCATCTCCTTCATTGACTCTGTCCATTTATACCTTCACGTCTCTGAGTTGATGGTGGACACTTTTTACCCTCTACAACACAGGCTACACATTTCTACACCTTTGCATTTTTTTGTCGTCCCACCATCTCTATTTTTCCACCATATGCATCTTTCTTTGTTCTTGTTCTCTTTGAACTGGAAGATTTTTTATGTAATTCAAAAAGTTCTAACACATCAACCCTTGCGTTATTATTTAATATTTGACTTCAATTATACATTGGAGATTTCTCAATTTTTGTAGCGTCTCTTTCTGCAAGTCCGCTTTGCCAGTAAGTGGCGACAAGTGACTGTTGAGTGAGTCATTTGAATCATTCGCTCAAATGATTCATTCATTGAATCATTTAGGGACCCTTCGCACAGAACAAGTTTTTGCATTCCACTGATGCTTTTTCATTGTTTTTCCATCTAAAATTCGCTAAATGGACAGTGACCCTCACGTCTTTTACAGCATCTTGAAAATGACATGGTGTTCTAAAAAAATGTGGCACTCAAGTTAAAAGTAGAGAAAAATGTGCCTTGCAACTTTGCTTTTTTTCCATTTGACTGCACATCTGGCATTTTTTCTTATGAAAGATTCACTGAATCATTTACTCAATCGATTTGTTCAAAAGTGGACTGACGAAACTGACGAAGTAACTAGTAATGTTGTTTTTAAATAGTAAATTACCGAATATTATATAATCAGGATATTTAAATTCTTAATAAAACTGAAACAAAATTCTAAATGTATAGGTTTATAAATGAAACAATGCATTTATCTATTTTTATTCTTTTCCCCAGCATTCTGCAAGATTTTCCCCACAAAATCAGAGCAGAAAAAAAAAATCCGTATGAATTCAGCTTGGTTATATCCAACATATATTAATTTAATCTGAGCTGGCACAATGCAATTTATTAACACACAATATTTTTATTAAATAAAAAATGTAACTTTTAACAATGAAAAAGAAAAAATCTCAGATACATTCAAGTGTATGTAAATCATAAATATGTATTCACCAAAAAAACAACAACACCCAGTACTCAAAAAGTGTGCACACACACACCACAAAATGTGCTTCTGTAAACAGTAGCATGTTGTGTACAGGGGTAACATGCTTCAGGACATTCTGCAAAACCACTCAAATGTCACTCAGCATGCTATGGGGCCTCAGGGGGACCTGGTGACCCTCGACATTAGCAGTGGCACAGAAACAGGACGGCGTAAAAGATTTGCCAAACGCCCTTCATTTCATTAATATTTAATTTCGCACATCCCTCCCGTCCCAGGAATCCCAAGTAAACTGACGCTCGTAGGAGCGGATGAGAGAGAGATTTAACCCCAGAGAAAAGCCATTGACACATCTACATCTCCTCACAGATATGTGTGTGTGTGTGTGTGTGTGTGTGTGTGTACATATCACTAATGAAGCAGTCGCTTAAAAACCCAAAATGAGGATGAAATTCTCTTGTTACTCCACTTTGAGCTGTTGCAGTGCAGAGGAGCGAGCATGAGGAGTGTAATGAGTGCTGAGCAGGAAGAGAGACGAAAGAGAGTGTGCTGTGACTATAGCGGTCATAATGTACGTTTGTTTAGTTTCTTGAGGCCTCAACCCACTGACCTCTTTGTGTCAACAGGCTGTTAGAAAGGTCAAAGTTGATCTCCATGGGGTGCAGGACACATGAGGGCACCCTGTCTATCATATTTTCTTTCCTTTCTTTTTCTTTCCAGCATGTCTCCTCTGCTCCTATTTTCTGCTTTCATCTTTCCTTCTGGTATGTGAACTTTCTTCCTTTATTTATCTCTCCTCACTTTCTCCCGCTCATCCCAACTGTCCATTTCCTTTTTCCATCCGATCATCTCACTCACACACACACCGACACACCACAAACACACACACACTACACACCACACACCAACACACGACTACAACACACACACACACACACACACACACACACACACACTTCTCTTCTCGGCACTGAAAGAATGTGAGGCATTTCCTTTACCTCCTTTCTCTGTCTCTCTTCTTTCCTCCTCTTCCTCAGTTCCAAAAGATTTCCATCTCACCTTTATGCTCTCTTCTGTCATGTCATTTCTCATTTAGGCTCTGCTTCCCTCACACATTTTTTACTCATACAAAAATCTCACATTCTCCAATTTTTTTCAAGATGAAAGAGAATCGTTTGCCGGGGGGGGGGGGGGGGGTGTCACCTTAGGTATGATGGTGAATAATAACAAGAACGAAACATAACCCTGAGGATGTCATCATAAATTGAGGCTAAAAATTGATTTTAAATCTTTTATACTGCACTGAAAAGGGAACTATTTTCACCCAGAAAAATGCTAGTAAATTTCACTAACAATTACAAAGAAACAGCAAGTAACACATTGAATTAAACATGAAATTTAAAGAATTAGTTCACTTCCAGAATAAATGTCCTGATAATTTACTCACCCACTTCCCCCTGTCATAAAAGTCATTTTTTTCTTTTTCTTTCTTTCTTTCTTTCTTCAGTCGAAAAGAAATTATGGTTTTTGAGTAAAACATTCCAATATTTTTCTCCATTTAATAGACTGCACAATATGACAAATAGCCTTAATGGCCCATTGGCAGTTCATTGCAGCTTCAAAGGACTCTACATGATCCCAGCCAAAGAATAAGGGTCTTATCTAGCAAAATTATCATAATTTTCAAAAAAAAAATTATACACTTTTTAACTACAAATGCTCATCTAGCGTTGCAATGTTCTGTGACTTCACGCATTACATAATCTCGTTGGAAAGGACACACATGTTTAGTTCTTCATCTGTATACTCTGATTCAAAAAGGTATGGGTAGGGTAAAAAACTCCATCTCATTTTCTCCTCCAACTTCAAAATCATCCAACATTGTTGTTTTACCTTTTTTGTAAACAGCGCTTGACTTTCTTTGTACGTTCGCTTTGTAAACACTGGGTCGGTACTTCCGCTTACATCACATGTGACCTTTCCAATGTGACTACGTAATGTGTGAAGTCGAGCTAGTGCAAAGATGAGTATTTGTGCTTACAAAGTATATATATATATATAGACAAGACAAGACCCATATTCCTTGGCTGGGATCGTGTATATCCATATGAAGCTGCACTGAACCTGCAGTTTGGTCCTTCAACCTATTGGCTCCCATTGGAGTCAAATATATGGAGAAAAATCTTTGAATGTTTTCCTCAAAAACTTTAATTTCTTTGTGACTGAAGAAAGAAGGACATGGGGGCAGTGGTGTAATGTAACGAAGTAATAATACTTCATTGCAGTACTTAATTATTTCAGCCAACTTTTACTTTTACTCCACTACATTTCCTAATTAAAATGTATACTTTTACTCCAAAAGATTTCCACGAAGCATATTCGTTACTACAAAATAGTCAGAAGTCAGAAGAACACTGACTTTAGGAAAGCAGATTTGACGAATCAGTGGTCTGGCGTTTGCAAGTTAGACTCCTAAAAACACATTTGCTCACGTGCAAACAAGTGCGCGCACAACCGCGGATGATTCATTTTCCACTCAAGTCGAGGCTGGTGTGTGCTGTGCGATATACAGTATATCTTCTGCGATAATATGGTAAGTGTTGTGATGTGTGATCTGACATTATCAAGTATATCACCAAATCACACACAGAGAGTGCACGCACGTGATTTATTAATCTATTAAAACTCAAAATTCAAGGCATTCTAAATTGTAGACGGCAAAAAATTTTCTGTATGTTTTTTTATTTGTAACTAAAAATAATTTAATATAGTTAACTTAATCTATATCACACAAAGAGTATAAAGTTTTTCTGCAGACATTAGCATGATAACAAATGTAGGCTATACAAGTTCAGTAAAGTTAGCAATAAGTGACTTACATTTTTTTTTTAGACACAATATTGCTTGTTTTTGCTCAGTTTTGCCAATGAAAATAATTCCAAACAAAGATCATAGCACTGTTTTGCGTCTCTGAGCAATGGGTGGTGTTTACTTATTGAATGAATCAGCTTTTTGAACAAATCGGTTGAATAAATGATTCGGTGATTCACTCATTAACACAGTCAGATACTTTGTTCCTGAATGAATCAGCCATTAGAATGAATCGTTGAATCTCAATGACTCACTCATTAACAGTCACTTGCTGTCACCTACTGGCGGTTTTAATTTGACATTTCTACTATTTTTTTCATGTTTTAAATCATTTCAAATATCATTATTCAATGTTTTATGTTTAAAATAAATATTATTTATGCATTTGTAACTGCAGTTTAAATGTATCCATGTCCCCTCTGAGATACATAACTGTGTAAATATACTGTATCTAAATGCTATTTCAGATGCAGATTCCCGAAATGTTTCCTTATGTTGGAATGAAAGACACTACCGGATGAATTGATTCTTATTCTTACCCAAAAATACAAAATGGATAAAAAGAGTTAAAACTGAACGCTGGACACAATCTTGCTACTCAAGCTGTGTATGAACATTTTTATTTATTTGCTTCTTTTCCATTTTTCATTACTTGTACTTTTACTTTCAATACTTAAGTGTGTTTAAGATTTTAAAAATACTTTTCGTATTTAAGTACAATAAATATCACATACTTTTACTGAAGTAATATTCTAAACGGTGACTTTTTCTACCAAAGTCATTTTCTGGTAAGTTATTTGTACTTTTACTTGAGTATGGCTTTCAAGTACTTTATACACCACTGCATGGGGTTGAGTAAATTATAAGGAAATTTTATAAATTATAAGGTTAGTTCACCTAAAAATTAAAATTATCCCATTATTTACTCACCCTCAAGCCATTCCGAGTGGTATATGACTTTCTTTTTCTTCTTCTTTCAGACAGACAGACGATCCGTGCGGAGGTTATAATTACAATTGTCCTGTGCTATTCTCCAAGCTCTATCATTGCAGTCAGCGGGTGTTGCAGTTGAACTGTCCACAAGTCGTCAAATAAAGCTTGTGTATTCATAATAAAACGTGCTTCACACGGCTCCGGGGGATGAATAAAGGCCCCCTGTAGCGAATCCATGTGTTTTTGTAAGAAAAATATCCATATTTCAAACGTAATAAACACTTTCCTCACACTTCCACTGACTGTCATACACTGAAGCAGTTTCGGCGGATGACGCAGCACGTATACGCAGCGCGCGCCTCTGAGATATGCTAGTCTCATGAGTTTGTTTAAGGAAGCAAAGTTTCCTTACTTTAACAAGAGAAAACCTTTAACAAGTCTCCTCTTGGCTTTTATCGAAATCCTCCGACATTTTTCTTTGCAAATCCTCGGTTTGTACTTCTAATTCATGACCGGCGTTTTGTTTTGATCTCTCTCCGCATTCGTCAATAATCACGCAACGCATACGTGCTGCGTCATCCGCCTGAACTGCTTCAGTGTATGACAGTGAAGGAAGAAAGTCTTATACACCTAGGATGCTTTGAGGGTAATTTTTGGGTGAACTAAGCCTTTAACTACCAATTTTGCCTCAAACTCCTAATTTGCTGCTTATTAATAATTAGTAAGGTAGTTGTTAAGTTCAGGTATGGGGTAGGATGAAAGAATCTAAAATATGGTCTTGCAGAATAAGGCATTAATATGTGCTTTATAAGTACCAATAAATAGCCAGTATGCTAGTAATATGCATGCTAATACGCAACTAGTTAATAGTAAGAATTGGTCTATAAACTAAAGTGTTACCATAATTTAATTTCTTAATTGACAGAAAAAAAGTTATTTCAGATATAATTGAAACACCATTTGTTCTATGGAAATGAATGATACCTTAAATCATCTAGCTTGTTAAGGAGATACGTGCTACTATACTCAAAGACTTATGGTTTTTGCCTGGTGGACAAGAAAACGAGTCATAAAACTTGCACAGAATTATAAATAAGGAGGGACCCAAGCAACATAATATCATAAAGCTTGGATTTCCAAACTTTGAACTCCGAACCCTTTTGACCTAAAATATTTACTTGAAGTACCCCTGAGATCTATATATATTAAGTTATATACAGTATAATATTTAAATAATTCAACAGCTAATTTGCATGTTCAAAGTTCTCTGATGTTGGTTAATAATCACATGTAAATCAGGTAAACAAAATAAAATATTTAATCTTTTTGAATAAGTCAGTGTTTTGATCATTTTTTATTTTTCTTCCAAATTTTAAATAGTTTGTATATAATATTGATTTAATTAATTATTACTTGCTTATCAACTTCCAAACCCTCTGTAGTTCCCTCACAAACCCCCAATTTGGCTTTCTGTGGGCCAGTAAGTACACTCTGGTACAAAAAAATGGTACAAAAGCTGTCACTGTTACCTTATACCTTATTTACCCCTAAATGGCACAAATTAGTACCTTAAAGGTACATATTTTACTAAAGTGTATATATTAGTACCTGGTACATATTAGTACTGTTTGAAAGGGTACCATTGACAGATTTTGTACCATTTTCTTTCTGAGAGTGTAACCTACTGAAGCCTACAACAGCGATCCAGTACAGGCAATGACCACTTATGTTTTCTTAGAATATATAAAAAGCTAGTTTATTTTTTGGGGGATAGAGTCCTAGTGTAGATTTCTTTCCCACCTCCCCCTACAAATCTAAATTCTAATTAACATATTGGAATGACAAAGAGAGAGCAGCTGCAGTATAGCAGAGTGACATATTCAGCTCGCCAGCGCATCGCTGAAAAACTAGAACATGCAGAGGATCGTCTCCCGAAAATCCAGCACGCCCTCCTCTCTCTCTCTCTCTCTCTCTCTCCATACATCCAGTTATCTCTTACGCTGTTTCCATCCTTTCTCCCACATTCTTCCCTCTACCGCTTCCATCCAAATCCTAAAGTTCTGTCGCCATAGCAACAACTGTCGTCTGCAAAAATTACCCCAAAAATCTCTTTATATGCGTGCTGCTTGCTGCCCACCCTGTGCAGACTGTCTCTAGTGATGCTGTTCAGAGAGAATCAGCGATATTGAGAATCAGCAAATTAATTCAGAAAGACATGCGGACAGACAAACAACAAGCCTTTAAGTACAGCAACAAACAAACACAATGACAGACAGATGCCTTCTCTCAGAATGGAGAAGAAAACACAAAGAAAGAATTAACAGGTATGATGGGGAGAAGCATTGCCATGGTAAAAGAGAAACAAGTGAGTGTGAAAGCGGGGTAGGAAGGTAGAGAGAAGGGGGGGGGGGAAGCATGCAGTCGCCATGGTAACTAAAGAGGAGGGTATCCTGAGAGAGACAGACAGGCTAAAAACACAAAAGGCATTAAGGAAGAGGGAAACCACATCTCTCGTTATCTTCTCTCTCTCTCTCTCGTTCCCTTCCTCTCGGCTCTCCAGTGCACCCACTCATTCAAGCAGAGCTGCTTCCATTTGCAAATCTAATGTGTGTTATGTGTGCACATAGAAAAGAGCAGTGATTGAGTGCATGTGCATGTATGTGCAATGCATGTTAGCTTGAGAAACTGCAGAGGGACAGAGCATGTTTGTGTGTGTCTGAAAAATAAAATGAATAAAGCTACATCTCTTTCTGCTAAAATATCACGTATAGGATTTATAATAAACATATATATTTAGGTAGAAAAAATATATAATCACTTTAGTGATTTGCATGAATTGATATAAATTTAGGACTAAATTAAATAAAAATAATTAAACAGTTATATAACAAAATAAAATAGTAGCTAAACGACAACAATCTATGCATTATTATTGAATGTATCATTAAAGTTTATTTATTTCTTAGTTAAATCTCTCTATATATCAATACGTATATAATATATAATGTTGTTGAAAATGTGATTAAAAAGCAGCCTTTAAATAAACATTTTTATATAAAAATAAGATCTATGCAGAGATGTGAAAAAAACATAAAATATAAAAATGATAGATAAGATAGATAGTAGATAGATAATCCAATAACTATAAAATTTAATAAATAATATAAAATAAAAAATCCTCTATTATTATACATTTAGTAAGCTCTACATACAATGAATGACATAAATTATACATTTATTTAGCTCTAAACAGACACACACATGTAAGACTTATACAGGGACATAAAAAAATTGCTTGTTACTAGAAAAATCGGCGACCCTGCAGATGATAAATGGTTTGGAGAATAGATGGATGGATGCTGTCATAGCACTGAAAAATATATTCAGTAGTGTTTTAAGTTAGGATATCTTGACTCATTAGTGTTCCTGTAGCTCAAACAGTACAGTAAGTTCGATGGGAATGTATTCAATCCCCAGGGAAGGCTTAAACTGACAAAATGTATACCTTGAATGCAATATGATTTGCTTTGGATATACAGTAAATGTCTGCCAAACACATAAATGTAAGTGTATTAACAATCAGCCACTCAGAAGAAGAACAGAGGAGATACATGGCAGCAATCGCTCTCAAAACCAGCACAAAAGCACAAAATCCTCAGCTTCCCATGATTGCCAGCGCTGTTGTGAGAACAATGTAGCAATTTTACAAGTTAAAGTTTGGGCTGTGTAATCCTTCACTGTCATTTGAAGCATTCTAGGAATCCTTCAGCCTAATGCCAAATGATCTGGACCGCTGCCCTAAAGGTTGCAAGTTCAGTTACAAATCGAGATGACCCAAACACTGTGATTAATCCGACTCTATCTTTTCTGCCCTTGAGCTATAAACTTAACCCCGAGCTACTGTGGGAGGGTTACATTTACTGCAAATCACTTTTGACCACTAACTATTCAATAGACTAGGACTATTCTAGGAGCAAAACCATATGCCATTTGACACTGACATTTTAAAAAACAATATGATATCAAAAACTATGCCTAAATAAAATAATTGGGACTAAACATAACAGAAGAAAGTTTTCATTTACCCAGCTACACAATTAGAGACAACTCTTTAATATATAAAATATTTAAACAAATATTAAACAAATTCAATAAAACCTATTCTTTGAGCAGCTTGAGAATTAAAGTTTTAGTTCACCCAAAAATGAAAATTCTGTCATTAATTACTCCCCCTCATGTCATTCCAAACCTGTAAGACCTTCGTTCTTCAGAACACAAATATGTGTCATGGTACTCTCATTCATGGTGGCGGACAGTGATGTGGAGGAGAAGAATTGTTGAATAAAGGCATTATTTTGGTTTTATTTGCGCACAAAAAGTATTCTTGTAGCTTCATAAAATTACAGTTGAACCACTGATGTCACATGGACTATTTTAACGATGTCCTTACTACCTTTCTTGGTCTTGAACTTGTCAGTTGCATTGCTGTCTATGGAGAGTCAGAAAGCTCTCGGATTTCATCAAAAATATCTTAATTTGTGTTCTGAAGATGAATGGAGGTCTTACGGGTTTGGAACGACATGAGGGTGAGTAATTAATTACAGAATTTCATTTTTGGGTGAACTATCTCTTTAAATGTAAAGAAACTCCACTACAGCTTTATGCATCACACATTGTGTGAAAGGTTTTAAGGGTTTTTACTTTTCTCAGATTCTAGAATGTCAGTGTTGCATGGAAAGGTCAATCAGCAGCTAGTCTATTCAAAGAAAGAAAGAAAGAAAAATAAAAAATTTTCTAGGTAACAATATAAAACTGAATTTATAAAAGTAAAGAATGATGTTTCTGCTAAAAATACTATTTCTATGAAATTTTGGAAGTGGGTCATGGATCACTGGAATACTTATTTTTCAGTTTTAGGTTGTTTTTATGATTATTATTTATGTATGTATGATGATTATGATGACATTAGTTAAAAGCTCAGATTTGTACATTTGGCCTTCATTTGGTTCACACTGTAAGATATTAAAGAATGAGCAGAACCAGAACAAAGGAAGCACATATTTGCTATTTCAAGCAGGATTTAAGTTTGTTTTTAGGGGGAACCACATTGCCAGGTCCCATTTAAACATGTTGATGCCAAATGCCAAATACACGAAACCATGTCAAAGAGCACCTTAAGGCGAGCAGTAAACACACTAAAACCAAAAAATGCACTAAAACTTGGTGCTTTGTAAAACACTCACCTGCTGTTAAATTCATAATGTAAATATTATTTTGGAACACTTTACTTAAAGCCTTAATGTATAATGCATTATAAAGGGTAATTAAACTAAGGGTATAATGCATTGCAATTATTCATAATGTGCGTTTTAATATATTACAGTATATCTTATCGTAAATAATTCTAACCAAATTTAAAATGCATAGTGTAACAGTGAATTGATAAGTGTTATAATGTATTAACTGTGGTTACAATTATTAATGAGATTGTACAATGCATTATAAGGTGCATTACAAAGCATAAAAACTACTTTTATAGTGCATTATACATAAAGGCTTTAGTAAAGTGTTACCATTATTTTTTACCTGAGAATCAACATATATTTCATACTTCTCCTCTTATTGCTTTATGTCTAATAATCAAATCATTTTAATATGTTAATGCATTTGTGTGTGCAGTGTGTACATTTATTCATTCATTTTTGGTGAGCATTGCTGTTTCTGAATCATCCAATGCACATTCATTCTCCGTTTGTCATGTTTTACTACGGTCCGCAGTCTTGTGCATGAAAGGTGCTTTGTGTTCTAGCAGCCATCTGATTGGGCGATGGTGACGAAGGTCAGCTTCTGATTGGCTGAGGTATTTTGTTCCGTCCACTTAGGTCTTGTCCCTCCCTGAGATGGTTCTCACCTCGTTTGCTCTCTTTTTTCTCTTCCTCTCCCTCCCAACCTATAACGTCTCATATATTTCTGTAAGTTTCTCCCAGTCCCTTTGTGAGTTGCTATGGTTACCAGGTCTCTCACACTCCCCCACTTCACCCCATCTCCCTCCCTCTCTGCCTCTGCTTTCAGGGTTGCTATAGTAACAGATTTATTTAAAAAAAGAGACAGTGCAAAAAAAATATTTCCCCCTTCATGCCTCCCGCTCTCCTCCCCAGTGATAACTGCAGTGCTCTCACACATATACATTCACATAGGCTAACAACAAAGCATCACTAAGGGCATCATCACAAACAATAGTACAATAAATATTCAGAGAAACCAATGAATGTTGATTCCAGATCTAGCACAAACATAGTTTTCATTCACGTTCAAGTATAGGTTCAAGCACATCTATTATATTAATTAAGGCCAATTAGCTGTTAAAGCCCAGTGTTGGGACTGTGGGCACTGAAAGCACATGCTGTAGGGGTGCAATTCAAAATCTATATTGCATCAGTTTCGGGGTAATTTTTTTATATAAGGGAAACCACGGCAAGTTGTCGCTCTTTTTATTTCTTGAATAAATCTGGTTTTGAAAGTCTCATCTTTTTGTCTTAATTAAGAAAAAAAAACATCTACCTTTTGTGACCCATGATGTTACGATATATGGGGCATGTTGTCACAATGGGAACCTGCTATTTATTAAAAATAAATAATAAAAAGAAAATATTAGCTAAAAAGCCACCAAATATATATATATATGTGTATTTAAAATGCATGTAATATTTTAGCAATTATAAAAAAAATACGGAATATCACAATACATAAATATATTATCTTGGCCTACCAAAATTATGGCAGCGTTATTTTAGCATCAGTGAGATACTATATATATAGCATTAGTTTTTATATTTTGTATTTTAATTTTAAAGTACTTTTAGCAATTTTGTTGCATGTTTGTCACGAGCTGGGCTTGAACGCAGGTCTCTGGTGTGGTAGTTTGAGAGATCTACCACTACTCCACGGGAGTGGTAATGTAGGGCCCAAACGAAACACTTGAGGCAGTTTCCCAGGAAGTGAAGAGTTATTAAAAAAAAAAAACAGTCTTTGCAAGAAAAATACAATGAAAGGTCTTCTCGGACTGAGGTATTAATTACAGCAAAAATAATGGAAAAACCACATGAGAAAACAAAACCAGAGAACAATTCTAACTAAAGAAAGAAACTCAAGAAACCTTACTTGGGGTAGCTAGAGAGGCTTTAGCAAGACCAGGCAGGAGACACAGGGCAAAGACTCAAAAACCGAGTGAGGAACCAAGGAAAAAATACACAACTTAAATACACTGGGGAAAACAAGGCGCAGGTGACTAGGATAACGCTAACAATGCCACACAAGGAAGAACTAAGGCAGAGGAAAAAACAGGGACCCCTAGGGACACGGAGACAAACTACAGGAGGTAGGATGCTGACAATGTTTTTGTAATTTTTATTAGTTATTATTTTTATTAAATGTCTATATAATTTTTAATTTTGATTTCATTTTTACTTTTAGGTATTTTAGTACAAGTTAAACCTAAATTAAAAAGAGAAATGACTAAACATAAAGCTGATCTAAAGTAAAAGGTTTATTTATTTATTTATTTATTTTATTTTTTTTTTTTTTGTAATACTGTCCTCATAAGTTAATGTTATTACAAAATTAACCAACCATGAGAGATAAATTTGTCCCACATGTATTCAGATTTGTTATAAAGCTCGTTATTAAATACAACTATTTATTAATATTTTTTAATGTTAATTAATAAAAATACAACTGTTTTTTGTTGGTTCTTGTTAGATTAGGTCCATTAAATAATGTTAACAGAAACAACTTCTAATTTTATTATACATAAATGTTGAAATTAACATTACCTAAGAATAATAAATTCATCAGTTGTTTTTTTTGGTAACTTTACTTAAAGCCTTTATGTATAATGCATTTTAAAAGTAGTTTTAATGCATTCATTATGCCTTGTAATGCAGCTTATAATACATTGTACAATCTCATGAATAATAATTGAAACCACAGTTAGTACATTATAACATCAATTCATTGTTACACATGCATTTAAATTCGGTTATAATTATTTACGACAAGATATAATGTATTACAACGCACACTATGAATAATTATAAAAAGTGCGTGACATTGGCAACCCATATCACGAATTATGCTCGTGCATTTCCCCATCCCAGTGCTCCCACACGCAGTGGCACACACAAACGTCCCATACAGGCCTTTTTTTTTTTTTTCGGCGGCGCGCCGGGAGCATTGGGGGTTTCGGGCACCTCAGTCGTGGGATTGAAGGTGGAAGAGAGCACTGTACATTCACTCCCCCCACCTACAATCCCTGCCGTTATGAGACTTGAACCCACAACCTTTTGGGTTATGAGTCTGACTCTTTAACCATTAGGCCATGACTTCCCCAATTACAATGTATTGTACCCCTTAATAATTTGTGTTTATACGAACTTAAGGGCAGTGTACATACATGTGCTACCATTTTTTATTGTTATTTCATGTTACCTAATGTAGTTAACTAATGTTAACAAAAGGAACCTTACTGTGATTAGGCATGGCCGGTATGAGATTTTGACGGTATGATAACCTTAAGCAAAAATATCACGGTTTCACGGTATCACGGTTTTGTCGTTACAGCTCTAAAATGTGTTATCTTTAAATGACATCTTTTTCTTTGATTTGTTTCCTAAAAAGAAGAAAAATAAAGACTGACATCTTTATTTAACCTAAATCTGTAATTACAGTTATTTAATTTTAGTTATATATTTCATATACCTTCATTTACTATAATTTCATATATTTAGGTGTATATATTTCATATACATATTTATTTAATATAACCCAATCTGAACAAAACAGGAATGTTCTGACTATCTTTGGTGAAATTATACTACATTGCCTGAACGAAACAACAGCAGACGCTCGATGAGATGCCGATTCAAATCTCGTGACCGCAGGAGGCGCCCCTGAACACCACATACGGCATTTCCCCTTGGTTCCCGCTGTAAAACAAGCATCAGTGCTCTGAACAACTTTAAACGGGTCATATGATGTTGCTAAAAAGAACATTATTTGTGTATTTGGTGTAATTAAATGTTTATGCGGTTTAATGTTAACAAAACACTTTATTTTCCACATACTGTACATGATTGTTTCTTCTCTATGCCCCGCCTTTCTGAAATCCTCAATTTTTACACAGCTCACGGTCTGAAAAAGCGAGGGTGCTCTGTTGGCCCGCTATCTCAGTGCGGTTGTTGATGTGCCAATTCCTCAAGGCGTGTGACGAATTTTATGGTCCTTACCATACTGTGTGCTTGCGGCAACCACATCGACGACCCAGGGGCTGGACCTCCGCCTTCGTTCAGTTGAAATCTGATCCGGCGCTCCACAGCGGCGAAGTTGAAGTATTTCCTCAGCGACCAGCACAGATCAGTTCTAGGCATGACGAAGTGGATATCATCCTTTTTTGGAAGACCAAACGAAGTAGTTTCTTTTTCACAACGAAACACACAGCGTCTCAATGACATGGCGGCGGCGGCAACAACAAAACTTCAGCGAGAATAAAAGTTACGCCTTCTTTCTTTGAGTGAACATTTGGGCGGCGTTATGCAAATCTTCCCACATCGTGATGTAGATATGTGGGGGCGTGTTAGAAAGAGACGTTTTAAGTAGGCGTGGTTGACTTAACTTTTATAAATAATATATCTTTGGATTTGAGACTTTAGTCAATAAAAATAAAACACAACTTTACAGATCTTCTTTACGCACCAAGAGCATGTAACACTCCAAAGAGAAAGGAAAAATGTAAATCGCATCATATGACCCCCCTTGAGTTCTGCCGATCCTACACAGTACACACGTGACTGAGCGCTCGCTCGCACCAACAGGAGAAGGAGGGTCGTGTTACTCTCTACACTGCACTCAACCTGAGGGATTCCTACACTTTCAGTCTTTGAGGAGACATGAAAAACAGTGCATACCGCAGGAACGGTATAACGGAAAATATTAGCGGTTTTGAAACCAGTAATCGGCCCATGCATAATTGTGATATATTACTATTTTTTATATTTTATTTTTCAGCTAACATTTATTTCAAATGACAATTGTTATAGTTGTAGTTTTAGTTAACTATAAAATCATACACAAAAAATCTAGTTAAAATTGTAAAACAGCAACAATTTTTTAAAACAACATACAAAACCAATACTAAAGAAAATTTGTTTAAATGGAGTTGTGACACAAAACCTTATAGTTAACTGTGGCAACTTGCCCCAGTCTTTATATATAAGATTGTTTCAAGCTATTATTGTACATCTGTTTGTGTGCTTTACAAAAACCCTTCAAATAATACCATAACTAGATGTTCTCATGGTTACAAAATAGGTTCAAATGTGTGTACATGTGTGCCTTTGCATATACACCTGTATTCATGGTCTCCTCCTGTATCCACAACGTCTCATTCTTGTCCAAACGTGCACGTATGTCTTCACACCTGTGCCCCAGTTATTTATCTAACAAAATTACTGCAGCCTACCAGTAACCCACTGGAGAGATCTCTAGCCCAGACAGATCTGGGACTGATATTTCTTCTACACAAGCATCGGCTTCTCATATAAATGAGATGTTTCCTGATGATCATCTCTGCGCTGAAATTAACGACTGTCTGCTCCTGTACTAAACAGATGCATGTTTATACCAGTCCAGGCACAAATGACTATGTATAAACAACTATTGCAAGTGTGTCGAGCAACATGGTGCACTAATTATAATATACTATGCAAAGCAATCGGCTCTTTATAAATAGAAATCCAGGCATTTGGAAACGACATTCCATCACTGTAGTTGTTACAAGAAAACACTGCTAATGCTGTTTGGTCCACCTGCCAACTAAATGTAATGCTCACTAGTTTCCCAAGTAATTAAACAGACTTGCGTAGCTAAAAATATCAACTGCAACGCATCAATGTTTCTCTCACTGTCTCACGTTGGTGTAAGTGTCATCCAAAATAAATGTTCTACTATATCTACTATAATCGACTATACTTTGAATTAGCTTTTATTTTTATAATTTCTGTTTTCTTTTAATTGTATTTTTTTTGTCATTTTGTGTTGTCATTTGTATTATTATTATTATTATTTTACAACAGTGTATATATTTTTTTTATTTTAGTTAAGTACATCAAGATAAACTAAATGAAAACTAACGGAAATAAAATCATTTTTAATATAAAATAAGGATTTTGTATTTAGGATTTTATTTATTTATTCATATCAGTTAAAGTGTACAGATTTGGGGAAATTAAATAATAAATAAAATGCAGAATATTGCAATTATTAGTGTAGTATATGTTATTACTCCTAACTAATTCCAGTAGTACACTTAACGGGATAGTTCACCCAAAAATGAACATTCTGTCATCATTTATTCACCCTCAAGTTTTTTCCAAACCTGTATGAGTTTCTTTCTTCTGTTTAACATTTAAAAAAAAGATATTTGAAAAATGTGGGTAACCAAACAGATGATGGGCCCTACCCAAATTCTTCAAAATATCTTTTGTGTTCAACAGAAGAAAGAAACTCATATAGGATTGGAAAAGCTGATGACGATAATTGATGACAGAATTTTCATTTTTGGGTTAACTATATGTAACATAGTTTTTGCATTTCACATAGTTATAATTCAGCTGCAAAGCGCACTGGGGAATGGGCGTCACTACTGCATATTGCTTGATGATTTCAAATGTTTTTCTTCCACAACACTGTATTTTGCTGTTCATCGTCTCCTAAAAGAATACTTAATGCATAACGTTAAGCTAAAGAAAACAATGTGTTGGTAGGTTTTTTGTCTTTCTCTCACGATCAGACTTCTCAGATTTTTAACTGCATCTCTCTTTCGTTCTCGCTGTATGATGGAGTTGAGTGACAGAAATCTACCAGCTCTGATTGTGTTTGTCAAATATGCAAATCACACACTTACGAGCATGGGTTTACAACACTGCAGCAGTCATTACGTGTTTTAAGGCAATTTGGATCATATGTGAATGAAAGTAATAGTGGATGAACTGGAGATGAAACTGAACTGACGTTCATTAAAGGTATAGATCCACCCTGATTAACAGGAACATTAGGTTTCTTGGGATGTAAACAGATGCTTCAAAACAAAACAAAAAAACAACAAGTAAAGGGCAGCTACTATATAATATACCTTGGTTATGTGCTTATTTATACTGGATATGTTGGATATGTATTATTGTTGGATATGTATCCACATACTGTACAGTATATTCAAGCATATAGCAAATCTCAAGTGTCTTGATTTTTTATTTTGTTGCAAAATGTAACTATATTATCACTTAGCTCATTATATATAATAAATCCTGAATGGCCCAAATAAACTCTGATTCTGCTATTTCATGGATACAAATTGTGCGTGTGTGTAAATTGTATGCAACATAATTCATATGGAATTTGTTGCATTCACTCTAAAAAATGCTGGGTTAAATATAACCCAGCGCTGGGTTAAAAAAGGACAAACCCAGCTATTGGGTTGTTTTGACCCAGCGGTTGGGTTGTTTTGAACCCAGCATTTTTTAGAGTGTTCAATTCAAAGGGACAGTTTATGAAAAAATGGATTCATGAACGATCTACAAGTTCATTCTGCTGTTTTTTTTTTTGAATAAGACCAAATGTTTTCACATCACAGCACACTGAAAAGAACATTAAAAACAACAAATAATGTCAAAGATCTAAAAAGGTCAGCGTTTTTCTTCTGGACAGTGTGGTCACAGTACGTTTACACAAGGGCTCTCCAGATCACACTAGGAATGTTAAGCACATAATACTGCAGACTAATTAAAAAATAACATCATTTTCTTGTCTGTCCTTCTTCAGTCTTTTTTCCCTCCCTTTGCATTCCTTCCCTTGACAGATTGAGTCGGGCCTGTCTCCTTATCTCTCCATCACAACATGTCTGTGTCACTCGGTGCTCTCACTCTCAATCAATCCATCACTCTCCCTCTCTCTTTCTCTTTTCTGAATCCCTCCTTCAGAGAAAGTTGCTGACACTTCCTGCAAACAGGTCTCACCTCCCTCAATCTCTTTCTTTCATCACCTCTCTCTCTCTCTCTCTCTATACCACCATCTTCACATGAAAATCTGCTAACAAGTATCAGATCTGAGAGAACGCACTCTCTGATCTTCACCTACACATCCACAGATTTTTGCAGACACACCGGTTGAAGTAAGAAGCACAAAATGGCTGTGTTATTATTATCTCTAATGTTCTGTTCTGTCATAAATATTGCAATGCATAGAGCAAAAGAAAAAACGCCAACAGAATAACAAACAACATTTAAATAATGCTATAAACAGTAGCTAAATAATGGGGAAAGCAACATACTGTACAACAATCAACAGTCTAAAAGAAACTAATAAATAATAATAAATAACTAATCTTTTTACATAATAGGCTACATTTTAATTTCTTAATTTGTACTTAAATAAATGTTTACTTAATTATGATTACTTATTACTTATAAAGAAAAGTGTTTCCGCAGGGATTTCTGGGAATGCCTCTTTCTCCATATACTCTATAAAGCAATTCACAATGTTTTCTTACTAATAACATATTATTTCAACAATATCTGTAAAACTACACTAAATATAATTTTTCCATAATTTATATAAGGTAATTCATAATATTCACTTCTATTAACCTGTTTTTCTTTTTAATTTTACCATTACAATTAGAATCACATGCATTGTCTTACATATGTGTTACATATATATATAGGTCTATATATACAAAAATTGGCTAACTGTTACGTGTGTATACACACACACACACACACACACACACACACACAAATATATAGCAACACGTTTTTTTTCTATCATTCTTGACGGCAAAGCGGAGCCCACCTTTCATTCATATTCACTTCACTTCACATTCACTGCTACACTTTACACTACAGTCACGTTCGTCCGCGGACCTCATCTGTAGCCGTGGTTTCTTCCCAGTCAAATACCGCCGTCACCGGTGATGCGTCCCGCGGATAACGGGTTTCCACTGCGCACCGCGAGCAAGACGGAAGGCACGAGACCCTGAACTACAAAGCGCGAGGTGCGCGGCGGCGGATCAGAGGTGCGAACATAATCCTGCAAGCTGCCATTAATAACAGCCATAAAAAGGAAATATATTGAGACTATAAAATTTTGATTTCTCTCTAACAAAAGAAAAGAAAAAAAAGAGCAGCATTTAAAATAATTTACACGCGCGCATAACGTCACCAGAGGGTGATACTGTCCAAAACCTACTATTTAAAAACCATGTCACGAGATCATACAACAAAGCGCTATTTAACCTATAGCGTTACCATAGTAACAAAGTTACAACACCTTCCGCTGTGACAGAGAGACAGACACCTTGAACGGAGTCATTTGGCTCCTTGTGAAGGCGGCTCGTGTCTTACCTCTGTGAACACTGATGGCCAAAGTTAAAATCCAGAGGCAAGTCATGCTGAAGCCCATCTGCACCTCTGTCAGTCAGAAAACACCATCAATTCATCTTCCTCACGCTGCACTGTGAAACCCCGCGAACCGGTGCTGGGAATGTCATTCGGTCTGCGTTCATTCATTCAGCGCGTGCTTCTTTTCTCCTCAGCAGAAGCGGGCGAGATGTGCGCTGGAAAATCTCTTTCTTCCAGCAAATCTCAGTTTTTGATTGTTGAGGAGAGACGCAGCGCTCTGAGATCACCGGAGGAATCGCTCGGTACTGCGCCTATGGAGCTCTCTCTCTCTCTCTCTCTCTCTCTCGCTCTCTCTCTCTCTCTCTCTCATTGCGTCTGTCGTCCTTACACGCTGTTCAATGTCACAGCTCGGCAGATCATATACACACGCGGATATAAAATTTCTTATCTTCACCTTTTAAAATCGGCCGGCTGTTCAATCAGACGACCATGATTAATCAAATAAGGAGCAGTTGAGAATTGGCATCCCTATCATCATACATATATAGGGGAGACCGGGGCTAGTTGTCACAGGGGCAGGTTGTCACAAGGGCTACAGTCGTCCAACTGCAAGTGCTTGATTTCTCTAGCATGTTGATTTTAAACACCTGGGCTGGAACACAACTGTCATAAATTCAGATTTTTTTGTTAACACTCTTTTCTAATTTAAATGACAAATACTATAATATTTTTGAAAAGCAATGGGGTAAACAGCCTATAGGGAAGGGAATAGCCTATAATAAACCCTCATATGGATGTAGATTTTACTAAAAGGCTGTGAGAAGGCTAAAACTGTGCTCTCACGACAAACATTTTTTTCCACGATGGCAGGTTGGGGCAAGTTGTCACATGTGTTTTAGCCTATGTGTTATGGCCACACCTTGCCTGTTTTTTTCCCCCTAATGCATTTTCTATTTTTTTTGTTTCGTGAATTGTTTTTCATAACCCTTGTACTGTTCCTTTTTTACTTTAAATAGAGGTGTATAAGCTGTAGATTTATTTAGGATACTTTTAATATCTTCAGTATTCGCAACTTATTGTCAGTAAACAGCATGTGTCCAATGTGACAACTTGCCCCATATTCCTATATAACAGTGAAAATATGCAACAATTTTTTTTAAGTCAAGTTTTAAATTTATGGCAATAAAAAGATATATGAAATATATTCCGCATGTGTATATTATGTATTTAATGTGTGTGTGTATGTAGTATGTAATTATATATTATATATATATATATATGTATATATCTATATCTATATATATATATATACAGTATATATCTATATATTTTCAGATTTCTTTGTATGTTCTGAAAATGTAAATTATTTTTTAATAATCAGTCAGATCGCTTTACAGATCACTTTTCTCGTAAATATTACATTTAAATAACAAAATTCTAAGGATTCTTTAGGATTAAAATACATTTCAATAATTATAACAATAACCACTGAAATTAGGTTACCCCAAATGTATATTTATTTTGAAGTTAACAAGGGATCTCCTTTTGTAACAAAAAGCAAACACTGTCTAAACAGACCATCAAACAAACGGAACCCACAATGATCTCAGAGTTCAGTCCCGTTCAGATGACATACAAATCAACATACATGACAGAATAGCTCCACATGATATGAATATTTATTCAAAAGGAAGACTTATCATTCAAAAAAAAAAAAAATGAATCTAACATAACTCCATTAACAGAATGTAATAATACTTTTAGTGTTTCCTGCATCTGTTTGGTGGGCCAGTGTGAAAATCTTCCACGCATGTAAACACAGACACGCAATAAATGTGTGCCAGTGTCTGTGCTCACTTGAGTGTGTAGACTGTTCAAGGCAACACTAATCACATCAAATCATAAAAAAATGGCAGATTATCAAACAAAACAAAAGTCATGGAAACTATAATCTACACCTTCCAATCTAAGACATTTAGTCGTCATAAAAATGATAAAAGGAACATAAAATTACAAACAACAGTATGCACATCTACAGCAGGATAAACGTAAACAACAATTTAAAATTAAGCACTGAATTGATTGATAGCTAACTGGAAGTTCTACTGCTTTACATGACAGAGAAAGAGAGAGAGAGAGAGAGAGAGAGAGAGAGAGAGAGAGAGAGAGAGAGAGAGAGAGAGAGACATGGGTGGGAAATTAAATGCATTATCGCCATCTTGTGGCAGTCGATTGTAACTGCTTTTCTCACAAACTCATTGTCTGCTGGCATTAATGGGGTATGTGGAGGGAGTCTGAAGGTAGAGGACGGCTTTTGGTTGTAATCGGTCAGTTGCCACTTAGTTGTGACCTAGATAGGCATTAAACGAATGACCCTGTCATCCCACGTGACAAAAACACGCCTAAACTTCCATATACGTGGCAGATGTGATTTAAGAGCCCCTTTTATTGGGGGCCAAATGACATTGTATCATTGAAACGTGCATTTCTTGTAAAGCTGCTTTGAAACGAGTTCTACTGTGAAATAAAGGTGAATTTAATTAAACTGAAAATTTAAAACACGTTTTATTCAGAATTATGACAGGGTTTTTTTCAGTTTAACACTTTATCTCAGTTTTCCAATAAATAACCACACCTGCCTCTTTTCCCCAGTTCCACAAGTTCAGAGACCAAATCTTCAAATGTTCCATTTTTGCCCATTTAAAGACAATGTTTGGAAGAGGGTCTGGGTGTAATACAATTGAAAAATGTCACAAGCCAGATTCAAACCTGCATTGCTTGCATGAGCACTATAACTCAACACCTAAGTCACAGTTCCAACCTTCTCCTCTAGGTAAATAGCTACTGAAAAGGAATAGGGATATAGAAATGACAACTGGCCACTTTCTGTAATCATATCGGTTACCAGATCTGCATGGATTAGGGAAAAAAAATCAGCTGGATACATAGTGAAGCAGTATTCCTGAACAACAAATTTAAGCACAACATATTTAAAAGTGTGTAATTTCTGAGCCACCAAACTGAATCAGACTGCATGCCATTGGTTGAGCCAAAGTTATATGTTAGGAGGTTGGGATGCTCAAAAAACAGAGCAGTGTTTTGATAGTGCCACAGGGAATCAACCTACAAATGGCTTATTTACAGTCTATTCACATTAAGATTGGATAGGAGTAAGGATTTTGGCATACTGAAAATTACACACATCACCTTTAAAAATCCAGATTTAATCAACTGTTTTTTTATTTTATAGAATCGCCAGTTTATTGCACGATGCAACCGTCTAAACCCCCAAACTCCCTTCGAATGTCACTATGGTCTGTGGTTACAATGATGGTGTAAGTCTAGCAATAATCTAGCTTTAAGAACAGACTGGCAAGAGGTGTGGAAGAAAGTGAGAATATGATCAGTAAGAGAAAGAGACAGAGAGAGATAGAGAGCAGTAGTTTGTTTTACCCTGCTTTTTCTGAGAGTCCCGCCACTGAAGAACAGAGAAGATTCATTCCTGAAGGTGGCGTGAGTGAGCGAATCACTGGGCCTGATACAATGACACATCAGTGCACAATGTAATGCATTGAGATTAAGGACCTCATAATAATAATAATCTTCCCAGGTTGATGAAATGACACTAGACTGTTGCACCAACAGTAAACACCAGAACTCAAACTCAAAGAGAAAGTAATTCATACAAATATTACTGAAGTTTTCATAACACCATGTTTTTTTTCCATAGTCCAGATATTTTTTTATCAACTCGGCATTTCCACACATGTAAGAAACCAGGCAGGCTCAGAGAGTATATACTGCAATATCAGACAGTGAGGTTAGAGAGAGAGATAGAGAGAGATGTAATGATATATTTCACAGTCACCCTTATGTCAAAGAGTGATGCTACAGTACAGATCAAGCCTATCAAGGTGGTGAACTAAAAGTATACTAATCACTCATTGGTAATGTTTGTGGGGGTGCACACATAATTATCAATGGCGCACGGGGCTACCATGCTCATTCACACTCTGGGTCGCGGTGTATATCATCACCGTTCGTCGTCATGTAGCATCTGTATGATAGTGTAACACTGAGGTGGTGTGTGTGTGTGTGTGTGTATCTGTCAGTGATATTGCAGGGTTGCATGGTTTAAATTAAATTTTAAGAATTTAAGACACTTTATGTTCGGTGTGTGTTTGCATGCATGCCTGTTATGAGTCTGTGTCTTTCGATGGTTTTGGGAGCAGACCATGTGTCCTGAAAGTTCATGCATGCACATATCACTGTGCAACATGTGCCAGAGTACATCTGGACCGATTGAAAGGAATCATGGGAGACGAGGAAAGTGTGGTCACTGTCATATTGCCTCTTTTTATTATTTATGTCTCATCAAGTGTGTTTGCTCACGTGTCATTATGGTAATGGAGAAATAGTATGTGTGTGTGTGTGTGTGTGTGTGTGAAAATGAGCCCACGTGCCAGTGCGTAACTCTCACTTCCCTGTCCTGTGTGTCGAAGCTTATTTGAGGTCCTTCAGTTCGAACAGGTCAACACTTGTTTTTGTTTTTTTTCCTCACATATTTCCTCTCTCTCTGCCATCCCCGTTTTTCCCCGTCAGGCTGAGTGAACTGAAGCGTGTGAAGGAAGAGGGAGCGGAGGGATGGATCTCTAAATGAAGTACTCTTTCTTGTCATCCACCCCAGAGTGGCCACCCTCAGCGTTAATGATGGCCGTGTCTGCATCCGGAGCATCATCGGAACCTTTCGCTTCATGAGTCAGGTACGTACCTGAGAGAGAGAGAGACAGAGAGAGTGAAACCACAGCTGCTATTTGTATATCATCGTCATTAATTGTATATCTTCAGTAATTTGTTGAATGCTTATTTTATATTATGTCCTTTTTTTTCCTTAATTCAGCTTTGCCATCGAAAAGGACTAAAATATATTTTAAAAGATATTCAATGAAAACCGTTTTTGTTAAATTAATAATATGTTTTCACAATAATATTTCACAATATTACTGTTTTACAGTATTTTTATCAAAAATGCAGTCCCCCCACCCCCGGCCTTAGTAGGCATAAGAGATTTTCCAAAACACAAAATCAATTAAATAAACACAGCTTCTAACTAAAAGTTTTATTTATTTGAAATATTTTTATTTTATTTTACTTATTTTATTATTAAAATAAAATTATATTATTGATGTTAGAAAACAGAACGTAAGAAAGAAATTCTTAAGGAATTGGGCTTTCTCTCTTTTCTGTCAATATTGTAGCTTAATTAACTTTAAAGGTATCGTTCACCCAAAAATGACAATTTTGTCATCATTTACTCACCCTCAAGTTGTTTCAAACTGTATGAGTTCTTTCTTCTGTTGAAGACAAAGAAAGATACTTTGAAGAATGTTTGAAGTTGCTGGTAGCCATTGACTTCCATAGTACTGAAAACAAATACTATGGAAATCAATGGCTACCAGCAACTGTTACCAACATTTTTTCAAAATATCTTCTTTTGTGTTCAGCAGAAGAAAGGAATTCATCCATTAGTTTTTGAACTCCATGAGGGTGAGTAAATTTTGGCAAAATTTTCATTTTTGGGTGAACTGTCTTTAAAAAAGTAATATAGTATATTAGCCTGCATCTACACATTAAGATCTAATATTTTCACATACCTGATTATTTCTCACCCTTTTCACTAGACCTAACTGACTGTGTTTACATTAATACCTCACCAAAGAGTACATACAGTATGATTTTTCAGTGCACAGCTGCATTAAATTCTTGTTCAGCATTTTATTCCTGGCTCTGAAACCAGTTTTCCCCAGATGTATAGTTTCTGACAGCTTTTCTTGAGCTGTATGCTGTAAGTCATAGATAGATAAAGCGGGAAAGCTGCAGCGCAGCTGTGACGATCTGTTTACAGTGTCCCTCTGTGCAGTGACACAGTCTCAGTCTTTGTCAATTGCTGCTTGCACTCTGCAAAATAGCTGTTTTTAAGGGGACATAAGATGGGATAGAATTGCTCTTGCATTTCTGAAATAAAAGAAACTGATGTACTATGCAGACATCAAAATGTCAGAACTCCTTCCCCAGTCCACCTAGTCCACTAAACTATAAAAACAGCTTATTCAGTGTGTGTCACAGTTATGATGACAGAATTACCAGTTGAGTTAAGGTGTAACATTCAAGTAATGTATACTGTATTTTTATTTATTTATGTATTTTATAACTTTGCTGTTATAATGAAAATCACCAGTCTTTGGGGTTTTTTGTAGGCTGGGTAAAATAAACACAGAATGCAACATTTTGTCAACACTGTTACATGTTGATAATGCAATACTCCCCCCCCCGCACCCCCCCCCCCCCGTGTACTGTTATTCCGGTGTATTACATTTGTTCTGCACGGAAAAGTAAGAGGTGGGTAAGAGACTCACACACTTTCAAATGCACAAGTACCTACAGTAATGTGGTACTTTCCATAAAACGTAATGATGCAACTTAAGTTTTATTAGTGGTAACACAATAACATAACATGTTACAATGTACTAAAATTACCATTTATCAACACTATAAGCACATTAACATACTTCCCATACTACCCACACAGCAAGACATAAAATTAATTTGCTTATAGGTATCTTGAAAATACAGTAGCAAATACAATTCCAAAGGCAAGAAAATTAAGAAGTGTAGAATATGAAAAAAATTACTATTAGATATTGATCATATATTTATTCTAAGCACTTGATATGCATTCATAAAATATCAAAGAAATGCAACATAGCATGTGCCCGTACTTTATTCTCTCACCCTCAGCATTTTCATTTCATTTTGTTCCCCAGCCCATTTTTCTTGTGTTTTTTTCTAGGTGCACCGTTGCAGTGAGACACATGGTTCATTTACAAGTATAATGTCCCAGCAAACAATGAGATTTTGAGTCAAGCATCTAGAATGTTTGTTGATACTTAAATTCAAGACAAAATCTATAAAAAAATTATTTAAAAAAAAGCTGCTGAGGTGCATGATATGCTGGCCTGACCCTCTGTCTTGAATTTGAACACAGTCCCGGAAGTTATAAGCCCTCCAGACACCCCAGGTGTGTGTGTGTGTGTGTGTGTGTGTGTGTGTGTGTGTGAGTGTGTGTGAGATCTCTTTGTGTCTGATTAGGTCTGTGCGTGTGTGTGTGTGAAAGAGAGCGATGGATTTCTTTGTGTCTGATTAGGGTCGTGTGTCAGTGTGTGGTACCTTTGTGTCTGATGAGGTATCTGCCGAGGACGATGAGGAGACAAAGCATGATGAAGACAATGACAGCAACTACTCCACCAATCACAGCATGATCTACTCCTGAAGAGGTGGACATCGCTGTAGGGTCTGAGAAACGGACAGAGAGACAGGTAGATAGTCAAAGCTGTGCAGAGAGGACAATCAGAATGACAACAGATGTCTTAACAATACTGACCAGGCAAAATCAGAGAAAAGTTTGAGAGAGACTTCAGCTGAAACTCAAAAGACTGAAAAACATATAATACTTATTCATCCACACCTCGTCTCTACAAACACTGCAGAGGTCATTCATGTTATGTATAGTAACGCTGGAAATCCTCACAATCTGATTTTGATTCAGGGAATCACAATGCGATAACAAACAATACATTTTCTCTATAGTTGAGTTTCCATAATTGATTCTGCTATTTTCCTGTTTATCTCTTGAGAAGCTGCTTTGACACAATCTGTATTGTATAAAGCGCTGTAGAAATAACGGTGACCTGACTTGACAAATCAGTCCTCTAAGCAATGGCATTAAGCTGCACATATTTTAGTAAAAAATCATCCTTTTCGAAGTACACGGAGACTGTACAATAGATGGAAACGTGCGATATGAATTCGAAATGACATGAATCACTGATGAAAATTCGTGCTAAAACTATTCAGGTTTATTCAGGTCAAATTTTCATCTGGTTTTGTGAAAAGTTTGCATACCTGAATAAAAGTGAATCACGATTATTCACAACCACCTGCTCAGACAAAAATACACCTCTGATAATACACATGCTTTTTCCATAAACAGCATTATTATTTCAAATTATATTACTATAAATGTAAAATCCTTTTTTCCCCCGATTGCAGATACGCTTGAGAAAGTATTACAATGCGTGAATCTTTTTTTCCAGCCCTAATGCACAATAATGCTTATCTTAGGAAACAATTTGAAGCAATATATCCTCTTTAATAGGGCTCTTGACATTTTCAAGCAAACCAAACTAAAATATTTCACACAAGATGATAATCACAGATAGCTTTTTCCCCATTTAAATATAGAGAAAAGAAGCACAGCACTTGTTTTCTGTTACTTCACAAAAATTGTGAAATATTATTACAATTTAAAATAACAGTTTTTTATTTTAATATATTGTAAAATGTAATTTATTCCTGTGATGCAAAGCTGAATTTTCAGCATCATTACTCCAGTCTTCAGTGTCACACAATCCTTCAGAAATCATTCTAATATGCTGATTTCACGCTCGAGAAACATTTATTATTATTATCAATATTGACAGTTGTACTGATTAATATTTTGTGGAAACTGTGATACATTGTTTTTTATTCTTTGTTGAATATACATTTAAAAAAAAAAACAGCATTTATTTGAAACAGAAATCTTTTGTAACATTATAAATGTCTTTATTGTCACTTGTTCTGCTCCCGCTGAATGTAAGAATTCTTCAACTAAAATCTTACTGACCTCTAACTTTTGAATGGTAGTAGTTCATATAATGTGTGAAGTGTATTTGTAATGGGCTGGCAAGTTACTACAATGTCATTTTCCATCTACCGTGAAGTCCCACGAGCCGCTGACCTCTCTGTTTGAAAGGAAACATATGAATAATCAAAAGCAAGATTTCAGCGAAGAGTCTATCATAAGCTTCAGTGACTTTGCCTGGACTCAGAGAGCGTGAACGACATCCATCACTCCCACCCACAGCACGATCTCTGTCTCCTTCTCAAACAATACTCCATCAAAACAAGACAAGTTAACAGTCACCCTGACGCTCGCACGCTTCAGGAGAAGAAAAAAAACTGGGAGCGATAGATGAGAGCAGAGAGGATGAAGGAGGATGAACAGAGTGAGTGCTGAGTGACACGACAAGAAGCCCTGAGAGCGACAGAGAAAAAAAGGAAAAAGAAAGAAACAGAGAAGGAAAGTGAAAGAGAAAAAAGAAAAGAAAAAACACAGAAAGAGTACAGGAAAAAGTAGAAAGCACTGAACAGATAATGTCTCTTTTACAGGAGTAATTTCAGTTAAACAGGACTAAAATAATCATTTGAAAAATAAATAAGCATTAAAATAATGATAATCAAATAATCATTGGCTGATATTAAAATACATCAGTTTTCAGTGCTATAGGGCTAATGTCAATTTAGGCATCACAACATTATAATGTATGGTATGAAAATCTTCTTAGTTATTTATGTTGAGATTTGGTAAAGATTACATTTAACAGTGTTATTAAATCATTTTATAAGAATAACTTTAAGTGAGTGATGGGGAAATCAAAGGGAGTCTAAACACACTGGCAAACATCACATTAAATTAGGCCTTTTTTCAAGGCTTTATAGCTATTTTTGTCGAGGACCCAAGCTTTGACGTCAAAGTTCAGTGAATTTCATTGATGTTGTTTGAACTCAAGAATACACCAACAAATCATACTCAAGTCCCTTTTTGAAAATGGCTATCCAGATACGGTTCATGTAGACTCACTGATGTGCTATTGATGATGATTTGCTTCCGATTCACTTCTCATTGCTGTTTTTCTCTGCAGAAATGGTCCTTAGTGAGCATTTTTCGCATCTTTTTCAGTGCATTAAATAGTGAATTAGTTTAGATAATAAAATGTTAATAAAAAACTGAAGGAACAATTTTTTCACTATGTGGCGCCTTCTCTTTCCAAGTCGTTAGTTAGCTATAATGGTAAAGAGCTGCTGTTAGTACTCATGGCAGAGAGAAGAGGGTGTTTGCAACCTTGTAGCCTGGAAAAAATCATGTCAACTTGAGTCATATTTGTCTTGCAAGTAAATCATATAACGACTCTGACGTGGGGTCTACAGTATATGAATTTTATGATGGCAAAATGAATATGTAATGCTGAAAATAAAAAAACTTCTTTTATAAATTGCCCGTTTTTCTTGGCAATCTCCAAATATAACTTTTACATCATAATGCTGAAGATTAGCACCAAGGTAATCGAGTTATTATGTGATAAACAGTTTGATTCGATACAAAAATAGTTTATTCAGGCTATTAAGGCATGTCCTCCTTTGACTTCCATACAAATAGAACAGCCTCTGGCCCCCCGTTGGGATCCCACGGTGTTGCACATTTTTGAATAGAGATTGTAGTCCCCCCTGGAAGAGGGTCTCTGCATGATGCTCTCGTGTTGATGATGCAAATGCACTATGGTTTAAATTAGCACAATGTGGAAAAAGACCCGTAAGGAGGGGACAGAATCGAACTTGCAGCGTGTAAAGTGACAGAAATCGGCACCCCTTATCAGTCAGGCTCTGCAAATGACCAGAATGATAAAGGGGGAAGATGCATTTCCAGGTTCAAATGATTCACTGCTGATGACTTAGTTTTGCTTGTTCCACCAGGCTACAGATGGCTGGACCTCCCTGTAGCAAAAACTGAGTTGCATCAATAATATCTCATTCATTCTTTTAAGCGAGATTGTTTTCAAATTGGCTGAAACTGCAGTTTTTGGCGTCAACCTAATTCAGTTCTAAGCTTTCAATGAACCAACAAATTTGCACTGATATTAATAGTTTTCCATGTAATATCAAATGTTTTGCCTTCATTAACAGCGGTCCTGCACCATTAACTATGTTCATAATGACAGTGTAATTCAACAGAGTTGTAGCTAAAAAAAAACACCCAGATCCATCATAAATTGAGACTAACAGAAGAGAGATAGAAGAGAAAGAGAGGGACAGAGATTCATTTAAAGATCCAAAAAGAAAGACAGGACGATATTGAAAGAGAAAAGGAGGAAAAGAAAGAAAAAGAGAGAAAGATAGAGAGAGAGGTGACAATACCTGCAGCATTCACTCCGGCTTCTTCTCAAGAGGATGAAGGGATGAATGGATGAGTGGATGGATGAGTGGATGGATGGATGGATGAGGACCACATGAGTGGAAGCACGAGAAAAGGAACAAAGAGAAACAATGAAAAAATGTGCGCGAGCGTGCGTGTGCGTGCATCTGAGTGCGCTCACTGAACACTACCAAAAAATAAGTATCGCGGAAGAGTATTAAAGAGGATTTTACGCAGAGAAATAATGAAATAACTGAAGCGAATGTTTTCTGGAGGGAAGGTGTGGTGTCAGATTGTGTTTCTGGATAATCAGAGGCTTTGCTGTGAGATGTGCCTGGTTAAATCCTGCATTACAGTCAAAGCCGACAGCAGATGCTCCTCAACATGCTTCTGCGATACTGCACTGGAGATCTCAATATACATCTCTATCTTTCTCACACGCACAAACACAACCTGCTCGATTATGAAGTGACACATTCAAGCTGTTCCACCCACACACCAGGGATGGGCATTTCAGCCGTTTTGTCTACACAGGTACGCAAAAGATGAATCAAGCAAGTTCTCAAGAGCTTTGGAGGAGGGGGGAGGGGTCTACACATCTGTGTGTTTTTTTTTTTTTTGTACGCTTTTAGACATAAATATGACACGCATTAGAAGAAACCGTTCTAATAATGGAAATTCTGTCATCATTTACTTACCCCCATGTCGTTCCAAATCTGTATGACTTTCTTCTGTGGAACAATAAAGGGTACATTTTTGAAGAATTTTCTCTATGTGAATGAGGACTGTGAGGAGTTAAAGAATGGAGCTTTTAACTACATCAAACAAAAATATCCAACTCAAAAGAAGAATGATTGATTCATACTATAAATCGAACAGTGTTATCTCTCATGAAGAAAACCTACGTTGTATTCTCAATAAATAGTTATTAAAAATGATCATATGCTTCAGAAGATACTGTAGATATAGTCAATTTTTGTCATTAATGGAGCTTGACAGCCGCAATTCTCATTCACATTTACTATATTCACCTAAATGTTCACCTTTTCTGTTCCATGAAAGACATAGGTCATACAGGTTTGGATCAACATGAGTAAATAGTAAATTTTCATTCTTCTGTGAACCATCCCTTTAACTGCACACACTCAAAATTGATGTCCTTAAGGTCATGATCATACAGTGTTAGTGAAAAAACTAAGCATTGGCAAAACAATATACACTTTCATTCAAAAGTTTGGGGTCAGTAAGATTTTTTTAGGTTTTTGACAGAAGTCTCTTCTGCTCACCAAAGCTGCATTTATTTGATCAAAAATAGAGTAAAAACAGTAAAATATTATTACAATTTAAAGTAACAGTTTTCTATTTTAATATATTTTAAAATATTATTTATTCCTGTGATGGCAAAAATAATTTTCAGCAGTCATTATTCCAGTTTAGGAAATAGCTTCAATAAGCTGATTTTTAAGAAACATATTATTAAAACAGTATTATTAAGCAGCATTATTTTAAAAACCGTGGTGTGGAAACCGTGGATACATTTTTTTTTTAGGAGTGTGTCTTGAGTAGACAAGTTGTACTGTCACTGATCAATTTAATGCATGCTTACTGAATGAAAAGTACTAGTTCTTTTTATTTTTTAACAAAGTACTGACCTCACCGTTTGCAGTAGTGTTATCTATATAACAGTTTTAAATTATAGTAAAATTTTATAGTAAAATATATAATGCCAAATAAAAATAAATAAACAAATTTCAAAATAACCCCTTTTATCTGATCTGTGCAGTGCATGATTTGTTCAGTGTTGAAGTTTTGAAGTTTTAAAATCAAGAAATTATTGTGTTTGCATGGTGCTCATTGCGGCCTCTTCTCCGAGGCGCGCTCGGGTAATCATGACCATCCCTATCCACACACACACCCACACAAACGGACACACCACAACACACACCACACAAACAAACACAACAAACAGACACAACACCACACACACACACACAAGACCACACACACCCCACACACACAAAAACACACACACACCACACACACACAAACAGTCAGTAGCCCAGAGTGGCATGTTTAAACAATGATTAGGTTTGGTATGTGCCCAATGGGTATGTAAAGGTGGTGCACTCATCAGAGGAGGAACAGATGAGGAGTGGCAGTGGAGGAGGTAGGGGCGGGCGCGGCGGGGTGCGAGCCAGAACGGAGGAGGGCAGAAAGAGTTAAGAGAAGAGTGAGATCAGGGAAGAGAGCGTTGGAAAGAGATGTTGTGGGAACTTCAGGAGAGGGAGGGAATGTGGAAGGAGCAGAAGTGAAAGGAGGGAGAGTGGAGGAGAAGGTAAGAGTGGATGTGGGGAAGGTAGTGGAAGATGACGAAAATGGAGCAAGAGTTTCGTCTTCAGCAGATGTTGAAACTGAAGTTTCAGGAGAATCAGTGGGAAAAGCAGAGGATGAAGGGAAAGTAGAGGTGAGAATAAAGAGGTCTGAATCTTCCTGGTCTTGGAAGATGAAGGAAATAAAGAAAAAAGATCGACAACAGAAAATGAGGGATGGAGAGGTGGATGATGGATGGGAAGGAAAACGGAAGAGGAAATAAAGAACACGTCATGCAACAAGAGAAACAAAAAGAAAGGAACGTAAAATTAAGAAAAAAGAGACGTGAAAGTAAACGTAAAACAGCAGAAGAAATAAACAATGACGAAAACACCCATTCTCTCCACTCCTCGTTTGTCTCTCTTTAATTACCTTGTACCAGAAGGGTGTGCGTTATGTCCCCCATGCCGATCCCGTTATCAGCCTGGCACTCATAAACACCATTATCCGACTTGTTGAGGGATTCGAAGCGCAGGAACGCACCATCCACCTTTGCCAGCGGGGGGAGCTCTGCGTCTTTTCTCCGCCACACAAACGCAGTCGGCCTTAGAGAGTGAGATATTACATTACAAAACGGACCACATATACAGCGTTTTGAAATTTCACATCAAAATCAAAGCAGAAAGACTCGTTTAATTGAGCAGATTGAAGGGTTTTGCAATTTGGCACACTATCAAAAGAGCTGAGGAGCACAGAGGGATGCGCTGGAAAGCGTCCCGAACACAGCGAAGCTCAGTCACATGTCAAGTGAAACGAACTAGACTTGATCAAATGGGAAAGTAAACCATGTGGCCAAACCACCAGTGCTGCGACACACCTGACCCGGAGGCTCTTATGAATCAACCAGACAACAAAACGTCCAGAAATAGCTGCTATCATTCAATACAATCAGGAATAAAAGTGAATTTCTGGGTGTGGGCTACTACAACCCTGTTGAAAAAACCAGCATATACTGGTTAGGCATGTTTTGACGCTGGGATGCTGGTTCAAGCTGGTCCTTTGCTGATTTAAGCTAGTCCTTTGCTGGTCCTTTGCTGGTTTAAAATGGTCCTTTTGCTGATTTAAGATGGTCCTTTTGCTGGTTTAAAATGGTCCTTTTGCTGATTTAAGATGGTCCTTTTGCTGGTTTATGCTGGTCCTTTACCAGCACATGACCAGCATAAACCAGCAAAAGGACCAGCATAAACCAGCAAAGGACCAGTTTAAACCAGCACAGCATCCCCAGGCAAAGCCTTACCTTAACCAGCATATGCTGGTTTTTTCAACAGGGAAGCTTGGTGGGATTTGGAACAGGACCAATGATTGTGTTCAACGAGTTTCTGAACACTTTCCTTGTCTTCCATTGGTCAAAAAACAGATAGCCCCACCCCAAAGTCACGCCATTGGTTGAGCCAATGTTGCTGTGTCGTGCTGGTCTGGTACTCAAATGAACAGAGAAATGTTTTGATAGTGCCACAGTGTTCTCACTTCCTGAGGACGTCTACCTACTGCTGGGATAAAAGAAGGTATTTTAGCATCAAAAAATTACACACTTCACCTTTAAAACCCTCTCAATATGCCAAAGTAACTGTGGCTTTTCTCTGTGTGCTCATACCGTGTCCAAATCAGCGTGTCTGTGTGCGTTACAGGGATTTAGAGAACCACTCTAATAATAATCGAAATAATATAATTCCTTTATTGATGTTGATAGAGCGGTGTAGTTATGACTAAACTAATATCTCTGTCTACTTGCAATACAGTAAGACAGGAGTTTCACATAGAGACGGGCTTATATTTGATAGTGACAAAATAACTGTTTTCTTTTTTAATATTTAAAATGTAATTTATTCCTTTGATGGCAAAATTTTCAGCAGCCATTACTCAAGTCTTCAGTGTCACACGATTCTTCAGAAATCATTCTAATATGATGATTTGGTGCTCAAGAAACATTTATTATTATCAGTGTTGAAAACAGTTGTGCTGATTAATATTTTTGCGGATGGTTTGATGAATAGAAAGTTCAAAAGAACAGCATTTATTTGAAATCGAAATTCTTTGTAACACTTTAAATGTTTTTACTGTCACTTTTGATCAATTTAATCCGTCCTTCCTGAATAAAAGCATTAATTTCTTTAAAAAAAAATAAAAATCGTACTGACACCAAAAGTTTAATAATTCAAGTGCAGCAAAAAATCAAAAGATCATTAAAGACCCTGTAAATGCCGCCTCTGATACTACAGGTATCTTCTTCATATACGGCCCCCTATTTGTGCTCCCGTTCCAGTAAGGAAGAGATAGAGTGTAAAAGCAAATGAGAAAATGCGACAGAGAGACTATGGGATGTCTAAATGGGGTTGAATAGCCCTCGGTGTGGTACTAATGGATGTCAGGTGCAATAATGAGCTGTAATGCGATCCTGCACCAATAGAGGGTGATATTCAATAACAATATCGTCTATTTCCAGGGAGAAATATTTATGTGATATAACCAGGCTTAAGTAGCTAAAAATGTAATAAATACATCTGAAATAATAACATTTCATCCTTTAGCTCCAGAAAGGGAGTTGCTGAACCGCATGAGAGCATAGCCGGTTTTTTTTTTTTTTTTTTAAACAAGCATTTGTAAGGACGTCCTAGATCCCTCTCTATGTCGTTTCTCATGTAACATCAACACAAATATCTCGGTGATACTGTCAAACCAAACCCTGCATGTGTGTGTGTGTTGAAGAGAGAAAGGAGATCAATAGGCTAACCATTTTCAGCTTCATACATAAAACATGAATGTCAAGGATGGAAATGAGAGAGAGAGAGTGTGAGAGTGTCTTACTCTGGATTTCCGTTCCCCACACACTGCAGGAAAAACCTCTCTCCTTCTCTGGGCAGGTCACTCTCTGGCTGAATCGACATGCTTGGAGAAACTGAGAGACACACAAACAGACATTTTGTTTTTGTTATGTTCATGTTAATGTATTACACAGAAGGGGTAGGCGGTATGACCAAAGCCTAAAATCACAGTATGGCTAATATTATAATCACAGAAATTCTGTGCTGGAAATTCAAGTTTATAAATATATATATATATATACATACACACAAACACACACACACACACACATATATATATATATATATATATAGATTTATATATATAATCTACTGTATGTCTATGTAGGTAAACAACACACAAATACATACAAACATACATACATATTGTATGCAAACACATTTTCCGGTCAATTTATAATCACCAGCAAAATGGTGCGGGAAATTCAACTGCTCGTTAATCAAAGTAAATCAGCCATCGCATGGAGTTACCTCAATGATTAGGCATGTAGGCAGGGTCAAGACAGTCTGCTGAAGCTAAAACAGAGTATTCAGAATGGGGAAGAAAGGTTAATTAAAGGACTTTGAATCGTGTCATGGTGGTTATGGTGCCAGAGGAATGTCTGAGTATTTCAGAAACTGCTGATCTGCTGGGATGTGCCCACAAAACCATCTTAGAGATGATTAGAGACTGGTCTGAAAAAGAGGAAATATCCAGGACAGTTCTGTGGGCGAAAAAGGCCTGTTGAGCCAGATGTCAGAGGAGACTGGCCCGATGGGTGAACTATAGAAAAAAGGCAGCGAACTCAAGTTAACACTCGTACAACCAAGGATGCAGAAGAGCATCTATGAACGCACAACATGTCGAACCTTGAAATAGATGGGCTACAGCAACAGAAGACCACACCGGATGTCACTCTTGTCAGCTAAGAACAGGAAATTGAGGCTACAATTCACACAGGTTCTCTAAAATTGGACAACAGAAGACTGGAAAAAGGTTGCTTGGTGTGACAAGTCTCCATTTCTGCTGTGACATTCAGATGGTAAGAGTCAGAATTTGGCGTAAACAACATGAAAACATGGATCCATTCTGCTTTGTAGGAAAGTTTTCAACCCCCCCCCCCGGCTGATGTGGTGGTTGTAAGGTGTCGAGCGAATTTCTTGGCCCTTTTGGGCGTCTTTATTACCAACTGATAATCGTGAAAAGCCACAGTTCTACCTGGTAATGTTGCTGACCCGTTCATGTCACAAGTGTACCTATAGTAGGATGGTACTTCCAGCAGGATAACAAGCCATGTCCTAAAGCTCAAATCATCTTAAACTGGTTTCTTGAATGTGACAAATAGGTTCATTATCAATGGAAAAATGGTATATCTTGGCATAATACAGTGCGTACCAATTATAAGACCACACAACCACACCGAAGGAAGGTTGTGCACAGCTGCCTAAAAAACTACATATTTGGTGATTACAAAATTATGTTTTATGTTTCGTAAGGTGTAATAAGTATGTGTCCAGATCTTTCGTCACAGTAGTATTTCTAATGCTTAAATATAATTGTCGTTACCATACATTTACAAATTTATGTTTTACTAGAAAGGCAGAAAAAATAGTAAAGCATTTTCTTTATAAGTTTTTTTTATTCACCCATTTATTTACTGGCAGTATTAATAGAAAACTAAGTTTTAATGGTTGAATGTTATGCTTGATTTATTTCTGACTTCTGAGAGAAGCTGAATATGCCAGCTCAAATTTGGGTATAAAAACGTGAACTCATAAAGACTATTATTTAGTTGTTTCAGTTTTTGATTTGCCTATTAAATGACAATAAAAAAAATTTGTTTTAAATAAGTTTCTGACAGATTCCTAAAATATTTGTGTTTTCTCTTATGACAGGTGGTCTAACAAATTTAAGCACTGTTTATGGCATATGTGTGTGTGTGTGCATTTGATATATTTAATAATCTGGTAAATTAAATACTTCAGAAGTGTAACAATTTATTTTTGTCATTTTATATGGAACTTAATGTATGCACACAAAATACGATTATTCATAACAACTGAATAAATCTGGAATCAAAACCAAAACATCTGCTTCAGTTTTTTCTTTTTTAGCACTTGTGTTTAAAACCTTCCAAAAACAGTGATACATTCTAACACATTGTTGAGGCTCAAACAAGAAGATGGTGCCAGGAACACCATGGTCATAGGTTTGATTTCTGGGAAATGCATGAACTGATCAAACATATATTTTAATTGCAATGTCAATGTCACTAACTAGGATTGCATGATTTAAAATTTGAAGCTGTTGTAAAATAGGTGATAAAAACAGCCGTGATGGTGTGAACACACATCGGTTGGATTCTATATTAAGGCGGCATGTTATGATATTGTATGCAAGCTTTAAGCAACCTACAATTACACAGTATTCACAACTTATGTAATAAACATGAAATAACTAAAATCAAGTTGTCTATGCTGGAAACTTTACAATTTTATATGTATAAACATAATAGCAGAGTGTCTTCTGGTTGACATTTCTAAAATCACACAGTAGTAAGCGTTCTGGCTTTTGTATGTGTCTTACACAAGACACTGAGGGGCTGCTCTGTCCTCTTGTCTCCATTGGCAATGGATGGGTGATCCACCGCACAGGCGATCAGAGCGTTGTTATCGTTTCTGGTGACAGTGAGGGTGAGCTCGCTGGTTACTGTGTAGGTCGGTTCATCAGGGTTGGACTCCACAACATCAGGACGCCCTACACACGCACAAACACAAAGTAAACACTGTAATTACTGAACAACAACAGTTTGGGTTCAGAGCAGAATTCTGACTTGAATGTGTGTGTGTGTGTTTGTACCTTGTATCTCCTCTTGATCGTGGTACCAGTGTAGTTTAGCAGGAGGTTTGCTGCCTGAACTCGTGCAGGTGAGAGTAACCTTGCCGCCCTCCTCAACAGCATCATCAAAACCTGTTATCACCGGCTTACCTGGAACACCTGTGAGAGAGAAACAGTTGTAAAATAAAAACAAAACATTTTCAAGTGCAATTTAAGGGAAATAAGGGCATCGCTGGCTAGATAAAATGTAAATAAAATAAAAACAGTTCTGCTCCCTAAGCAGCGGCTCACTATCAGCAACTAGCTACATGTTAGTAGGCCTACACGGAATTTGCACCGAATGAAATCTGCTCTGTAGACTTCTGCAGAATTAAATCGTCCATCATTCGCACCCCCCGCCCCTCGCATGTTCTTTTATATAATAATTTGGCAAATTGTAAATTTTTAGCTGCCAAAAAGAGTACAGTACTTTCAGCTCCGTTTAACACATTTTACCGTATTTAAATCAATTATGCAGATTTTCCCCCAAACCAGGTACAGAAAATGTGGAGAAGTGTGCAGGTTCCGCGTGGGCCTGGTCACATCAAACATGCTTACCAGGAGCGGCTGGTGCTTTCAAAAGAGGTGAAGCACAGATGTCAGTTATCAACGACAAAATGTGTAACTGGATATTTAATGATTTTGGTGTGGCTCCCAAAATCAGCTGCTAGCAAATATCACAAGACTGTGCACTGCAAAATAATGTCAAGAAAGCATTGAGTTGTCCTCTTGAGCTACACACAAAAATACATGACCATCATACAGCATGACCAGTGTTGGAAAGAAACTAGTTACATGTAACAGAGTTACATAATTTAATCACAAAAATAAAAATAAATGTAAACTGTAATGAAAATGTAATGTACTGAGAAAAAAATGGTAATTTAAATTAAAATGTTAACGATTTCACAAAGGGGGTGTTATCTGAATATTTCCACAACATACAGATTTTAACAAAAAAAATGCATTGATGCTCTAAAATATGAGACACGGATGTTTCAGGAGTGTGGACACAGCTAGGACACAATGCGTATTCGATAATGTTATATTCTATTTGGGTTTATGTACAGGTATATGCTTTATTTTTTTAAGATTGACTGTTTTTTTCAAGGCATTGTTAGATGCCAGTGTTTCCTGTCATAGCTAGACACTTTTAAAATCAGTATTGAACCTCGGAACCCAATCTCAAGTAAAAAATAGGTGACCTAAAGTCTGATATTTTGTGGTGGCTGAATCTTCACAGTGATGAAGAATTTTGAAGTCTGACAGTAAATCAGTGTGAGCATTCTTTAGTTTTAAAACCTGCCTGGTTTACAGTTGAAAATGAATAAACAGTGAACACATTAATTAGAAAAAGAATCAAATGTAATCAAGCAATTACTTAATAAAGTAATTGGAATAGTTTCATACTATACATTTTAAATAGTGTAACGTGTAGTCTGTAACCTATTACATTTCCAGTAACCTTTCCAACACTGAGCATGACCAGTGTAGTCTGACTCATAAGCAAAATATTTACATTTACATTAATCAATTAAAAAAAAACTCAGGAAGGCGTATGTGGTTTGAATCAGGCTGACGAATTTTTCACTATATGAACTCACTGATAGATAGACGGACAGACAGACAGACAGATAGACAGACAGACAGATAGATAGATAGATAGCTGTTTCAAAAAGAAAAGATTGTTTAAAAATGGCAATGTTAAATAACAAGATTCTAAACTTATTTAAATATTTTACAACAGCAACTATGTCTGTCTTCCGGCTGTGTTTGATTGAAAGTTTTAATTTTCTAATGGTGTCAGATGCATCACCATTTCAATGATTGAACATTTGTGGCTAAAACACCACTTTGAGAGCTTTCATAAACATTAATAGAAAAAGCCTTGCTTTCAGATGGCACAAAATATATTAATTGAAAGGCCATTAAACAAAAAGATTTTTTTCTCATGCTAAAGGCACCCATGATGGTCTCATTGACTTTCAGTGAAATACGAGAAGAGGAATGAGGAATACGCTAAATATAGGGTTAATTCAGGATGACTGGGCCATTTTTTCCCCAGTCATCTTAATGGCTAAGTGCCTCAATTCACCCAAATTCACCCTATATCAATAGCAATTTCCACTGATTCCTAATACCCTGACTCAAAATGCAAACTCACACATACATACCCAGTACAGTAACTGTGGCTCGTGCAGTCCGTACAGGCATGGTGAAAATTGAACAGGTGTACTCTCCATCATCTGACAGCTGAACATCCGAGATGGTGATTATCAGCTCTGTGGCTGTGGACTTTACCAACTGAATACGGTTATCTCTCAGTGCTGAAAAAGACAGAGCAGATAAGAATAACACATACACTACATAGGTGTCATATACTACAATTTTTAGCATTTTATTTCCCCCCCGAAGTCCACTGATAACGTTAGTCAAGGTGTCTGGCACCAAAACCATTGTGATTTAGATTTATGTGATTACTTTCCACCATCTCTCCAACTCTTCCATTTTTTTGCTATATCAGGCTTGTTTTTTGTAGTTAAAAAAGCACAAGCAATCTTATGTGTACAAACCTGATTCACACTACGGTCATTTGAAATCTAGTTAAATTATGATTTTTTTATTAGTCTTAAAGGTCACTAATTTTCGCTTACTCCTTCCTCGTCTAGCAAACCATGTGGCGGTTACTATCTCACGAATAGTGAACTAAGTATAAAAGGTCAGATCAGATTTCAAAGACGTTGTTTGCCCGTTATTTAGAATCAAGTGTTGAACATCATACAGAATGTGCAATATCGTCTGAATACATTAATTTTTTCGCTTACTCTTTCCTCATCTAACAACCCATGTGGCGTTCACTATGTCGTGAATAGTGAGCGAGTCAGCAGTTTTGGACCCAGTATACTGTATGCATGAATGTGTAAAATGGCTCTGTTCTCTTACAGATCTTGTGAGTTCAGCACCACAGCGGGATGACAGACATGAGTAAAGGCAAAGTTTTCAGTTTTCTGTGCTCTCTTTCCAGTGACAGCTACTCTCCGTTGTAGTATGCGAAAGTCTCTTGGCATCGTGCTGATTCTGACATTATTACTATAGCAACCCATGTAGATACACTGGATATTGTCTACACAGACTTGCAGACAAAATGACAGAGTAGACAGTCAGTCCTCAGATTAGGTTTGTGTGCAACCAAGCCTTGGAAATTACCAAGATGCACATTAAGGAATTCTGTATGTAAAAGACCTCTGTTCTGATTGGCTAGAACTGTTATTTATGATCAGAGCAAGGTAAGCGATGAACAATTTTATATAAAAAGGTAAAACAATTCCATTAAAAATAGGCTAGAATTTAAAAAATAAAGCATGTCTGTAAGCTTTAAGTTCATCTATATGTTAATGTAGTACTAATTGTTCACTTTAACAGATTTACACATTTAAATACAGCCTTTCTCTTGTTCTCTTATATGCTATAATAGTATTTATTAATATTTAATTTAATTTAATGTTCTATTTTTATTTTTATTTAGGTAATTTATATCTTCAGTTTTACAGATTTAAAAAAAATAATTGTTATTAGCTTAGTTTTTTAAATTTTTTTATTTCTATTAAGCTTTCATTTTTATTTCAGTTCATTTTTTGTCATTTTAGTACTTAGACAAACATTTTTATTTCAAAACATTTCTAAGTTTTTCATCTAAAATTTATATTTTGTTTTGTTTCAGCTTAATTTCAATAAAAAAAAAACAATAGTGTTAGTTAACAATAACAATTTCTCTTCCAGCAAAATGGAGCAAAAATATTGATGGCTCATCCTGCACTACTCCGATTTTTATCCAATCATGTGCTCTGTAAAATAAGCCCCTCCCCCCATCACTGGCATGTCTGACCAAACAGACTGGCAGAGAACAGGAAAACCTGTTTGAAAAGTTATTATTTTTGCTAATGGTGCAGAAATTACACACTTCACCTTTGAACAAAAGGAGAACTGTCTAATACAGATTTACAGTAAATGTGTGTGTGCTTCATGGTTTATCAGTAAGTGAAGGGCACTTAATTTGTCTTCATCAGCTGCTGTTCCTCTGTCCTCCATCCTGCTCTTTCATGCGCACACTCCTCCTTTGTCATTCCACCCTTTATCTTTTTTCGCTCATCCACCCATCCATCGTTTCTCCACACTAATCTGTTCATCTCTTCTCACTGGTGCGTCTCGCGTTCTCCTTTTAGTGTGCTCTCTCTCTCTCTTTTGTACGCTACAAAAACACATTTTTTTAAACAGTATTTTGATTTTCTTTTGCAAATATCTAAACATCCTTCAAACAAGAAAAATTTACTTGAGAAGCAGATAATGAGATTTGTGTTCAGGGAATATATCTTGAATCGAGTTTATATCTTACCCAATTTGTTTTAGCTGGATTTATACTTAAAGAAATAGAGCAAGAAAAATTCTTCATTGGAAATTTTTGTAAACATCTTTGATCCACATTAAAAAGTCCCTTTAAAATATAAATTTATGTAGCTTTAAAGGGTTAGTTCACCCAAAAATGAAAATTAGCCCATAAATTACTTACCCTCAAGTCATCCTAGGTGTATATGACTTTCATCTTTCAGACGAATCCAGTCGGAGGTATATTAAAAATTGTCTTTGATCTTTCAAGCTGTTTAATGCCACTCAGCGGGTGTTGCATGCTTCAGTCCAAAAGAAGTTAAATAAAAAGCGCCCCTCCATATAAAAAGTGTCTCACACGGCTCTGGGGTGTGAACAAAGGCCTCCTGTAGTGAATCGATGCGTTTTTGTAAGAAAATATCCATATTCAAACGTAATAATCACTTTAATCTAGCTTGCGCTCACTGTTGTAAACGGAAGCAGTTACAGGTGGATGACATATGAGTTCGGCATTGAGTACGCGCCGCTCAGAAGTGACGAACGCGGAAACGCAGGGGAGAGATCAAAACAAAACAACGGTCACTTATTAGAAGTACAAAAGGAGGATTTGTAAAGAAGAATGTCGGAGGATTTTGATATAAGTCAAGAGGAGACTGGTTTTCCATTGCTAAAATAAGGAAACTTTGCTTCCTTTGATCCCGTTAACAAGCGTTGGTTTTCACGAGAATCACTGGCGCATGAGCAACACTGACCTCATACGTCATCTGCCTGGAACTGCTTCCGTGTACAACAGTGAGTGCAAGCTGCATTAAAGTGATTATTACATTTTGAATATGGATATTTTTCTTACAAAAACGCATCGATTCACTACAGAAGGCCTTTGTTCACCCCCCGGAGCCGTGTAAGACACTTTTTTTTAATGGATGGGAGCTTTTTATTTAACTTCTTTTGGACGGACGCATGCAACACCCGCTGAGTGGCATTAAACAGCTTGAAAGATCAAAGACCATTTTTAATATACTTCCGACTGGATTCGTCTGAAAGAAGAAAGTCATGGACACCTAGGATGACTTGAGGGTGAGTAATTTATGGGCTAATTTTCATTTTTGGATGAACTAACCCTTTTAGGGTGTTTTTTGTGTGTGAAAACAAGAAAAAATTGATTAAAAAAGTGATTTTTTTCAAGTCCATCTGTGAGACTGTATTTCTCTCCTACTTTCTTTTAACACTCCTTCCTTCTCGTTCAATAGACTGTTGTCTATTTCTGCTTCTTCATGGTGCTCTCTTGTCGCCTTCTTTTGTTTTCCTCTTTAATCAGGTCACCCCTCTATTCTCTCTCTGTCTTTCTCTCTCCATCACCTCGCCTTTTGTTATCACAGAGCCACCTGTTTGTTTTTAGGGTGATATTAATGTTTTAGGAAGGTGTTTGACATTGAGGGACTGAGAGCTCTGTAGAAATCTCTAAGGAAGGGTCCAGCGAAAATCAATTTCCTGTTCAGACCAAAATGGTGAGTAATTGCAATCACAGACCACGTTTTAAAAGCGATTGAGTAAAATCAATGTCAATTGCCATTTACAACCAGTTTTATCGGTAATTTGACACTTTTTGTGGGAAAAGGATATTCTACTAAATAAATAAATAAATGTAAAAATACTCAAATGATTACAATTGTATGACGAGACTTTGTTTCATCTTCAGGTATCAACTGGATTGTGAAAAGAGAGAGTTACTAAACATAATGTAGCCAGACCGAATGAATGTTTGCTAAAACAATGCCTAAATAAAATTATGTGAATCAGATCTGAAAGTTATTGCAGATGGAAATATATTCAACAACTAAGTAATTTTTGGTGCTTTTTTGTCATTTTTGGAGCTAGACATCTTCAGTCCCCTTTTTACTTATATTATATGGGAAAAGAGCAGCCAGGACATTTTGCAAAACATCTGTTTGCGTTCCACAAAAGAAAGAAAGTTATACAGGTTTAGAGCAACATAAGGATGAGTAAATAATGGCAGAATCACCATTTTCCTTTTAAAATAGTTGCAGCTCACCTCTCTTTTCTCCAAAGTACAGGGTCTGCTGAGCCGTGTTGGACCACTGGAGAGAGGAGTTATCATTTTCCTTCACACTGCAGGTCAGGGTCACCACCCCACCCACTGCCACCGTCTCATCTTGGGTCACTGGCTGGAAGGGGTCATCATCTGAGCAACAGGACAGAGATAAATCAGAAGATATTAAGAGTCAAAAAGACAAAAAATGACAAAATTACATCATGAAATGAGCTATAGTTAGAGACAGGAGGAGACAGGGAGAAAATGAGAGTGAGACTTAGGTGAAAATTAGATGCTTCGTCCCCATCATCATGATCTTTGAGTGCAGTGCTGTGTATTTCTTGTAGAAAAAAAAATTAAAATGGCATCATATGCACCTCATGCTGTGAGAATCGCCAGAGAAGGAAACTGAAGACCAGTAAATGCAAAAAAAAAGAGAGAGGAAGGAAACTGAACAGGTATGATGATTAAAACGTTGACTGGTGTCTCCAGGATTCTAAAGAAATTTAACATATCAGAATAGAAAATATGTAATTAGTCATGCTTGCTCATATCTCACATGTGCTTATGGAATAAGAGATTAAAAAAACCTAAGTATTAAATTTCAACATGTAATTTATCCTGCACCATTTTTGATGCATGCATGAATAATACATTAAATCATGTGTCCTGTGCTATTACTTTTTTTTTTGCTATCACACAAATCAGTGATCTGAAGTGTGGTTCTCACCTGGTGAAAAAGACACTTAAGGAGCGACCAATCCAGGTCAAATTGTAATATCAGATTAGCACAGAAACTTGGGGGTGGGTCCTCTCAAAGGAGCCAGAAAAGCCTAGCAGCTGCATAGCAACACCCTGGCCACCACCAGAATGACTGAGTAAAAGAGAGGTTATGAAATGTCCATTTGTCAAAGTCAGTGTAAACTGCCATTTACAACTACAACTAGTACATCTGTGTAACTTTTCAAATTTTGGATGGATAAAAGGCCTACAACAAGTAGGTCAACTACACTTAAATCAAAACACGATATAGACCAGTGTCTGTGAATATTAAGTCACAAAAATACAATTTAAATATGAATCCAGCATGCTCTGCGTGTCTCTGTATGTAAATGGCACAGACGAGCGGGAGTAAGCGTGACGCTACCGGTGTTTTTTACCTCCACTGCCGCCTCATATATGAAAAACATGAACATAATCTCTAGACTGCTCAGAGAGTCACTTATGAGCATTTGACCCATTCTTTTGAGGAAAAAACATCATCATCTACTAACCAGAACCCTAAGGTCTTACAGAACCCGTCAAATAAAGTCGGTTAACTAACGAACACTGCACAGAAAAAAAAATATATTACTTAATGTACTGATAGTACTGCTACTATTAATAAAATTATTATTAAAACATTGTTTTTAAAGGAATATTTACCAGAAAAAATATTTACCAGAATTTATTTAGCAGAAAAAATTTAAATACACAACACAGTATTTCTGAGAAAAAAGAAAGAAAATAATAAATTATTTGTTTATAAAATCAGTTAATTAGAAATGTTTTTGATTATTAATATTAAATGAAAATTAAAATGGAAATGTGTGTATAAAGGCCAGATGTAATGCCAATGTGAGTCTAGCTGTATGATAATTTCGCCCTGGGCGGCCCATGCTCCACTTTACCCAATAATTACCACTTAGGTTATAATCGATGACCTTTTTAATGCTGACCAGTGCTGAATGAACTCTAGGCAAAGCACTGTCTGAATGTTATACGCTAATGCCAGCTTGAAAGGAGCGCTAATGTTTAGTGAATGCTGGGCAAATGTTGGCTTGGCAATAGCCAAGCTCTGGACTCAAAGAGATTAAACACAGGGCAAAACTTGGCTGAATGTTGGGCATATGCTGGCTGAATGATGGGGCAAATATTGCTAATTGCAAGGCTAACATTGGCTGAGTGCTGAGTTAAACTTGGCCCGACGTTGAAATCGCACTAGCCTAATGATTTTTGTCAATCTCAATCTTGGATTGATTCAGGCTAAACGCTGGCTTAATTCTAGCCTGATGTTTTGCTAGCACTGGGGATTAACCTACTGAATTGCAGGCCAAATGCTGGCTTTCCACAGGCAAATATGTGGGACATACGCAGGTGCACTGGGCGGGCATGAAGCCGGGCCGAACTCAGCCTGATTAGCCTAAAAGGCTTTAACAAGATGCTGCTTTTAAAAATAGAGCTTGAGCAGAAGGCATGAGAAAAGGCTAAGGCTCAGCATCTACATCACAGAACATCTGGCAATGTGTGTGTGTGAATGTCCAAACCAACACAGTGGTAGAAATAGTGTTAGCTTTCTAAACCCAATGAACCTATGCCAACAGATAATAAGCTAAAATTAGCCTTTAGCTTTAGCGCACACGGTGCGGGCTACTTATCGGCAACCAATTAGAGCGGTGTTAGCAGTTAATAAGCGATTAGTGGGTCACACACACACGCTCTCTGTGCAGTGGACAACTGCTGCAGGGGGCACTTACTGAGACTCTCAAAATGGCATCTGATCCATTTAACTGGTTATGTCAGGACACTGACTCAACTCTAATCACTGAGTGGATGGAGTGAAGTGGAGATGGGGAGTGAGAGAATATGGGTGAATTCAATTTCAAAGAGAACACCACTATGTCCTACTCACTCCAAAGGGCAGAGCACTTAAAGTGAGTAGTCTGAAGTGTGCAGGGCGTTACCATCTCATTTGTGAGTGATTGGAACACAGTACACAAATATATGTCACTGCCACTTTATTTTGAATCACAATGGTACCTTGATAACGTACAGTATGCAACAAAATTCATCGCATAGTTTGACTAAAAATTTAAATTCTGCCTTCATTTACTAACCTTCATATTGTTCCAAATGTGACAGGAACAAAAAGACGGATCTTTAATAAAATCTTGATAAAAATAATGGATTTAATAGTAATAGATATTTGATTTAATAAATATATAAAAAGACTCAGCCGTACGTTTTGCATTAGGAACAACATTTTACATTGAATCAACAGGTGTTTATAAACAAAAGTTGAGAAAAATGTTTTTAAAATGTTTTCAACAACAAAATGATTGTTTCAAGTCACCATGAAATCAAAACTGACAATTGTTTTTTTTATAGAATATGAATGATATTGATGACTTCTGACGACTTGCACTGACGCAAAGGCGGGCCAACAATCCAGCAACCTGTCACTCATATGAGCTCGCAGCAATTAGTAAATGACTATGATCCAATCAATCCCCGAAGGACAAAATCTAGCCTGCCCAACATTTTTTCTTGCTCAAGGAGCTGTTTCACTCATTTATATCACAGAACAGAAGAAAAGACAATGCCAATTTCTGTTTCATGGTTTTGGAAACAGCTAATAATTCAAACCTAGCAGTGCAAATCTTTAGGGTTGATTTGATTCTTGATTCACAGGTTTTTTTATTCAATTCAAAAGCCATTTTTAACATTTTTGAAGATCTGCAAATTTAAAATGATTCATTTTAAATTAAATTTGATTTGATTTTATCATTCATTTCTCTTTTTAAAAAGCTCAAACTGTGTTTATCCTCAATGCTAGTGAACCCTGTATTTAATGTAGCCTGGATTTTACATGTATCTTGTTTCATCTTCCACAAAGCGACAGATGAATTTGTCCCAAAATACCGCAGCGTTTGACTGGACAAACTGCTTTTGATATAAACAAAAGACATGGAAAGTGCTTTCTCGTTCCTCTGAGCAGCTGATAAGTCTGTTTATTTAGCTATGCGCGATCATATGGTTAGTTAGAATTTATTATTCCCATTTAGCATTGTTCATCCTGCCGTCTACAGCCCTGCGGCCCATTGTTGGGTCACGACCCAGCAGATGAGAAGCGCTTTGCTTAGAGTGAGTTATTTAAACACACACACACAACACACACACACACATACACGGATGAGTTAAACACCCAGACAGGGTCAATTCTCTATCAAATCTCGGCTCTCTCTCTCCTTTATCTAGGTGTCTCTCGCTCACACACACACAAATGTGTGAGGGTGTAGAAAGCACACAGCCTATATTTAAAGCAACATCGTTTACACCCTCCTCACATAGACGAGAGAGAGCAGAGAGGACGGCTGCTGAAGAGACAAAAGCGAAAGATTACAGATAAACAGATGAATATGGCGAAAGACTGACGAAGAAAGCCAAAAGGAATGACAGAGAGAAATAAACAAGAGGAAGGGAGGGAGAAGATAACACAGGTTGAAGTGTAATAAATACTGTCCAAAAACAGACAGTGAAAAATAACCCCTTCATCTCTCCATTTCCCTTTTCCTCCTTTCTCATCTCTCTCCATCTGTGCTTCACTTCTTTCTTTTTCCTCCTCCTTCCATCTGTCTCTCTCTGTCTCTCCATATTTTCCCTCTGGTATTCTCTCACCTCTACACCCTCTCCTCCGTCTCTCTGCCTCTGTTACGGTCTCTCTGTTTCCTTCGCTGCATATGTAGATGTCTATTTTGCAGCCTGATTAACGTTTGATTGGCACTAAACATCCTGTTGGTTCCACTTCGATGTCCAGCTGTTTGTGTGTGTGTGTAGCAGCTGGACTAAATGAAGTCCTTGTTGCTTTATTGATTGGTCAGGCTGCACACATTTATATATTTGATGAAGATTTGGTTTGATCTTCTAACTGCTGGAGCATATTTGCTTAATCGTAGTCTGGCAGTGTGTGTGGGGGACCAAATATTGGTTTATGGAGCTCAATGGAGATGGGCTTCAACAGAATTAGAATTAGAATTCTGATAAAAATTACATTAACTTATTCATTGGCAAGATTTTAGGTTATACTGTACTTTATATGAATATATAAGGAAAAGTGTATATTGTAAATGCATTTTACTCTGCAAAATCATTTTAATTAACCAGCATTTTTATTAAAAATTTAAGATATATTCTATGAATACATTAGGTTAGCTATCTTAGAAAGTTTTTTTCAATTAAATACGTCTTGTTCCCTTTCATGGGAACTTCGAACTGCGTCCTCTAGGGGTCGCTATGGGGAACGCCTCGTCGTGACCCGTGTCTGAAGCATACATTGAAAAAACACCAACAACACGTTGGCCGGCGACAGCCATGACATCACTACCGGTGCGACTATAGTATAAATAGGCCCCCGGGAGAACACATCATCCACTTCTTCGTCTTCATTGACTGTTTTGTTTGAAGCGTGCATTTCTGTGGTAAGAGCGATCTCTTTTCCTATCATTATGGCGAGCACTAGCAAAGCGTTTAAGAGGATGTGTGCATCCGTGTTGTTTTTGTTTAACATCTGATGACACACACGATCTATGCGTTATTTGTTTGGGTGAAGAGCACGCACGCGATGTCTCCGAGGGGGCAATCGGCGTGCACCGCAAGCGTTTTCTCAAGGAAAAAGCTCCGCTCTCGTTTGTCTCTCTTTTCGAGGAAAGAGGGGCAGCCATCTGCTTCCCGCGATTCAGGACCCGCCGCTGCTGAGGCACGGAGGAGAATGAGCTCGTGGGGATCGCATGTGGATCTGGCAGATGAGTTTGAAGAGGGGTTTCCCTTACGTGATCGTCGGCTGTGCACGAGAGTAAACCGCTGGAGGATGACGTTATTTCATTAACATTGTCTGATCCAGGGGCCAGTGCTCTGCTGGAAAGCAGGAAAATGTCTGAGGAGGGCAAAAAGCTGAGGCTGAGCTTTCCCAATCCTCCTGCCCTACGTATGATGAGCTTTTGAAAGTTATGGATCGCGCCACGGCGAGGCTTTACTTGCCGTGAAGTGGGTGAAGAATACCAAAACGTTGGTCGGAGTACGCTAATCCGAGTGCATTATCCATGACATTGTGAGGTCATCTATTAAAAAAAAAAAAAACTATGAACGTTATTTTTCTGGCCATAACCCTCCAGCTCAGGTGAGCCTTCCTTTCTTCCTTTTTCCATACAGAGATTGAGAAGGAATGGAAGAGGCCGTTTTTTCCTCACGCATCCATCGATTCCAGCATACAAGTTATGCCAACAAAAGCGGTTATGAGAAGATGCCCCAATAGAGAGACGCTGGCCAGCTATCTCTATGGATGAGACGTCCTCTTTTAAGACTCCCTTCCTTGACATCTCGCTCGGATGCCAGGGCATACGCAGCAGCAGCAGCAGGTCGGGCTGTCGCTTCATTGCACACGATGGTGATGCCCCAAGCACATCAGGCTGGGCTGCTGAAAGACCTGGATAAAGGCGAATTTCTTTCTCCTAATGAGGTAGCTGAGTGCAGGCAAAGGCGCACTCAGCGGCATTTACGAAGGTCCAGGTCTGAGCCCGAACAAACCAAGGGTCCTGGCCCGTCTCGGTTTGAGGATCAGAGATGGGCACAGAAGGCTAGTGTCGGAAAAAGATGGTAGAATAAATCGTGGGTAAAGGAGGTAGGTTAGAAAACCTAAAGGGATGTGATCAGACAGGGATCAGCGGCTTTGTCCGGATACAGCAGTGACGACCTCAGTATCTACCATTCCTTCGGGGGTACTAAACATCTGCCATTATCTTCCCTATTCTAATCCCCGGTAAACCAGCTTCTCACTTGACCGAGGGTTAGGTGGGAATTTTCCGCATGCAGGGCTCCTATGTGGGACCATTGATGTTTGGTGGTTCTATGGTCTTATAGTGAACTTACTGATGGTCAGGACCGAGGAGGTCTTCGGACGGGGTCTCCGAGGCGGGGGACCATGGTGTGTGATGTACGAATCCACATTTCTAATATATAATACTATATATTAAATATATATTATATATATATGTGTGTTTCTAATGAGCTGGTGGTTGTGTGTATACCCTTCTGCTTGTTTCTTTGCAGTGTTTCCCGGGACCCTGTGTGTTTTCTGTCCTTTTTCTAGGGTAGGTCCTCGATGAGAACCCCCCTCTGTTGAATTCAGAAACCGGGTGCTCGACTTGCAGGGTTTCATCGCCGACTATAGCTCCAGACGGTACGATAAGAAGGTTTCGGCTTCATACGTTCCTGGAGATGTCGGCCAGGTCAAAAGGCTTCTGCAGGGGAGATTCTTGCATAGCAACCGGGCCCTGGCCCGCAAAGATTTCCGGGCCCGTCCGGGTGGGGGTATGCTTCAGGTGACCTGTCTGGTCTACCGTATCTAGTCGCCATGAGGGGCCTCCGATAACCAGGATATAACATCTTGTGAGGCACTCGAGCGGGATAGTATAGGTGGCATTTGCAGTGGGAAACCTTCTTGTGTAATGCTGTATAGGGCGAGTGCTACCATCACCTTAGAGGGGGGTAGTTGAGATTGCTCTACCATTTCGCTCAGTTCTAACTTCTGGGTATCTCAGTGAGCAGATGCTTGGGAAAAAACTCTTAAATCCAACTATGGTAAGTGCACACGTTAGCTTTGCGCATTGCTAAAAAATCAACATAGTGTGGCTAAGTGTGCCCGTTATTGCTTTGGCCACTTTCTAAAAAAATTTGTTTGGTATTCCAAAAGAGGAAGAATCCTGCTCGTCATGCTGGACGCTGATCATGTGTGGTCACCTGAGGGTAATACATCTTTAGTGATGGATCGCCGGATCGGATTTTTCCCCCCCCCCCCAACCGTGAACGACAGCGGAGAGTCAGTGGGGTCGTCACATGTGGATTGCTGTACCTTCCGTCGACATATCGCCAGCGACAACTTATTCAAGACGCGCACTCTGCTCACGTCTAGCCGCCCAGCTCACGCTATGGCGCGGTTCCGCTCACGCTAGGGCCGCTGTGTGTTTGGTTGCGAAAGCGAAAATTTGCTTTGTTTGGTCTTCCAAAAGAGGAACCGACTACAAATCAGTGGTTAAGTGTATTTACAACACTGTTCCAGACCAGTTCAAACCAAATATGTTACTTTGTGTGCAGCAAATTTTATGGGGACTGTGTTTCTGATCCTGGTAGAGTAGGAAAACAATCGGGCGTTCTTGACTCAAGTCGTAAGTACGTTTCGTTTTAAAGGATTTGCCTGATGATTGAAAGGCGAGTTTTGGCAGTGTAGAGTCGTTTTGTAGGTTGTCATTTCCTGCGATCACAGATGCAGAAATTGTTTTATGTTTACGCGGCTGCGGTCGCCGAACCACCACGTTGTAAACGACAGTAAAGTATTATAATCCAGTATTATGCTACACATGGTGCAACAAATGCTCTTTGCTAATGGGTTTTCATTGCACCGGCCGGGGACCTGGGCACGGCATCACAGTATGGTAGGGGCGTAAAATTTCCGTCACACGCTTGAGATTTCGGCCAATCACAAGCACTGGATAGCTGGCCAATCAGACCACACCTCACTTTTCAGAACAATGAGCTTTATAAAAATCAATGCGTTTCAAAAAGGCGGGGCATAGAAGAGAAACAATAATGTACAGTATGTTGAAAATAATGTTTTTTTTTTTTTTTTAACCTTAAACCGCATAAACACAATTTATTACACCAAATACACAAAATAAATTTATTTTTAGCAACGTCATATGACCCCCTTTAACGGGATTTTTGACTAAATAAATGGCTCGGACCTTGGTGAGCATAAGAAACCTTTTTAAAAAACCTTTTGAATGGTAGTTCACACACTCAAGTCAACACATGTGTTCAGCTGTATGCAGTACATTAGTGGGTCATTGGGAGGGTTTGTCGACATGACCCTCTCCAACCCCCCACTCAATGCCAGCTGTTGCCCTATTACTGCCCCAACCCAACCACTCACACACACGCACTGCTGCCCCATAACTGCCCCCCTGGGTGTGAACGCCCTTATCCTTGTCATTCACCCTCCTTTTTCATCCTTTCCTCCACTTTTTTCTTTTCAGTTTTGCTGACCACATTTCACATTAATAGATTTAATATTAATGATACTGGAACAACATTATTGTTACAACATCATTATTAAATTGAGCACACAAACACTTTTTTGCTTGCTTGAGTTGCAGAATCAAGCTAAAATCAAAAGTTCCCATTAAGATGCTATAGAAAATCTCCTAGAAAATATAATCCAATGTAAATATTTTCATTAATACTGGCTGATATAACATACAAATCATCCATCCCTCTACAGCAGATGAAGAATTCATTAAACGACTGTAAACCCAAAATCATTTCTTGAAGGATTCATTCTTTCAATCTTTTTTCTTCCTCTTTTCCCGCTCTTTTGTCACAGTTGTTGTTGGTAATGCCGCCCTCCTCTCTCTGCCTGTCAAACATTGTTAGTTCACTATCTCACCCCCCAGAGAGAGAGACTGAGCAGGGGGCAAGAAGGGACAGAATGACCCAGAGAAAGAGAGAGAGGTGGAGAGAGAGAATGGCTAGGTCTCAAAACCTAGTAAGCTGCCTATCTAGACAGCATCAAATATGCTTGATAGGTAGCTCACTAGGTTCACTTTGAACAATCAAATGTGCATGAGATGCCCAAGCTCACTTTGTTTCAAACAGGATTATGATGGCCAAAAATATTTTCTAGGTAAGCCGTTCGTTTGCTGTTCTGTTTAATATATTGAACTTGCCTATGATGGCCAAGAATGCAGTGTATAGGAAGGACGCTCATGCAATCAAACATGCATTTGATGCCCCAAAACACTGCCTAGACAGACAGCTTAATAGGTTTGTTTTGAGCATTCGATAATGCATTCAATGCTCAAAAATGTTGTCTAGATAAAGAACTCCATTCCATTAAAATGTTTGCATGTCCAGATTTTAAGGCCCAACAATGCTGTCTAAATTCAAACAAACAGTATAACACCCAAAAGTGGGCTCACTATTCTCATTACTGTAGGTTCAATTTAAACATTCAAACCTATGCTGCCCAAAAGTGCTGTCTACATTTAAACATTATGATGTCCGAAAATGCTGCCTACATAGGCAGCACAATAATTTCCATTTAAATGTTCGAATGTCCAAAATTTATAAGGCCCAAAAATGCTGTCTAGGTAGGCAGCTCAATTAAATTAAAACATTCAAGCATGCACAAAATGCTGCCTAAATAAAAAGTAGCTTAGTTGTTGTTGTTGTTTTTTGGGGGGTTTGTTTGTTTGTTTCATTATACATGCAATGCCCACAAATGGGGTAGACAGCTTACTAATTTCAATTCAAATGAGTCTAGAATTTATAATTACCAAAACCCCGTCTGCAGTGCATTTAAACATAACAAAGGTGTTGTCTAGGTAGGAAGCTCACTAAATTAACATCAAACATTCAGACACGCCCAATGATGATGCTCAAAATTGCAGTCTACGCCTATGATTTCCAAAAACGCTGTCAAGGCAGCTCACTAGCTTTTGAGACGCAGCCAATGAAAAAGAGCACTTAGTGCTTTGGCAGGTATTGAGTGAATTGCAGCCAATAAAGCACTTTGAGAAATAAGAGGTCAATTACAAGGAGGAGGAGATATGAGATCTCTTTATCAAGCAAATAGACACACGGTGACCTCAGCCACCACAATGCCACCATAAACATACTCGCACCACTAACAAACACAGCAGTATAGACTCAACTTCCAGCACTTTCTCGCTCACTATTGCTCCATCTCTCTCTCGCTCATACGCACACCGACAGACGCCAGGAGCCTAGAAGAGACTTGTGATGGATAGAAGCAAAGAGAGGAGAGAACAGGGTCCTGAGGGAGAAAGAGAGATATAGAGACAGATAGAGGGAGGGACAGTGAGAGGTAAAAGAAAAAGGGGGGAGGGGTGAAGAAGATAAACCATAAATGAAATCATTTTAGAACAAAGGAAGAAGGTTGCTATGCAACCAGACAGGGGAGGTTACCAGGGGCAACCGCTATGACCTGAAGCTTGACCCTCAAGACGAAGCGACCTGAACCCACATTCATGCAACACAACCTGCTATCCATTTACTTGATTTGTTTTCTTTCGTTTTAAGGAAAAGACAGAACAGAGAAAAGATAAAGCAACACATCAAAATTAAGAAAGCATCAGTGGGAGTTTGCAATGTATGGAGGCCAATTTTATATATGCTGTGAGTGTGAATGTTGTGTATACTTAGCTATACATCAGGGACAAAATTACCCACAGAAGTTATAGCTGTATTTGACAGAACCTCCCGCTGGGGATGTCCTCAAAGGTAAGAATGAATAATAAATAATGTTGGTTTTAGTCTAAATTGCAAAATCGTTTCTTTAAGGGGAGATGGGCTTCAAAATTAACACTAGAGATGCACCGATCGATCGGCCAGGGATCGGAATCGGCCAATTTTCCTCATGATCGGCCCGGATCAGTGATCGGTCGGTCAGTCTCACTTCTTTCTGATTTCGAGCCGATCCGTTTTGTTACCAGCGGCACAGGCAATAACATCAGCCGCGCATTCTCGCTCCCTTCTCTCCGACAACCTCTTCTCTCTCACACACATCTCATTCGGTTAAATAGTGCTTGTATTGCGCACTATTTTAGTCATTCCTGCAGGTTTCGCGCTTATACCACTGCTACTCTGTGCGCACCACCACTGATCTATATTAGTGGAGCGCACAAGCCGCGGTCAGTCTCAAACAGCTTGTGAGCCACAAATACAAAAATAAGTGGCTAACTGCACTAAAACGTTCAAATACATACAAAATTTTCAGTCAGTTTTGGAACGTTAAATAGTTGAGAAAGGTCCGTGGATAAACTCTTAAATCAATATTTATGCTGCTGTTCAAGCGAGGTGTGTTGTGATTGGCCAGCTATCCAGAGCGTTTTGATTGGCCGATTACCTCAAGCGTGTGATGGAAATGTTTTACGCCCCTTACCATACTGTGATGCGATGTCCGGCTGGCATGGGAGAAGCGACGAGACAAAAACATTCAAATCTATTATAAACGAGGCATTTGTTGCATCCAGTGGGGGCACAAATACTGTCTTTTACGCGTTGCATCGCGCGTGTAAACATAAAACCATGTCTGCATATGTGATCGGAGAAATGACAAACAACAAGCGCTAATCTACACGGCCTCAAAACTCGCGTTGAATCGTCAGTGGCAAATTCTTTAAAAATAAAAAAACTTACTTACAATCTGTGAGTCAGAACAGCTGGCATTGTAGTCTACTCTACAGGATCAGGAAACAGTCCTCCATAAAAAACACTGGACACATCTGAATATTTGGGTTAAAGTGTTTGGAACAGTTTTGTAAATACAACTTAACCACTGATTGCTGGTTGTGTCCCCTTTTGGAAGGCCAAACAAAGTAGTTTCGCTCTCACAACAAAACACACGGACTTCGACATGGCAGCGGCCACCCCCACGGCAAAAACAATACTACAGTGAGAATAAAAGTAATGCCTTCTTTCTTTGTGTGAAAATTTGGGCGGCGTTATGCAAATCTTCATGACATAGTGAGTTAGACATGTGGGGGCGTGTTAGAACGAGTCGTTTTAGGTAGGCGTAGTTGAATCTTAACTTTTATGAAGAATATCTCTCTGGGTTTGAGACTTTAGTCTTTGAGACTTTACCAGATCTTCTTTTTGCACCAAGAGCTTGTAACACTTCAAATAGAAAGGAAAAATTATAATCGCATCATATGACCCCTTTAATCAACGCACAAAAGACAAAGAAAATAATTTTACCTGCTCTGACTCATACGTTTTATTAAAAACTTTAATGGTAGCGCATTAATCTGTATTTAGTTTTGACAATGAAGATACATAAATAAAGTAATCAAAGGTGGTTAAAAATAACACTGGATGTGATTATTTTACGAGATTTGATTACTGTCTTTTCTGTAGTATTTCCTAACTGAATACAAACTACTTAACGCTGAAAAAATTAGTTTCATAGCTCTCTTTTTCTAGTGCATTTATTGTGTACTGTTGTTGCAATTTTTTTTTATTTCGAACTTATTATAAGGAAACGTAGATTTTGTTTGTATATGCTGTCAATTATAGTTCTTAGAAAGAAAATCGGTATCGGCAGATCACACTAACAAAAAATCAGAAATCGGAATCGGCCAAGAAAATTGCAATCGATGCATCTCTAATTAACACTCACCAAGGATTAAATATGAGTAAAATCTGGCCTTTGTAAAAAGAAAAATATATATAAAAAATTAATCCCTCACTGATGTAAGTGATGCTTTGGTTTGAGTAAGTGAAATCAATTAAAAACACATTATTTACTTGATAAGATGTTATTCTGTTGCATCTCCTGACAATATTGATAATTTCTTAATTTTAATATTTAATTATTACTTAAAATCAACTATATATGAAACATGTCTTAGTTTTTTCTTATAATTCTTAGTTTATTATTGTTTTTATAAAGACTATCTATATATATATATATATATATTAGGGGTGAAACGGTTTGTGGAAAAAAATCAAACCGTACTGTTCTCCACACACGGTTCGGCACGCAATAGGACCGCGGTTCAACTTAAATCTGAAAACGCATCTGTAATATGGTTTGCTATAAAAAACACGTAAAACAAACAGGGTTCGGCTAATGTATGTTTATGTTGATGGATGCACATTCTGGCTTCCCAATACATTAAAACAACAGCGATGAAAAAAAAAAACGTGGACAAACCATTCACTCCTGTTCAATGCGAATGCCGTATGCTGGAATATGAGCAGTCATTTATTCCGTCATCACCCGGGTGCTGATAACACGCGAGCACAGGTGAGACCTGAACAGCACACGTGATATCTGTGTTTAAACTAAACTCATTTAAAAATTATGTCAAAATGCTAATTGCGGTAAGTGATCAAACAGACATAGCCGGCCCTCGAACTGCTTAACAGTGTCTTAAAGAGACAGCACTTTCTAAATATTAATCAAACAGCAACAACAAAGGAATCACTCACTGCTCTTTATTGAATAGCTTTTGTAACTTCAACAAGTATTGATCTTTAATTTATACAGTGAAATATGCAATTCTGTTTTACATTTCATTACTTTATTCAATTTCTGTACCTAAAAACTAATGTTAGACCTACCAAAAAAAAAAGAAAATCACTGTTTATTTTATTTGTAACTTTACTCTATTGTATTTATTTGTGCTGTTGCTTGTAGTTAAATAGATTATTCTTATTTTCTTTATTTTTATTTGACAGTATAGTTTTTCCCTAAACATAGCTAGTGTTGGGGAAAGTTACTTTTAAAAGTAATGCATTACAATATTGCGTTACTCCATAAAAAAGTAACTAATTACGTTACTTAGTTACTTTGTATGGACAAGTAATGTGTAACGTTACTTTTGCGTTACTTTTTAAAACCGGACAGGGCTTGCTTGTTTGTTTTAAAAAATAAAAAGTTCTATTTTTGGCAAATACAAAAGCCTTTTCACACCAAAAGTGAAATGAATAAGCCTCAGGCTGAAGGGAAAGTACATTTACGTCCGTACAGTAGAATACAGAAGAAGAAATTTCAACACACTTCAGCAATAAAAAAAGACACAAATGTTTGTCTAGAATAATTTTTGCTTATTAGTATGGTTGAACTGGATCATCGAAGGTCAGAAGCAAAGACATTGGTTAAAATAGAATGGGATTAAATGCATAAAGCATATTTGTGCCATTTAACATTTAATTATTGCAGGTTTAAATATTCTGAGTTGCATTATTTTTATTCATTTTGAGGAATACTGAATCTGTGTTTTTTTTTGTAGGTTTTATTTTTGTGAGTGAGATGAATTAATACATATTCATATTTATTTTAGAACTACAGTAACATCTTCTGATTTCTCTCAACATGGCGACAGATACGGTGACCGAGAAGTGCAGAATAAATCACAATTCTGAAAACAAAATAAACAAATTACAAACGCAAAATGCAAGTCTAAAAAACAAAATAAAAATTCAGAAAACACAACAACAATTCAGAAAACATTATAACAAGTCAGGAAACACAATGACAAATTCGAAAACAAAATAACAAGTCAGAAAACACAACGACAAATCCGAAAACAAATTAACAAGTTTTCTGACTTGTTAATTTGTCTTCGGATTTGTCGTTGTGTTTTCTGAATTGTTGTTGTGTTTTCTGAATTGTTATTTGGTTTTTTTAGACTTGCATTTGCGTTTATAATTAGTTATTTTGTTTTCAGAATTGTGATCTGCTTTGCACTTCACGGCCACCGTACAGGAGAGCTGTCAATCAATAAATTGGAAAAAAAATTTTGATTTGGAAAAGTAACTCGGATATTTTCTTGTAAATTAAAAAGTAATGCGTTACGCTAACTCGCATACTGTAATGCGTTACCCCCAACATGAAACATAGCACATACCGAATCATACCGTAACCGTGACTCTAAAAACCGTGATACAAACCGAACCGTAAGTAAGTTGAACCGTTCCACCCCTAATACACATACAGTATCTCACAGGAGTACACCCCTCACATTTTTGTAAAAATTTTATTATATCTTTTCATGTGACAAAACTGAAGAAAAGACACTTTGCTACAATGTAAAGTAGTAAGTGTACAGCTTGTATAACAGTGTAAATTTGCTGCCCCCTCAAAATCACTCAACACACAGCCATTAAAGGGGTAGTTCAACAAAAGCAAAATAGCGATGTGTTTTTCAAAACTGACCTCATACGTCATGTTCCCGGAACTGCTTCTGTGTACAACTTTGGCGCAAGCTAGATTCAAGTGATTATTACGTTATGAATATGGATATTTTTATTACAAAAAACGCATCGATTCGCTACAGAAGAATTTTGTTCACCCCCTGGAGCCGTGTGAGACACTTTATTTAATGGAAGGGTGCTTTTTATTTCACGTCTTTTGGACAGAAGCAATGCAACACCCACTGAGTGCAACGATAGAGCTTAAAAGATCAAAGACCATTTTTAATATAACTGATATTCGTCTGAAAGAAGAAAGTCACACCTAGGATGCCTTGAGGGTGAGTAAAACACAACCTAATTTTCATTTTTGGGTGAACATTCCCTTTAATGTCTAAATCCGTGTCCACAAAAGCGTGAGTGCCCCCCTAAGTGAAATGTCAAACTTGGGCCAATTACACATTTTTCCTCGTCCCGCGGTGTCATGTGACTCAATAGTGTTACAAGGTCTCAGGTGTGAATGGGGAGCAGGTGTTTTAAATTTGGTGTTATCGCTCTCACTTTCTCATACTGGTCACTGGAAGTTCAACATGGCACCTCATGGCAAATAACTCTCTGAGGATCTGAAAAAAAGAATTGTTGCTCTACATAAAGATGGCGTATAGGCTATAAGAAGATTGCAAGACCCTGAAACTGAGCTGCAGCAATGTGGCAAAGACCATACAGCGGTTTAACAGGACAAGTTCCACTCAGAACAGGCCTCGCCATAGTCGAACAAAGAAGTTGAGTGCACGTGCTCAGAGTCATATCCAGAGGTTGTGTTTGGGAAATAGACATATGAGTGCTGCCAGCATTGCTGCAGAGGTTAAAGGGGTTGGGGGTCAGCCTGTCAGTGCTCAGACAATACGCCGCACACTGCATCAAATTGGACTGCATGGCTTTCGTCCCAGAAGGAAGCCTCTTCTAAAAATAATGCACAAGAAAGCCTGCAAACAGTTTGCTGAAGACAAGCAGACTAAGGACATGGATTACTGGAACCATGCTCTGTGGTCTGATGAGACCAAGATAAAACTTATTTGGTTCAGATGGTGTCAAACTTGTGTGGCGGCAACCAGGTGAGGAGTAAAAAGACAAGTGTGTCTTGCCTACAGTAAAGCATGGTGGTGGGAGTGTCATGGTATGGGGCTGCATGAGTGCTGCCGGCACAAGGGAGCTACAGTTCATTGAGGGAACCATGAATGCCAACATGTACTGTGACATACTGAAGCAGAGCATGATCCCCTCCCTTCGGAGACTGGGCCACAGCCCGCAGGGCAGTATTCCAACATGATAACGACCCCAAACACACCTCCAAGACGACAACTGCCTTGCTAAAGAAGCTGAGAGTAAAGGCGATGGATTGGCCAAGCATGTCTCCAGACCTCAACCCTATTGAGCATATGTGGGGCATCATCAAATGGAAGGTGGAGGAGCGCAAGGTCTCTTTACATCCACCAGCTCCGTGATGTCGTCGTGGAGGAGTGGAAGAGGACTCCAGTGGGCAACCTGTGAAGCTCTGGTGAGTTCCATGCCCAAGAGGGTTAAAAGGACCAGTTGTTTTATTGGGGGGAGTGTGAACCCCATGCCCAAGAGGGTTAAGGCAGTGCTGGAAAACAATGGTGGCCACACAAAATATTGACACTTAGGGCCCAATTTGGACATTTTCACTTAAAGGTGTACTCACTTTTGTGGCCAGCAGCTTAGACATTAATGGCTGTGTGTTGAATTATTTCGAGGGGACAGCAAATTTACACTGTTATACAAGCTGTACACTCACTATTTTACATTGTAGCAAAGTGTCATTTCTTGAGTGTTGTCACAATTATTGTATTATTTTATTGTATTTATTATTGTATCATATTGTATTCAATTATATAATCATATATATATATAATTATAGAAATACTAATAATTTTATATATTGTTTCTATGCCAAAGTGACTCAACAAAACATAATGCTAGACTAGACGCCAGACTTGAATAATCTGATATTTTGGTTTGTGCCCTAACGTTACAAAAACAGAAATTTTAAATTAGAAAGTCCCTTTTATTTTTAAGCATTTAAGTCAATAGCTTATTAAAAAACAGACATTACTGCATTATGTAATATATAAAACCTTTTGTAATTGAATTTCCAGCAAAAACAACTAGATTGTGATATATACCATTACTGTGATGTAGTATTAGTCATATTGTGATATTAGATTGCATGCCACCCAGACCAATCAGCATTAAATAAAACAACAGAAGTCTATAGTATGTCTTCATTTAGCTTGGTAATTGTGTTTGTGTGTGCGTGTTCCAAAGTTTGCTGGTGATAGAAAAGTTGTACGATGAGAAGAAACATCAATATACTCTCTCTCTTTTCAGTTAGAATCAGAGTTATTTTGTTCTCAGAGAACTGAAGTATGATGGGAATTTTTCGGAAGGCAGCACAAGACTCCCTCTGCTCTCAACGAAACACACACACACACACACACAATAGCTTATTTTGTCGCAGAGACAGCGTTCACTGTAGCAGCCCAGCTCTCATAATACCACACACACACACACACACACACAAACACCACACACACACACACACACACACAGACTTCATGTATGACTGCACGTGTGATGTTGTAGAAGTGCGACAAGACTCAAATGTCGGCGTTCCACACAACACAACACACACACACACCACACAATCTCATGCCACAAACAGCACACTTCACAAACACATGAATTATTGGACAGTTAGGGTTCCTAGTATCATCCCCTTTCTGTCATAAATGATAGATTTACAATACGCACACAAACGCACACATACAGGACATAAAACTACACTCAGGCTAGTAAAAAATATTCCAGGGACGCTGCATTAGTACAGACCACACTTCATGCGATCAGAGTTTAAATGGTCAGGGAGCGCTTGAATATCATCAGCAAACACCTTCTACTCTCTCGAGCATCCTAACTTTAAACAGTTCTCTTCGTTCTCTCCCCTTCATTCTTCACTTTTAGTCTTTTTTAATTACTCTTGTGAGCCAACCGGGCATATCTTACTCTATCTTTCCCTACGGTTCTGTCAATTATCACATCCTGTCCGTATCCATGATCTACCATACCAGTTCTCTCCTTCGTTCTTTCTCTCTCTTTTTTTTCCTCTTTTTGCCCCCCCCCCTTATCGTTCCCCAGAGTCTGACAGCAGGAGACTATTACACTCACAGACGGAATCTCTCTCCTCCAATTTCTCTCTGTCTGTCTGCCGTCTTCCCTCTCTCTCTCACTCCTGTGCATTCGCTGTCCTATTCCCTCCCACTCATTCTGCTCCATCCCTACTTCTCTTTCGTGCTGTCTTTTCCTGAGTGGATTTAATTGGTATCTATAGGACACTCCCTGAGAGAGAAAGAGAGAGAGAACTGACATACACTGCAGAATGAAAAACAGACAGCACAATACACCAGAGCAAACACACCATACTACACCGGAGCAATCAGGACCAACAGATCAGAGCCATCAACAACACAACACAACGGTGCAAACAAACACAGTGCAAATGACATCACGCCAGAGCAAACAAGTACAAAACAATACATGCAAGTGAACAAACACTACACCAAGCAAACAAACATGATACTCAAAAAAAAAACATAGTGAACAAGAGCATCACAACAGATTAGAGAGATCAACAACATAACAGTGCAAACAAACACCCTGAAGAGTCTTGCCATGCTAAGCTGCTAATTTGTAATGCTAAAAAAATATTTATTAATTTTTTGAGAGATCAGAGTCCCCATAATGTCACAATTATTACATAACAACTAAAAAAATATAACTGTCAATAAATTAAAATAAACAGACAACAACAACAAAACCCACAAACAGGCATTTATTACTAAAATAACTTGACTACAAAAAGTGGCAAGAAATTATTAAACAGTATAATGTACAATATAATTTATATTTATACTATAATTTATAATAAAAGTACAAACGTTCACAGTAGGGATGGGCAATACGACCAAAAATATTGTTATGATATTTTTAATATCATACAATATCGACAATATTTATCATGGTGAAGGGTGGAATGCTTACACTTAGTTAGACCTTGAGAAAAAAAGATTACCTGTGTGTTCACAATGAACTCCACAGAGTTAGCTTCCTTTTAATTTAGAGCACATGAAATCATTTTATTTTCACTATATTTAGTGCCGTTTCATTTTATTTATTTAGTTATTTATTTTGGATTCTGTTTAGTAATCAAACAAAGTATCATAAAATGTGTATAATGATGAGGGTTATGAACAAACTTACAAATTGAATCAATCTTTAAAAGGTAATCAAATGAAAATAGAAAATCAATTACACCAAAACATTGTATTTTTGTCAAAAACGAGTGCACAACAGAATTGGATTTAATTAAAAACATGGATGAAAAAATATTTTGCGTTGATGATATTCCTTACATTCTAATTTATTATTATTATTATTATTTACTTTATTTTTAGAAGTACATTCTGCTGTACAATAGTAATATATTTATGTCATAATTTCTTCAAGTAAAAACCAGACTTTTATTGGCGGTTTTGAGTTTTATGCGTATTTGAGGGATAGTCGTCTCAAATGAAACAGTGAAAAGCCTTGTGAAGTGACTCTCAGAGCAGCTCTGGAGATTAAGTTAATGTGTTCATGTCCTCATATACACATATGCGGAGACGGCAGAGGCTGAAAACACTGTGAACATCACGTGTGTTTGTGTAATAGACACAACCATGGCACTCATTCACTGAGATGTGCAGAAAACACAGACTTATGAGCAACATGCACTTTCTGGTTGTTGTTGCATTTATTTCTGCTGTATGATAGGCTGTTAGATTAAAACGTCCAGAGCTTATCATCGTTATTGACATAAATTTTATCGCTATCTCGGTATGATACCATTTAGCGCCCAGCCATGTCACAGCTCAGTTGAATTCTCATTTATGTTTCATTTCTGTATCAGAGTGTTTGCAATAAAACTGCATGAGAGAAATAAAAATGCAAAACCAATGAATGTGATAGCATTATAATTTCATTTTGGAAATATTCAATGAGACAAGTCTAAGTATATAAAATACTTGCAGGCAATACCAATACCTATCTTGCTGATACCTTGGCAAAACTGAGCCCAGTTTGAGCATCATTGAAATCTTTTCTGATCTATTGTAGAGACACATGGGAGAAAAAATGCCTATTCTCTCACCATCATGTCGTTCCAAACATTCATCACTTTCTTTCTTATGTGAAACACAAAAGGAGATATTTTAAAGAATGTTGAATCCCACTGGACCCTATTGACTTTCACTATCCTCTTTTGTGTTTCAAAGAAGAATGAAAATCACACAGGTTTGGAATGACATGAGAATGAATACTGGATGACAGAATTGTCTCTTTAAGACTCCATTTGATCTCCAATTATTCACTTTGATGTCTTGGAGAAACAACTGATATATCAAAGAGATCTGATGGAGGCAAATAAACATCATGACACAAAAGCATACAAGCATAAAACAGCATAAAACACAACATAAGGCAGCACAGCAGTTCAAACCTGCAGCTTAAACCACAGGACATGAGCAATATCTCAGCACAATACCAGAGCAATATGCAACACAACAAAAAGAGAATAAAGAAACAACTTTTAAGGGCTTGAGGACTTTCCAAACAGAATGAGACTTGAGAAACGAGATAAAACGCCAAGAAACCTTTTTGAATTAGTCTGCCCCAAGTGCCCAATACTGCAGTAAAAGCCAAAAGAAATCGATTCATGCAAACTTGGGAGACGTTATTCAATGTCCAAAACAGAACACAGCAATCAAGTGTGGAATACCACAAAAACAGATCTGAACAATCCTACTGTGGAGCACCACAAATTAGACCTGAGAAAAGTGCTGTGGAACAAAGTGAACAATCTGCTGCAGAGTCAGGCCACGCCAATCTGCTGAAGAGCACCACAAATTGGGCCTAAAGTATGTTGGACAGCTAGATATTATGAAAGAGATAGAGAAAGAACAGTTTAATGGTTTAGTGTCAAGAGCTCTGAATAACATGCTATTCGTATTACTTCAATAGAGAATACAATGTATTAGTGTTTTCTAGATACCAAAATTTCAGTATAGTCAGTCGGTACCAATACCAGTAATATTACAAAATTCTCAGTTACCAATTTTATTGTAACTATTTTATTATATACTATATAGTTTTTTTTAAACTATTTGAAAATAAAAATATAAAAGTTAATTAGTAATTTTTAACACCACAATAACAATTATAATACATTAAAACAAGCACACTGTAAGAAATAACTCTGTAAATAACAGAAAAAGCACTCGGCAATACATTATCATTAATTTTACTGACAATTGCCGTTAAACCTAAAACACAATGCTGATGAAGGGCAACATACTAAATACCGGTAAAATAATAATAATAATAAGAAATCCGCAAACTCTTAAATACAGTACATTGTGCCCTTATTATGATTATTTAATGACACTGCATTTTAAAATGATCAAATAAAAAATCTATGCTTAAATAGATCTAAACAATCAGAAAACATAATGACTGATACACACAGCGGAGACTTAATGAAAGATCTCTTTTGGCCACAACAAATTTTTGTCCTTTCGTTGCTATGGTTATCTCTAAGTAGATTTTAATGCAGTTGTCCACCGCAACTTTGCAATGATGCGTATTATGCAGCATCATGACAAAAATTTCTTTCCTCGACTTACATTGTGACTTTCCAAAATGCATTTAAGGACACGATCCGACGCGTTATAAAGCCTAGCCAGAGCCTCATTGAGCTTATAAACACTCTGCGCTGGGCAATAACACTTCATTTGCAAATAGGATACACTTCAGACATCTCTACTAGCAGACTTAAGTAACTTGCAGCCTAACTGTCAACTAGACCCATTAGAGCTATAGTAGAACGGTCTGCTATAATATACTTAATAACAATCTTATTTAGATGGAGTCCACAACATAAAACATACTGATGCGATGGAAATTTTACAAGTATATGTAAAATTATTCTAAGATAAACCCTAACATATTTATCCTAACAGTTCTATCCTGAGAGTTAGTATAGACAAGTAGAGCAAATATAATGAGAATTAGTTGATAGTATTCCCCAAATTAGTATAGATTATTAACATGTTAAAGTGGAATACATATCCAAAATAAAGTGTAACCATCTGTCGTATTAAGCCCCCAGAGTCTGAGGATAAATTATAAGACTCTGAGTTAGGACCATGCCATTGACATGCCTCAAAAGAATGTTTGATGCTTTGCGCTATCAAGGTCAACACGCAAAAACACATTGACCAGAAATCTTGAACAGCCCATTCACAAGCTCTGTTGACCACTTAGCACAATAAATACGACACTGAGAGCATTTGGAAGAGCAGCATCCGACTATAAGATAGCAGAGCCTACCGCATGACTTGTTACTGGCGTACATCAGTATAATCTCGATCCTTGCCAATACAACACGAATATGGTGTAATGATTACTGTTATTAAAATAGCAGAGTATCGCGACTTTGGGTACAAAGATACCAGTAATACTTTGCCGGAAAACGACGTAGAGGAATCGTACAGTAATATGTCAGTATGATATGACACTTTGGTTACTATAGTTGCCAATGCATACAGATAATAAAGCTATTACGTAGGTCACATTAAAAATGCGAGAATGAGTAGTACATATACACTCAATATGTCAGCTGTACTGCCTCGCTTCCCGTTAAAAGTTAAATCATGTCTTACTAATTTTGTAAGGACGAGTCTTGAATTACGCCCAAACTTCAATTAAAATGATTAAATACGCATTTTTAATTCTAAGCATACTGCCACTCACAGACAGAAATAATATATACGCATAAGGAAGAGTTGCTTAACAAAGGCAGCCAAGCTACATGATATAGCTCCTCTGCATACAGTAAGAAACCAATATTTACATGCTTAACTGATTATTGTGGCATAATGTGCCATGTAGAGCACTTAGTATTTGAAATTAATTGATAATAGGCAATATTCAGCCATGGTACTCCTGCACCAGAGGCATAGAGGCCATTCTATATATTCTTAGTATAGTAGTGATCAGCCATCAATAGATATATGCATGTTAGCTGCCTTTCTAAGGGATGCCGTAGTAGCAATCACAATGCATAAGAATGATATAAGCTCTTTAACTGCTGCGTGTTCAAAAAAACCTCAAGCAATATCATAGTGGACGAACTTAATTAGCTAGTAGCGGGTGGAGGTCTCTTACAAAATCTCTCCTACTTAGGAGAGTATTGATGTCCAAAAGTATTAATATATAAACCTGAAACTATAAACTTTCCAGCTTAATAGTTACGCACTCATTGACCATGAAGACAGAATACCGAGCATTATTCCATTTCGAAGAGGTATCCCCATTAAAAAATAATATTATTATCAGCGCGCTTCACTACAAAGGAAATGAGACATGCTTCAGATCATCCAATCTAGGTTTAACATAAATCAGAAATTCTGTTAATAAAAATCATTTATATAATCTAATCCCCTGAGAGGGTTAATATAATCAAAAATGAATCCATGATGATCGTGAAGAAGAATATTAAAAATTAATCCCCGGATCTGCGTTTAGAGTAATGAGCGGTACACTTGACTGAGCAAAAATGAAAAGAGCGGAGACAAAATGGGGGTCCTAGTTACTGAAATGGAAACATGCAGAGTACTGAAGAGGAGAGTTAGGAATCACATGAAGACGTCATGTTCAGCAATTAATTCAACATTTTCATGATCAGTTTAAATCAAAACCATGCAGATAAAGAGAACACGAAAGACACAAATAAGGTAAAAGATGGAGATATTCTTTGAATAGCTATGGTTGAAAAATGTTTCGCTTCTGTTCTTTCGGTAGGAAGGAACAGTCAGACATCTCTTTGTGCATTTGACTCATTTTTCCATCTAACAGCGCTGCTGACTCTTATTCAATATGGCTTGACTGCTAGCCGCGTTCAAGGTGAAGTTTGAAATTAATCCAAGGAAAAGAGTTTACATTTAAACCCTGGTAAAGAGCTTAGTTGTTCAGTTATCTTGATGACGCTAATGAGCACAAGTCCCTCCCTATGACAGATAATGAGAGAGTAGTATTCTGCTTACTGAGTACTGTATAGTGCATACAAATTTTTTAAATAGTATATGAATCATGCAACAAAAAACAGTGCTAAGATAAACTGCTGTCACATGACCTTATTACATGAATATCTGCCCAATATCATTAAAAGGGAACAGCTATATTGCATAAAACATCCTAATCTTTTGCATTAAAAAGAAAAGAAAAGATGTTCAAAATTCAGCTGGTTTATTCATAAATAAAGGTCAAATCAAGTGAATTACATAATGGGATACAGCAAGGCTCTACAGTGTGACCATTTAGTTGCACTAGCAGTGTGTGCAACATGATAAAATGTTAGGCGTACCGGTGTGACTAACCCAATCAAAGTTAATGAATAGCTGCATTCAGGTTTCAAAATTAACATTTGGCGAGCTCTGAATGCAAGTAAAAATCACGAAGGCTGCAATTGAATCATCTTTATTTAAAATCTGATATGCATGTTATATTGTAGCACATAAAGGGATAGTTCACCCAAAAATTCTGTCATTAATTACTCATCCTCATGTTGTTCCAAACCCGTTAGACCTTCGTTCATCATCGGAATACAAATTAAGATATTTTTGATGAAATCCAAGAGACTTTCTGACCCTCCATGACGGGTAATGGAATTACTACGGTCCAGGACCAGAGAAAGGTAGTAAGGACATCGTTAAAACAGTCATGTGACATCAGTGGTTCAATCGTAAATTTATTATGCTACGAGAATACTTTTTGTGTGCAAAAAATGAGGACATTATTGCCGCATTCGTCTCGTGTACTCTCGTGAAATGCACGGCAGAAACTGACACGGAAGAGAGGAATTGTTGAATAAAGTTTTTTTTTTTTTTTCTTTTGTGCACAAAAAGTATTCTCTTAGCTTTGTAAAATTACGGTTGAACCTCTGATGTCAAATGGACTATTTTAATGATGTCATTACTACCTTTCTGGGCCTTGAAAATGGTCGTTGCGTTGTTGTTTATGCAGGGTCAGAAAGCTCTCAGATTTCATAAAAAATATCTGAAATTGTGTTCTGGAGAAGAACAAAGGTCTTACGGATTTGGAACGACATGGTGGTGAGTAATTAATGACAGAATTTACATTTTTGGATGAACTATCCCTTTAAAGTTACCATTACCAATGTCTCTAAAAATAACTTTATGTTCCTAAATATTTGACAGTGGTCCTACATTTTTAAAGTTGTACATGTAGAGTACAGTACAGTATTCTGTGCTCTGTTGTATACTGGCAAAATGTAGGACCATGAACAGTGGGTGAACGAACAAATTTCCCTCAGAAATTGCTAGTAAATTAAACACACTACGGAAGAAAGATGGCACATAACACATTTAATTAAATGTGAAATTTAGAAGTAGAAAAACTAAAATAGTAGTTTGTTATACAACATGCTCTTTTATACAACAATTAGTGCTTGGCGGTATACCGGTTCATACCGAATACCGGTGTTTATTTTTGTTATATGAATTTTTTAAATACTGCAATACCGGTGTATGTCGCTTAAACAACGTTCGGAAGGCGACACTGTTTGACAGGGGGTTCCTTTTCACTGTTGCACTGTGGTGAGGAACAGCTGTATGTGTTACTAAGCAATCCGAAACTGAAGCTGTAGAACTAATAAAACATGATGACACAGAAGATCTCATCCACAATATCCACACTGACCTCCACAAATATCCACCACCCCCTGCCATCAG
>JADLZN010007610.1:0-180852 GCA_018155175.1 Sinocyclocheilus anophthalmus | reverse complement strand
GTAACCTCCCGGAGGGCAGCTGCACGGAGAATGACGTCATCAACTTGGGACTTCCCTTCGGCAAAGTGACCAACTACATCCTCATGCGCTCGACGCATCAGGTAAGAGATGTCAGCGCTGAAAAGAAGATAGCAATAATATATCGTACAGTTTGTCACAAATTAAACCGTAGCGCTAGGCCGAGTACTGTAAAAATAGATTTAGACAAGCACTTTAAGTACTTTATCTTAGTACATTTAACCCCCCTGACACCGATGATGTCTCCATCACCCCGATTCATTAATCACATTTGACTTTTTGATTGGTCCTGTTAGTACAGACTGGGTCCAATTCTGGGTCCAGCGCCAAGTTTGACATGAGCCTGAAATGCCTGGCATTGAATTGACCTTGTAACTGTCTTGAAGATTTATTACACAATTAAAAAGAATATCTTGAAGATCTGTTCGGATCACATTTGACACATTTTATATTTCACACATGCTTTAACGATTTGACTCTGGCGTCAGGCTTTTCTTGAATTGGCATACGTGGAGGCGGCTCAGGCGATGGTACAGTACTACCAGCTGCAGCCGGCTACCATCAACGGACACAAGCTACTGATCCGCATGTCCAAGAGATACAAGGAGCTGCAGCTGAAGGTATGAAGCTCATCTTGGCTCATCGTGATCATGGGATTCCAACAAAACCAACTCAAAGTGTTTTCCTTTCTGCTCCAGAAACCAGGTAAAGATGTTGATTCTATAATCCAAGACATCAATTCCCAGAGAGAGCGAGATGAGATGCAGGAGACTGACAGGTGAGAATGTGTAACGAATCATCCACTGAAGGCGAGCGTAAGTGAGAACCCAAGTGCAGTTTATTTAGAAAAGCAGAGCAATTTAATAAAAATCTGAGAGATATATATACTATTTTATATACGAAGCTCTCTGGGGTGAGCTCATTATCTTACGAACCAATCAGAGCCGTTCAATGGCTCTGGAACCAATCAGGTTTAGTCAGCCTGTTGTTTGAATTTAAACACAAGTAAACGCAAGTTTTTTGTTTTTCATATATGATGTGAAAATCCTTGTGGAATTTAACGAGAAATATATATTAGAAAATAAAGGCGTCATGCTTGAACAAATTTATAAACACCTAGCTTATTACAATTAATGTATCATGTAATGAACAACATCCTAATCAACCAAAGTAGCATAACCTATTAAGTAAAACTGAACAACATATTAAACAACATATTTTAAATATCGCAATGCTTAATAATAGTTGACAAACGTTAGTACATTGTAAATGTTAAAAATGTTTTTCAAAATACTGTACTTTTCCAAATATTAAAATTATAAATACATAAATATTTAAAATATAACCATGTGTAGGCCTACTGCAATATAAAGTACATTAAAAACCCACTAAAAGTGTAATCATTTTGTTATGTTCTTACACAAAGTAGACATAAAATATACTTTAAGTAAGGGTAAAATTAGTATGTTTTCTGTAAATACACTAAAAAGTCACTAAAAGTATGCTTGTGTTTTGCATATTCCTTAAAAGTGTAACTAAAAATATATTTATTAACATAGTATTTCTACTATACTTTTTTAGAAATATACTAATAGTGTGCTTGTGTTTAGCATATTCCTTAAAATGTAACTAAGCATATATTTATTACCAAAGTAGTTCTAGTATATTTTTTTATAAATACATTAAAAGTATGCTTCTGTCTAGCATATTTCTTAGAAGTATAACAAAGCATATATTTAATACAAAAGTACTCCTAGTATACTTTAGAAATATATTAAAATGCAATTCAATATAATTTTATTGCACTTCAAATAAGCATGTTTGGAATACAAATGTATTATAAACAATACTACTTGAATTTCAAGCTATATTTTTTAACATTTAATTACTACGTCATTTTCAGGGGATGAGGAAGGGTCATCTGGTATGATGACTTGATTACTGATGATATTTATTTTGTGCACTGTGATAAACAATATGAGAGTGTGTGTGTGTGTGTGTTGTGTGTGTGTGTAAAGCCTTTTTAAAAACGACACAAAATATACAAGGATTTGGCCTTTAACATCCCTGTAAAAGCCATGCAAACATTTTGATTTGGATAGTTTGTGGTTCATTTTATTGGATTTTATTTATTAATGTTATAATCTGTGTTTCTCTGGTTAGATAAGGAAATAATGTGAATTTGTGTGACCAGTGAATGAATTAGGTTATATAGATTATTTAGAAGTGTGAATTTCCTATAGAATAATTACATAATCATGTATACTGTTGAAAATTTTCATTAAGGTTTTTCATGTCATATAAAGTTGCTGCTGCTATTTTTTAGAAAGTGTGATATTGCTCTTTGTATTGAGAACATACTGTATTACGATTATTGTATCATCGTTTTATTCATGTACATACAGTACTATGGATTTAGTGCTTGGTTCTTACTTATGCATGAACTACATGATATTAATATAAAGACAAGGGCACATAATGTCGATGGCATTCACCAGTTTTACTAATGCAAAAGAATTACCAAAAGCCAAGAACGAGAAAGAGAAAAGCTTTTATAAACATAAATTGGTTAAAAAACAACAACAACAATTCTCTCACAAAAGCCATCAATCATAGGAGTTTTAATTTTTTTAAGCAGGATCTCGTTTTAAAGAGCTTTTTGAGTTCACACTATTTGCAACTTTTGTTGATTTGTCACAAACTTCTAATACTGGAACATAGTATTATCTTTACGGTTTATGTAGGCTACTGAGAGGTGTCGGATTTCAAGGATGTCTTAATGAAAAAGATAGAATAAGTCAAATCATTTAACACTGTGATGTGCAAAAAAGGATGATTGAAATGAAGATGAATACTGTCATTAAACACATCCTTCATACAGTCTGGCAGCACTTCAACCTGAGGACAAAAATAGCAATGAACATGAAAAGAAAGACAAGACTTTGTTATAAGAGTTACAATAAAAATAAATCCCACTGAAGAGACCACCAGACTTGTTTACTAGTTTAGCCTGCAGGAGTAAAATAAAGACCATTCAGACCAGGTAAGTGTTGCTAGTGAACAGCATGGGTATGGCGGCCTATCTGCTAACCAGCATAAAACACCCTGGAACTGTGTGTAAATTCATGGTGGTCTGAGGTGGTGATCTCAGCAGAGAATCACAAATGCAAGTGTCAGTAAAGATTTAACGTACGGCAGTAGAGTCTGTTAATCCGCAGGATGTCATTGCGGCTCATACTTCGAGCTTCACCAATCACAACATTCCTATCAGGAATGGGAATCATGGTTGGCTCGTTGTTCCTGGAGAAAGCTTTCCTAAAACAACACACATAAAGAAACAACAGTAAACTCTGATGAAAAAAAAAACCTGTTTTGTACAGAACTACAAGAACACTTACCTTGAATAGTGCATCACAGATTTGTAGTCATAGGGGGTTGCCAGGTTATTGGTTTCTCTTCTCATGAAATTGTGCCGCTGTGCTGTTACAGTGAATATTAAAGACTATAAATGTAAACGTGGTAATTACACTGTGAAATTGAATCTAGACTACAATTGATGTGATTAAATGTAACATGCCATGTTTTATCCATTTTGTTTGATTTAAAACATAAAATTAATCTTTTTTGTTCTTGTTTCAATTTCTCAGAAGAGTTCTAAAGAAAAATACCAGGTTTGATGTTCTCAAAAAGGATTTTGATGTGTTTGTCGCGGTCGCTGCGGTTCTGTTCATGATGGAACCCGAGAGCATGAAGGAGCTCGTGTTGAACAGTACGGTGATAGACACAACCAGGACGCTTGAGAGAAACAACCTGTCCTCCACCTTGGCGCCCCAAATATGAATAGCAACTGTGGATCACACATCAGCAATCAGGTTGTATATTTATGTTTTGGGAAAGCACATTTACTATATAACAGAAATGGGTTAGAAAGGAGCCATAAATCAGGAGATTTACCCAGAATGAGACTTTATGTAGAGAAAGTGCCTCTGCCCTTCATGTGGTACGAATCGAATGCAGGAAACATCCACAAATGACCACAAGCCTCTTTCAATCACTTTTAGTTCATCTGGAGCTGTGGTAGGGGTACACTATTAATAAGATCATGTGACACTGATGAGATATCAAAAGTAGTGATCATTGTCACTTACAGTACTGGTTGGAGATCACGTAGGGCACATAGACTAATCCATCTGTGCTTCTCTCCCATTTGCATTCACGAGCTGTGCACGGATCTGCATTCTTGAACCCTGTTGATACGGCGATGTCTCCAAACGTGATCAAGGGCCCATCCACTCGCTGTCCTGTGTGGTACACAGTATAATGCACAAAATCATTCAGTCTATTGACACTGATAATATAATAGATGAAGAGGAATTTGCCATCAACTGCTACACAAAAGATGTGCCTATACTATCAAATCATATAGCTTTCATACTCTTACCTGCATGTTTGTTGGACTGGATTATAGTTGACACTGGCATGTCATCTTTCTTAGTGATGTTACCTGAGACATGAATCAATAAATTATTAATAAAACACTATAAAAGTTACAAGTTAGCTTTTATTTTTCTTTCTGTGCATCTTACCAGTCTTCCCAGAGATCTTTTCGAATAAATCCTGTTTATGAATTTTAAACACATGCATATTAGAAATTCTTGGCAAAAAAGAAAAACTACTCTTAATGGGAAACTGCTGATGATATAATATTTCATTTCAGATATTATTGTCTGTTCTCACCTCAGTTGGACGACTCTGAGCAGGAACAGAGCTCAGCAGAAGAGAGACGGCCACCACCAACAGGTACATGTTGAGAGCCTTCTGAGAAACTGTTCTGGATCAGACAGAGCTGGGAGCTATATACTCTTCTGAGAGTCTTAACTTCCTTTTGCCTGTTAGATTATCAGTTATTTATTATTTTATCACAAGCCCCAGTGTGTTCTGTTGCAGTGCAGGCCTGGAAGAATAAATGAGCAGATACAGAGAGCCGGTGCACTACCAAAGCATTCTCAACTTTATTAAGGAAGATGGTTCATATTTATACAAACAATATCAGCCCAGATGTCTCAGACATCCAATCAAAGTATTCAGAAGTTATACATTACCCTATATGGATAGAAATAAATATAGTTGTTGGTTATAAGAGGCAAGTAAGATGTACATGTGAGTATGTGTGTGGAGCATTCTAGACTGCGGTCAAGCAAGATGTGATTTAAAAAAAAAACTGTGTGCACATTTGATCGTGATTACAGTAATTTCAGGAACAGCAGAAAGAGAATGCAATTTTAGAGTGCTTCTTTTTTAGTTTCCCAGAACTGTGAGAAAATATAACAAGATGTCATGTTTCAAAGAACTGGCTATTCTTATTACAAATTATGTATATGGTGTGAATCAGTGGGGTGCGGTGGTGTTTAAAAGGACGGAGGCAGTATTTATATTATATAAAATTCATGTTCCTGTTACACTTAATGTTGTCACATTTTCTTGGTTAAATAAAAATTACATGAAAAAGACAGAACAAATACAATTCTATTTTGTATTTTATTAACATTATTTTTTATTTTTTTCAATAATTTAAATTCTAATTATACATTTCATAGTGTTTTTATGCATTTTTACATTTATTCCAAAATAATAACTAAAGGCATAACAATTTGAACAAGATTTTGGAAACACTTACAATAAGGTTCATTAGTTAACTACTTTAGTTAACTCGAACTAAGAATGAACAATACTTCTACAGAATTTATTAATCTTAGTTAATGTTAATATCACAAGTGAAAATAATTATTGTATTTACACTGTTAAATAGTAGGATTTTCTGCTATTTATGCTACTTATTGCAAACCTTGGTTCCCTGAGATAACGAGAACAAGCATTGTGTGAATCACGCTTAGGGAATGATGTCCAAAAGCGCCATGCTAGGGAGAGGCCCTTAGGAGTGTGGACAGATCTCAGGTCAGGATGGCATGAGGGTGAGGTGGGTTCAGTCTCCTGGCTTCTCTCAAGAGCTTAATGTCCAAGCCATGCGCATACCTACAGACTGGCCACCAAAAGAGCGTGATTCGCTGCAATGGCTGCCACGTATACTTTGAGCACATAATGGACAATACATAACAGGAGGATTGGTCTTCATCCTCAACTGTGCACCAGTCAGAAAATACAGACCATTTGACAGCATAGAGGCGTCTTGCAGATGGAGCTATAGCTTCTGAAACAGTGTTGACTACCCTCACTGGGAACTGCAAAAGCTCCCATCGAGGGGTGAGAGATTGAGAGATGAAGGTTCCACAACTTGGGTTGGAGGTGCCATAGTGATCCTCTCGCTTGGGAGAGAAAGTCCTTCCTCAGTGGGATCTTCCAAGGAGCTGCCAATGACAACTGTACCCACTCAGGGAACCAGAATGGTGCCAATAGAAGGACTGAGCACCTGACCTACCTGATTTGTCTGATGACCTGAGGGAGCAGAGTGATCATGAAAAAGGCATACAGGCGAGCACTGGTCCATTCGTGGCATCTTGTTCATTTGAGAAAAATGTTGTGCAATGAGAGTCTACCTATGCCTTCCCGAAGATCTCCCAAATCATCTGAACTGTGTAGAGGAGATTCACTGACCCAGGACCACAGGTGCACTCCTTGGTTCAACTTGCCATGCATGTGCACTGCTTTTAAGGACTGCTCCCTTCAGTGTGCTTACAAGAGGCGGCACCTCACCATTCTGTAGAGGGACCATGGCCTGAGACCGCCCTGGTGAATTATAAAGGCTACCATATTCATGTTGTCCGAACAGAGGAGGATATGGTGCCCTTTTAAGGCTGGACGGAAGGTTTTGAGGGCCAGAAAAACCACCATCCTTTCCAGGCAGTTGACATGCAGTAGCTGCTCCAGGCTGGACAAGAATCCAAACACCAGTCTGTCATCGCACAGTGCCCCCCAATCTGAGTTGTAGGCATCTGTCATGACTACCTTTTTTCTGGAGGTCAGTCCCAGTTGGATGTCCGCTTGGTACGGGCATTGGGGCCTTCCAAGGGGCCATGGCTCTAACACAGCAATGGGTCACTGTCTCTTATGCCAAGCACGGCATGGGACACAGGCTTTCAGCCAGTATTGAAGGGGCTGTTTATGGAGCAGGCCCAGTGGTACCACAGAAGATGTGGCTGAAAAGCCTCTACTTTGAACGCTGAATTCTCAGTGAGCATTGTGGCATGAGCAGGCCCGTATCTGTGCTGAGTCGAGAACTTCCCAGTATACAGCCCTTCCATTCGGACTGTCCCTGGCTCCACACACTTTTACGAAGTGTATGGTCATGGCTCTCTTGTCACTGAGACAGAATTATCTCAACAACTGGCTAGTATAAGCCTGGTTGGAAGGGCAATAGCTCTGCTCCTCAGTCACCTGGAGCGCCTTGGGCTCAGAATCAATTCAACCAAAAGTTCTCCCAGCCAGTAAGTCGCTTTTCTTGGGTAAGTCATCCTCTCAAACGTGAATCTCAATAACAGTCTGTGATAAGGGGCTATCTGAATATTAAAGTAAGCATCTTTCAGATCCACTAATAAGAACCAGTCTTCTGGGCAAATTTGCGTGAGGATTTGCTTCAAAGTCAACATCTTCATCAAGGCGTGGTACAGGTGTCTGAGATTAAGGATAGGCCTGAGACCCACCATCATCCTTTGAAACAGGGAAACATTGGCTGTGGAAGCCTGACTCATTGAGTACTGGTGGGAGCGTTTCCACAGCACTCTTCGCCAGCAAACACTTTAATTCAGATCAGAGAATGTAAGCATTGTTGTCCTGGACCGAAGTTTGGATCACACCCCTGAAGTGAGGGGGTTTGCGAGAGAAAATTAGAGTGAATAGTCTCATTCTATAATCTGCAGAACTCACTCGACATGCATGAATGGCTTCCCAGGCCTGAAGCCAGGCAGCGAGGGGTCGGAGTCTGTTGAGTGGCAGACTCTGGGACCAGCCTGGGGTTCGGGAAGAGAGTAGTGCTGTCTGAGCTCAGGCTCTGCTGTAGGAAAGTGAGGGTGGCCAAGACTGAAAAGTAGGTGCAAACTGACCACTCCATCCTCGACATCCTTGGCTTCTTCTTTGGAGTCAGCGAGGAGATGATCTTCACACTGAAGGAGAAAGAGTCTGATGAAACGACACTCATCAGAACATAGGCAGTCGTCCAAGATCATTTTGGTGGACTGAAATTCCATTGGTTTGTACAGCTGCACAAATGTTAACAAATCAGGCTTCAGTATTCAGAGAAAAGGTAGTTTCCCCCAAGCATGATTCACACAATGTGAAAGACCATTTAAAAAGGGAGCTTGTGTATAAAAAACTATCAGTTTAATTTCTCAACATTTTGTCATTTATACTTACTATCTTACATCTTGCATCTCTAGACTTTATTGTCCCTTTAGGGAAATTCTTCTTCACAGCATCATTCCATTCCACAGAGAGTGTCACCATGACACAACATCATGTCAAAAGTATTACACATCTAGGGCTACGTTTACACGATAATGATGTAGTCAAAAACAGAAAAGTTTTTCCCTTGCGTTTTTAAAAAGTTTCACGTATACATGACATTTTCAAAACTATTCGCGTTTGCACATATCCGCAAAAATGGCCAAAAAAACACTGTATTACGTATGCCAGGCCAGTATTTGGCACTGTCACCTTGTTAGTAAACAGTAACTGTAGGGATAAGTGACGATTGTATTTGTATAGGATGCGTCTCCGCTTATTGGTTGAACTCAGTGGTGGGCCGTAAGGGCCAGCAAAGCCTTCTCTGCTGGCCTGAACATTATCAGAATCACTGATTTAGTTTTAATATATTTTTCCATGAATGTGTATAAAATTATTTCCAATAGTCTATTCTCTTCAGTTCATAGCTTTTCTCTTGGTTGCACTGCTTCCAGCAGTGTATTTTTATATTAGAGCTTTTATCCAATCATATTTCAGCAATCGTGTTGCGAGGGTCAAAGAAATCTGCCGTAAGGCCTTCAGAATCCACAGTGCAGGCGTCTGTTAGCTTAAATCAGTGGCAATGAAACCGTTGCTTTAACCAATCAGATTTTGAGTTGGCAGCACCAGGGCCATCTAGCTGGCTAACGATAACATCAGCATTTTCTCGTCCTTTGATTGGATGGTCAGCGTTAGCAAACTCTTGAGCAGCAACAACAGTACCATATACTCTGCCATTGTTGTGTATGTTTGTTCACGCTTGCCTTTAAAATCGACACGTACTGCACATGTCTACATAACTAACACCAGAGCCGTTTCACCTTTATTTATATAGCACTTTTAACAATACAGATTGTGTCAAAGCAACCTGTACAGCAGTAATTAGGAACACCAATTTGTCAATAATGCAATAATGACAATAGTATTAACACTATTAAAGGCAGTTAAAGCAGTTATCATGGTTCTCAACGGCTCTGCTAACACGTACTACGCACGCGCATGAAGTCACCGTTTTCAAAGATTCCTGTATTGTGTGTTTACACGGAAACGACAATGGTGGTGTTTTCAAAAACTTGCACTTTAAAACACATTTTCCAAAATATGCGTCTTCAGTCCCCAAAATGCTGTTTTCGTGTAAACGAACAGGCAAAAAGCATAAAAAGTTTTTGGCTGAAAACGTTGTCGTGTAAACGGCCCCTAGATGTCAAAAAAATATGTTAGCAAAGTCCGCCCTATATCATTGTCTGCATCCTGGCCTATTCAGCGAGGCCTTTTGTTCAGGGCCTCTATAACAGCAGGAATCAGGCTCTTCCTGAAGCGAGCCCTTCTACACCTTAGTACCCTGTTTCTATGTCCTGAAGGAAATAGGGTGAGGTACCAATTTAATGGATGCGTAATATCCTGCCCTATTATTTAATTCTGTCAAATTTGATGTGAGAAGATCAATTATTTTGGAAGCTATGGTAGTTAACTTATACAGTACGTATGAGTTTGACCTTATTCTTATCCAATAAAATGCCAAAGAAACAGGTAGAGCAGTATAAAAGAATAGATTGAATCATGCTCTGATACAGCAGCAGAAGAAGATAAGCTAAATAAAGTCCTTTTAATTTAAGGATAACTGACAGTCTTTGATGGCTCCTTTTCTGAATGTCACTGATGTGCTGATCGAAAGTAAGTTGATTGTCCAGTGTTACCCCAAGGTATTTAAAATTATCAACTGTTTCTACCACTTGGTTGTTAATAAGGATAGAATGCTGAGGTGAAGGAGAGCTGATAATTAATTTTTTTGTTTTGGTGACGTTAAGATGAAGACAATTATCGTCACACCACTGAATGAAGTGTGCAATGGTGTTGTAATAATCCAGTACAGAGTTGTTGTCTGTAAGCAGAGCGAGGATGGCTGTGTCATCTGAGTATTTAAGGTATGTAGTTGTGGGTGATGCACTTCCTCAAAATCAATTTTCTCTGTGTGTGCAAGGATGTGTGATGCCCAAATATGGAAATATGCCTTTCAGAAACTACACAGAACAGAACAGAACAGAACAATATTTGTGTCTAACATCTCAAATTTTGATTTGGACAACTTGTCCAACTTGCTGCATTCTTCAAAGGATCTGAACTGCAAAGTTCTGACCAAGCGTTGTTAAATGGGATGGTCTAGCCCAGAGGTCCCCAACCACCGGGTCGCAACCCACTACCGGGCCGTGGAAGACTTGCTACCGGGTCGCAAGAACATTCTGGGAAAAATGTGAATAGATATGACACTATGATATGATATGATATGATATGATATGATACGATATGGAATAGCAATTTGACAATTTCATGTTAAACAAGTAAATGAAAGATTGCTCTGATCTGCTATTAAGAGTTAAGCAGATTGCAGTTGATCCGTAATACGATGAGACCCTACCGTTCGGCACGCACATGATTAGCAGATTAATTTGCCAATTTACAAGTACAAGCGATTTTAAACCACAAGAAGAAACGAAAGAGAACTCAATTCGTTACTCACACGCTGTTCTCACACACAATCAAACCACGCACAAGCATTGAGACGCGTTTCAGACAGCGTGGAAATACCGAGTTGCATATACATACACATAAAATTAGCCTATGTCAAAAAACCCTTCACGGCATTGTCATTCTCTGTGCTTGAATTTTTTTTTTCTTGCTTACCCGAAAAAATAGTCCGATCTGTGACTAAAAAAAAAACACAATATAATGCGTTGAACCACTATAATACTATATAATAGGTATTATAATTACATATCCATATGATATTATGGATCCATCCCCTCTTCTAAATAAATTTTCAAACGATCCGGTGTCCGTGGTTGTGTATAAAAAAAAAAGGTTGGAGACCCTGGTTAGCTAACTGTCACATGTATGTTCCCGTTTTGTTCCTGTTTGTCCTTATTTGGTCCTTCCGGTTCCTTTTCACATTATTAGTATCACCTGTTCCTTATTAGTTATCCCCATCACCTGTCTGCCCCTCGTTATCTGCCCTATTCGTTTAGCGTCTGTGCTCCATGGTCTGAGTTGTTGGTAATCCTGTGCTACAGTGTGATTCCCTGAAAAAAAGAATTAAACGCCTTTGTTTTGTACTCCTGGTCTCCTCGTTCCTCGCTCCTCACAGTAGCAACCCGTCACAGAATTACAGACCCCACAAAAAGTGAGCGGCGACTTTTCCTCGCGTTTGTTTTTTCCGCCTTTTTGAAAAATTTGTTTTCCTTGTTTTCCCTGCGGCTGTGGAAATTGCCGTTCGGTTCTTCGCCTTAGCTCGCCTAGATCTCCCCTTTGTTGAGTTATAAGCACTTCTTCTAAATAACATTGTAAGTTCATTGATTAGCTAATATTGCAGTGTAATTTAAATTTTACTCGTCGTACTTTCGTCAACATTCTGAAGATTATGGAATATTCTGGGATTTGGAGGTGCTAAAATGTTATAACATACAGTTTTTTTTCTTTCTTTTTGCTCAGAACAAAACAAAACACAAAACACTAATCTATAGCACTTAAGACATTTGACAAAATCAAACACAGAACTGGCAAAAGGTACTGCAGAGGACAGGCACAGACTTCACCTAGCTTCTCACGTATCTTCTCAGGCAGCTTCTCACGCGAGAATGGGGGCGATGTTCGAATTCTGAAGAAACTGTGGTACACTTCTTTTGGTCATGTCACTACACTCAGAAGTTTTGGGATGATATTGGTGTGTTTGTCAAGTGTAAGATTTTGCCAGGCTTCTCAGTACATATGAAAAACATTATATTTGGGTATTATGACTCCGACCCCTCAAACGAAAATATCTGTTTTGTTATTAATTTAATTTTTTTCCTAAGCAAATTTCACATTCACAAAAGCAAATTTTCCAGCTGTAAACCTGTCTTCTCTGTCTTTCTAAAAGAAATGGAAAATTATTTGAATGTAATTTCAGTATCTTCTAATAAGAAAGCTATAAGGACTGCTAGGATTTGCTCTGCCTTTGATCTCTTCACGTAATCATGTTTAGATGATGGCCCTCTTATCCCTATCTTTATTTTTATTTTTTTCCATTTTATTTTTGTGGTTGATATTATGTGATGTATGCTGCTTCTTGTATGTTTCGTGCTTTGCAATAAAAAAAAAAAAAAAAAAAAAAAGAGAAGGGGGGCGACGAAAGTGTCGCGCTTCTTATCACACGTCATTGGTCACGCTTCTGCTCACGGCAAGGTACGCGACGATCGACACGACTGATTGCTTAGTTAGCAAAGTAAGTGCTTAAATCACACCCCATACGTAAGTGCTTAAATCACACCCCACAATCCACTCCTCATAGACAACACAACTGGAAAGGGAGGGAGGGCTTCACTTCTGCGTCTCTCTGCCTGTCATGTGCATGTGGCGATCAATGTGTGCAAACGCTACAGGGCTGCGCAGAGACGCGGAAGGGAGTCAGTCTCAACATTTCCCGACCCGACCTAATATTTAGATTTTTTATTTGTTTGACAGGGAAAGCGGTGCGCAAACAGAAACACACACACGCGCGCCAAATATTCATTTATTTAAAAAAAAATCTCCCCAGAAAAAAGGGCACTTTCTCTTGTGGAAGAAAAGGGGCAGGTGCTCAAGCCCCCTTTGATGTGTATGTGTGCACGTGCCCTTATGATTATTCAAAATTTAGATAAATAATTCACTTTTGCATTCTGAAATGGAAATCAAAATATTTTCTGATTCATGCATGTTACAAACATGTCTGTAGATCTCATCTCTGTTGAGTAAAAAATCTAAAGAAAAGACACTCACCTCACACTGGTGTAAATGTTCAGAATGAATCCAGCCCTTTGCTTAGTCTTTTAAGTGCTCTCCATTCAAATTTCATTCCACCACCTGTCAAATTATAATTTACAGACAATCTCAGACGATTTATGAAACCACTTAATGATTCAGATATACAGATACACAGTTGATGAAACAGCTTAAGGACCGCTTATAACTCAAGCATTAACTCATTCAGTCTCATATTGAACCGAAATTATGCACAATATTCAACTTAATAAAGACTCCACGAAAACCCCAGTGGCCATAACGGTAATCACATTAGGAAACAGCCTTCAGCTATTAGATGTTTTTTTTTTCATAACCTTAAAAGAATTTGTGTTTAACATAAAACATGAATAGAAACATATGAAACATTAAATATACGATAAAAATAATTAAATAAATAAAATAAAAATATTAAATTATAAAAAATACATACCCTGCAATGACTAAAATAGCATCAGATCCTCCTGGGCTGAGGTGGGTCATATTTTAGTATTGGATTTATGCAGCATTGCCTCTTTACGCAGACTTTGATGAAACTATAGTTGATTAAAAGAAGGCCAAGTGCCAACAGCACGCGAAGGACTTTATTTTTATAATTATGCATGCTATATACAATTTTACTATAATTGTTCAATTGGACAATTGCTACATTTGAGCCCCTGTCCCTGAGGAACTCTCTGCATGTCTCGGACCTGGACTGTGTAAAGACACCCTACAAATATGTCAAATAGGCTAACTCTCATTTAGGCTACATGACAAACTGCACTGGCCTTTTAAGGACATTGGTCTATAATATTTTTTACTTCAACGAGTAGAAAATTCAACAAATCTGCAGGGCCCCTGACTCATGCATACATCTGTTAATATGATGTATGAGTGCGCCACCTGCCGGAGATTTGGAGAAAACGCTCCTAATCAGGTGACCTATGTAGACGAGGTACCTCATCACGTGATGAGCTAATGTTGCCATGTCTGATTTTTAAAAGCAACATTGTTCTTGGTTTTTTTTATTTTTATTATTAGCTTATAAATATAGATAGACAGTCGTGGGTGGCCATTTTTAGCCATTGTTTTTATTATTCTTTCTAGAATAAAGTCACTTATTAGGGCTTACTTGGCCCATGTAGTACAAGAAAGCATAATACCATTTGTCAATTATCTCCACCTGCAGTTCGAGTTTGTTTCTGTTTCTATTTATCTTTACCCATTGGTGTGTGTGATTTAGATGTAGCTAGCTAGTAAGCCAGTTGTAGGCTGTTATGAAACATTTTTAAGTTGTTTGTAAAATCTAATAAAGAATGAGAATGTGACGTAACGGCGCGTTGAGTTCTGGGAAACTGCTTTATCCGCCATATTTGCAGGATAGCACTGCCGTTCCGCTATTGAGTTTAGGGCAGTATCTGATTGTTTGTCGTGATTGTGAAAAATTTCACCGGTGTATGTCATTCATACTGCATCGATAATTGCAATAGTAACTCAGATCATCGTTCTGAGAGAAAAATGGACAATACTATATGTTTTTTCGCCTTTTCTGTGTGTAAAAACACCAAGGGAAGGAGAAGACGCCGAATAGTAATATGTTAGTCACTAATTAAACTCACTGACTCTCACTCAATAAAAGAATCACATTGCTGTGTGTTTTTGAAAGTTTTGATTTGGTTGGTTTAATAGTTAACATAACCTTTGCGAGCATGACTCACTATAGGCTTGTGAATTAGCAGAACTTGAACAGAACAGGGGACTTTCTAAAATGCTTAAAATGGCTTAATGTACCAAGACAGAGATAAAGACAAAATTGTAAAGCATATACTATGTGCAGATATGCATATAAGATCAATGTGAACGCAACGCGTTTATTTACACGTTAAGCATTTCCCTCTCATATAAAGAACACACTTAATGCACCGAGACAGTGATATTTAAAAACCACATTCTGTACACACATCTTACTAAAGCATAATATGTGTGGAAAAACAGATGAGCCCAAAATATGAACTTTAGAAATCGCTGTCTTAATCCAGAAGCGCTTTCTACATTACAGTTTTCTAAAGAGAGGAAAACGCTTTACATTTAAACATGTCGCGTTAATATTCTGGCTCATCTGCATGTCTTTTAGCATCACTGTCTTAGCACATTAAACCAGCGTTTGAAAACGCTACAAAACTTTCCCCAAGCTCCTAGGGATTTGATTTTGCTTGTCATTTGTTGAAATAAATATAAAAAGTACAGTGAGTTCGTGACTGTTCGCTGAATGTGACCCACAATCTGTGATTCTCCTCCGTGGCCATGGAAACATTAATATTTATAATGACAACAACTATACTTTGTCATTTAAAATTTTCCAACAAAGAAATGGATCGACTTCTATCAACTTGTTGAACAAACTTTTATTTGGATAATGTACCATATGATGACTGAAGCAGCAGCGAGCGACACTGTTTTCACGCTAATCGGGTAAACACTGTAACGTTAAACAAAATTCTACCAAACCTAAGAGAGAAATGCAGTGCATATCATGCAGTGCGATAAAATAGCTTATCTTCCCTGTAAACGATACAATGAAGAATGAATGGTTGCTTAACTTAAAGGCAAAAACAAAACAAAAGAGAAGCATTTATCCTTACAGAGAATGAGAAGTAACCATAGGAACGGATAGCATATCCTGCTAATATAGCGGCGCCTTCCCGAAATGCAATGCGGACTGAAAAGATTGTGACGTAACTCCTCATTCTCTATACAGAATCAGACAACGAAATCAAAACAATTCGGCACCACAAAAACTGAGATCGCTATGGTTTGTGAGGGTAATTGGTTATTTTAGGCTTAAATTAGTTAGGCTAATTTTATTAGGGAGTTTTTAGCGAGATCTGGCAACACTGTTTTGCGCGTTTTACCATCGGACCTGCTCTGTCAAGGAGGGGACGTTTCGTATCGTCTTGGTAATGGCGGACACGTGTGGCCAAGTCCTCCTTGGGTCTGGATTAACAGTCCTTTCCCACCCTCTTATGTACATCAAGGTTTTAGTTCAGGTAGGATTTACACAATACACGCAAAAATGAGAGCAGTAGCAAGTTGACGCCTGCACACGCGCTGCTGTCGAGTACTTTCGATAGCATGTTGATAAACGTTTGCCAGTTCGGTTATGAACAGTAACCTGCTGAACACATATTGCAGTTTGTCCTTTTGAGACATGAGCATCGTTGTGTGGAGTAAACTTGTTTACAGGAATAAAGGTGTCTATGCTCATCATTTAGGGTTACTTAGCTGTACTAGCAGGGCTGTTGACCGCTGTCTGTCGGGTGTGTGTGAGTGAGTTAATGGTCTAAAAGGTCAGTCTGTTAGGTCTGTCAGGTGTCATTTTTATGGCCGTTTTTGTGAATATACTTACAAGTCGTATTATGTTAATACATTATATGTCCACTGAAAACCGTGCAAACAGCATTTTTACACCAGTGTCCGCTGTCTTCCAGGCTATTGGGATGAGCGTTATGCAGGTTATTGTGGGTGATTATAGATATATATATATATATATATAGATATATATATATATATATATATATAATATATTAATATATCTATATAACATATATAAAACAAACAGAAGTGGAAAGTAAATTGAATCAGGCTTTACTTCTTTCAAATGTAGTAATATAACTTTCTTATATTGGTTGTTTCTTTCGTCAGATATTGTATTAACAGTATTAATAGAAACCGTTTTTAGAGGGAACGCAAGGCCTGCCTATGTTTTGTTTAGAGGCACAATAAAATAATGTGTATCAATCTGTCACGTTCACCTGTTTTTATTGGTGAACTAAGGTATTTGTATCTTTGCAAATATAGGTAGGACATGAACCACTTCCTCCTACTCTAGGAAGAAATATGTTTGGTCGACAGGTGTACCAGCTTCCAGGGCTTTTTGCATACGGTAAGATCATCAAGGGACCGATTGCTTCTTATTTGTGTCTTCAATTGATATTTAATTTGATTTTAAGAATTCTGGAAAATGCATGCAGTTCAGACTTGCATTTGTTTCATTTAGCCAAACACATCATCCAGATCGATGGGAAATCAGGCCTGTTTAAGGGTCTCACCCCAAGGCTTTGTGCTGGGACCATTGGCACCATTGTTCACAGTAGAGTCTTGCAGGTACAGTATGCACACCAGGTTCTACAGAGTTTTTTTGTTTTTGTTTTGATAAGAAATGTGCATGTTTCTGAGTGAGTTTGCTTTGTTCTGGAAGTCTGGTAGTGTGTAATCCTTAGTTGTTTGGTGTGAGATGCCCGGTTTTTCCTCTGTAACCATTTGCAGTCAGTAAAATGCATGTTTCCATGTAATGTTTTCCAGCCTTTAGATAGGTCTCTGTAACCATGATTTGTGCAGGATGTTGCTGGCTGTATGTTGCAGTGTTCAGACTGTTGCAATGTGACTTGTGTTTATCTGGCTGAGCACAGTTAAGCAGAGGTTATTTCTACTGTTTGAAATGGCTCTAACCTTTTGTTATAACCCACAGAAATGCCAGGATGAAAAAATTGAGGTAGGAACACTATTTTTAGAGGTATTATTTTAGTGCTTGATTCCATTTATTTTTCCATTGCTGCAGTTAGTTGCACATTTGTGTGTGAAATAATATAATAGCACATATCTCATCTCTTCACCTTCTCAGATATTGGGAAGCAGTCAGAAAGCAGAGGATGGTTCTCTGCAACATGTAGTAAATGAGGTGAGACACTTCAAGCTGAATTTTGGACAGTTTTCATACATTGTATGTCAGCCAAAGCATGTTTACATAGTCATGAGTCTGATGTGACTGAATGACACAATTAGAAAATATTTGCAAACAGACTTTCATGTGCACCAGTTATTGTTTACTGAAATGTAAAAAAAATTGTGTGTTTTTGATGTTTCTTTCCCCTTGTTTTGTTGTCCTCTCAGACCACTAAAGAGATGATTGCACGCTCATGTGCTACAATTGTCACACACCCTTTTCATGGTAAATACAGTTAATACAATAAATAACAGGTTTTGTGATTTGATAATCACTTTTCTCTCAGTCTGTGAATGTCACCTGTTGTTTTTTTCCCCCATCCCAGTGATCACACTTAGATGCATGGTCCAGTTTATTGGAAGAGAAGTCAAATACAGGTCAGTTGTTTTCTTTTCAGTTGTTTTTCTTCTCCGTTTTGCACATTTAATAATTTTTTTGTTCTTTCCAGTGGTGTCTTTGACTCCATAGTTACCATCTACAGAGAAGATGGAATTCTGGGTTTTTTTGCGTAAGTGCAAAATTACATTTTTCAAATGAGGTAATCTATAGGTTGCCTCATGATGCATTTTTTTAAATTGTACTGTTTTTAATGTATGGCGCCATGTTAAAAACGCATGTGGGAAAAAACTCCATCAACCTTACTAGTGTACTAGTCATTTTAAGTGCTAAATAAATAAATATTTTCATGAATGCTGTCAGGCCATTATACAACTCTGTGTCTTTACCTTCAGCATTTATGTGTTTGTCAACCCACAGTGGCCTCATTCCTCGTCTACTGGGTGATGTTCTTTCTCTGTGGATCTGCAACATGCTTGCTCACTTCATAAACACATATACTATTGACAACTCGGTACGTAAACACACAAACTTGTGTACAAACAACAAAACATCTTGACATACATTTGTGCAAAATTTCATTTTATGTATGTGAGATACTTTTAATCTTTCAGTATTTACCGATTCATCGTTGCATACTGTTTTGCTAGAACAACATTTGTGTCAATTGTAGTTGCATGTTATGTACTGAGTTGATTGTCCTGTTGTGCCTGTCTCAGACGAGTCATACAGGAGAGATTAAAAACTGCTCTCAAGCTGTGACAGGGGTAAGTTATTTTTTACAGAAACATTAAATGACGAATAGTGTCTCAAGCACCCACCACCAGCCTGCAATTTCTGTTTAAAATAACAAATATACTTTTATACATTTTTATTCAAACATGGTTTTTAATGTTCTAATTATTTTTAACATCTAATTATTAATGTTCTATAATAAAAAAACTTTATTGGCTGATGTTTCTAGCTCTTATGCTTTCAGATGATATTACAAATGTATGTATATTCTTAAACGGCTGAAGAGATTAGGACTTTTCAGATAGTTTCTACATGTCTTAATTGTATTAATGAAAATAGTAATATAATTGTAACAATAAAAAAATAAGATGTCTAAATTAAAAAAAAATATAGAAGGTAAAAAAACAAGACTGCTCTTGGTTTGGAAAACGCCAGAGAGATTGCCTATGTTTTGATTTATATGTGTGTTTGTGCGTGTCTGACAAGTACAGTAAGAAAATGTATCGGCCAGTGGCAACTCTATTGTAAGTATGTCTTTAGAGCAGGGCTGTCCAAACTCGGTCCTCGGAGGGCGGGTCCTGAAAGAGGTTAGCTCCAACCCTAATTAACACACCGAACAAAGGCTAATCAAGCTCTTATAGGGCATAGAAACTTCGGGCTGTGCCGAAATCGCCACCTATACATAAATAGGGAACAGCCATTTATAGTTGTGTTCGGAAACCATAGGGACGTCTCGAGTGAACTCATTCAATCCAACAATGCACTGCAAAAAAAAGTGTACAACTGGTCACACTCAATGGCAAGAGAATGCCCATAATGCACCGTGAGGGCCCGCGCCGACATGATTCCCGAATCTCGCCAGAAGAGGGTAATGCAGCTGAATAATAATCAGTCATGGTACAAAGCGTCATCCATGGCGTACGCATAATGTAAAAAACGGGGATAAATTCATTGTAAATTGCTTTATTAATTGTTGATTAGAATAGTTATACATAATTACGTTTGACAGATTTCAAGATAAATCCTTTAATCTTACTATTGGAGCTGCTAGTTTGCTAGTTTCAAATGATTAATAAAAAGCAAGCACAAACTATGCAAAAGCGGCATTCCTTCCGGTGCACTCAGTGTCCGAATTCACTACTCGTTTTCATTCACTCCTTCTAGTGAACTGAATCAGTGACCTAATGTAGGGAATAGTGAATGAGGGTATAGGGGGCGATTTCGGACACAGTCTTCCAGTCAGGTGTGTAGAGGCAAGTTGGAGCTAAACTCCAGGGGACACGCGCTCCTCCAGGACTGAGTTGGACAGCCCGGCCTTTAGAGTGTTGTTTTGTTTGACTAAGTTGTGCTATTGCTCTCATTCTAATGTATTTTCCTTTTGTACTTGTATCTTTTTCATCTTTGTTCAGTTTTTTGCAAGTATGCTGACGTATCCATTTGTATTGGTGTCCAACCTGATGGCAGTAAATAACTGTGGGTAAGGGATGTTGTGTGACTCTAGTGGAAGCATTTGTGAATGGCATTACATGAGATTTTACTGAATAGTGAGTCAGTAGTCAGAGAGCTGGTTTCTTAACTTCATAAGAAGCTTGTAATCTTAAACTTGTTCACCCCTTTCAAATGATCAAGTTCTATGACTTTAGTTCATTTATTCAGCTTCTTTCCCTTTCCTAAACATGCCATGTACTGGCATGTAGGCTACCTATATGTCCTTAAAATATTTAAGACTAATGGAGGAATTGTTGTAACTAATGTTTCTCCTGATCTGACCCAGGCTGGCTGGAGGTCTGCCACCTTATGCTGCCATTTATCCCAACTGGCTCCACTGCTGGAGTCACCTGAGCCGAGAGGTGAGCAATCTTTCTTGATATGAGTTTTATTTTTTGATTGTTAACGTTTCTTGAATGTCTTATTTCTTCCGCTGATGAGCTTCTAATGTTAATTGGAATTTGAATAGCCTAATTGAGTTAAAGGGCTAATAGAATTAAAGCGGCACATTACTGTAATAATGAGTTTACATACGTGACTGCATAAAACAACCGGAAAGTATTTTATTCTGGTCATCTGGATGTTTTTTTTTTATTTTCTGTTGCTCAGTATCAAGATGTTTCTCTTGTCATCCAAACAAGTTAATGTGTTAAACTGGATGAGTGACAGAATATCTTGAGCAACAAAAAACGAATTTGTCAGTGAATTACGAAGAAATTTCATTATTAGGAATGACTTCTTTAGCAATGGGTTACATTTGAAAAAAACGGTCAGAAAATATAATTCTGATTTCCTCTTCTCTTCTTGTGTCTCTCAGGGCAACATGAGCAGAGGCAACAGTCTGTTCTTCAGAAAGCTGCCTGCAGGGAAGATGTATGCCATTGAGCAGAAGAGATTTTTTTGAATGGGGAGCGATCAGCATAGTCTAAAATTATAATGATATAACTGAGCTGGCCCACAAAGTTGGACTCCTAATTCTTCATATGCACTTGTTTAAGATGACAAACTTTTTTTGATTATTCAGTCAGCATCAGCCTCCAGGATTATTACTGTTAATTTTATCAGTACATTGTTTTCACTGTTATGATTTGATTTGAAATCATGAAACATAAAGAGCTTTATTTTAATACCCAGGGATTTGTATACATAACCAAGTTAAACAAACCGCAGTATAATTTCAGTGGAGCACTCGAGGGTGCTCTAGACCATCTGTGCCTGAGTCCAGTACAGGCCCCTTACATCTCTGTTTTTGTGCTTGACCATAATGCTTAATGCATAATGCTGTAAAAGAGTAATAATACACCTGCTGTTGTCTCTACTGGTTCATGCACTGGCTGACTGACCGACAAACATGAATTTCTCTACCCTGTTAATAGTAGACTGCGTTGTGTGTTCATGTGAGAGGAAGGTTATGCAGCACCTTATACCACTGCATTGTCTGTGTATCTGATGTCTGCCAGATGTGTTTTGCATAACTTTAAGCTTTGTCTCCACCCTGGTGATTTTGACAGATAAGAGCCTCTGTGGCTTCATATCAGTGAGGGAGTTAGAATAGTGCGTGTTGTGGAGGGCAATTTCCAGCCGCATCTCCATCAGAGCTCTGGTCCATTAACAATCAGTTGAGATTTTTATTTCTAATGACTTTCTAATTGACCCAAATAAATGTGAGAATGCTTTTTTGGTCTTTGTGTCTTAGTCGTCCATCATCTGCACAACAGACGGGTGCTATACATAAAGAATCATTTCAGGAACTAGCTGTAACGTTGTTCTTCACTTTCAAATTTGTCTGTCTGGAGAACAAAGTAAATGAAATACAGTTTAAAAAGAACTGTGAATAGCGTTTATATTATTCACATATGGTGCAAGAAAGTATGAAAACTGATTTATTAAATGAGGTTTTATGAACCACTCTGGATTTTTAAACCAGGGGTCTGCAATAGAGGGATCTGCCAGTTTAGTTTGATGATATAAAATGTTTTCGAAAAGATAAAAATATGCTATTAAAATTATTAGTATCAACCAAAGCTAAGCATAATGTTTAAGTGTCCTGTCTACAATTATGTATAACTATAAAGTAATGTACAGTGGGTACGGAAAGTATTCAGACCCCCTTAAATTTTTCACTCTTTGTTATATTGCAGCCATTTGCTAAAATCATTTAAGTAAATTTTTTTCCTCATAAATGTACACACATCACCCCATATTGAAAGAAAAACACAGAATTATTGACATTTTTTGCAGATTTATTAAAAAAGAAAAAAAACTGAAATATCACATGGTCCTAAGTATTCAGACCCTTTGCTGTGACACTCATATATTTAACTCAGGTGCTGTCCATTTCTTCTGATCATCCTTGAGATGGTTCTACACCTTCATTTGAGTTCAGCTGTGTTTGATTATACTGATTGGACTTGATTAGGAAAGCCACACACCTGTCTATATAAGACCTTACAGCTCACAGTGCATGTCAGAGCAAATGAGAATCATGAGGTCAAAGGAACTAACTGAAGAGCTCAGAGACAGAATTGTGACAAGGCACAGATCTAGCCAAGGTTACAAAAAAAATTTCTGCTGAACTTAAGGTTCCCTAAGAGCACAGTGGCCTCCATTCCTAAAATGGAAGACGTTTGGGACGACCAGAAAACTTCCTAGAGCTGGCCGTCCGGCCAAAACTGAGCTATCGGGGGAGAAGAGAATTTGTGAGAGAGGTAAAGAAGAACCCAAAGATCACTGTGCTGAGACCAGGATGCAGTCGGGAAAGAGTGGGAGAAAGTTGTAGAAGTCAAACCATCACTGCAGACCTCCCACAGCCGGGGCTTTATGGCGATGGCCGATGGGAAAGCCTCCCTTCACGCTGCACCCACATGAAAAAACACCTGAAGTATTCCAAGATGGTGAGAAATAAGATTCTCCGGTCGGATGAGGCCAAGATAGAACTTTTTGGCATTAATTCTAAGCGGGGTATTGTGGAGGAGAAAACCAGCACTGCTCATCACCTGTCCAAACAGGTCCCAACAGGTGGAAGCATGGTGGTGGCTTAGCTCATTGCTGTGGGGGGTGTTTTTAAGATGCAGGGACAGGACAAGACTGGTTCTTGCGAATTGAGGGAAAGCTGAAGCAGCCCAAGCACATGGGAATCCTGGACGAAAAACATTCTCAGAGTGCTCAGGACCTCAGGATGGGTCCGCAGGTTTACCTTCCAACAAGGAACAATGACCCTAAGCACACAGCTATAACGAAGGAGTGGCTTCACAACAAATCTGTGACTGTTCTTGAACGGCCCAGCCAGAGCCCTGACTTAAACAAAATTGAGCATCTCTGGAGAGACCTAAAAATGGCTGTCCACCACGTTTACCATCCAACCTGACAGAAATGGAGAGGATCTGCAAGGAGCAATGGCAGAAGATCCCCAAATCCAGGAGTGAAAAACTTGCTGCATCTTTCCCAAAAAAGACTCATGGCTGTATTAGATCAAAAGTGTGCTTCTACTAAATACTGAGCAAAGGGTCTGAATACTAGGACCATGTGATATTTCAGTTTTTCTTTTTAAAAATCTGCAAAAAAATGTCAACAATTCTGTGTTTTTTCGTCAATATGGGGTGCTGTGTGTACATTAATGAGGAAAAAAAAAAAATTAAATGATTTTAGCAAATGGCTGAAATATAACAAAGAGTGAAAAAGTTAAGGGGGTCTGAATACTTTCCATACACACTGTATATGACTTTGTACAGCAATCATATTCAATGCCTTTGATATTACCACATTAAGCACTTACATATATTAATATGCTACAATATACTTTTTTTGGAATGTTTAAAGACGCACTCTTCTTTTTTTTTCTGGTCAACATGGCAGATAAAGTACACGTGGTGTAAAATATGTCATATTGATATGGCTGGCTGGAGTCTTAATTTTATGTGAGTATGTAATTTTAAACAGATTTTATACAGTACTATTTGTGTACCAAATACTATAGAGTATGGAGAGTACGGAAAGGTGATTTTCATCCTCTCCTGCAGCATTTCTAGCATTTCATTTAATAATGCAATGTTGGTCTGGTCATACAGCGTCATCAATATATATCCCAAAATTCAAAGTGAGCTTAAAGAAGAGGACATCTAATGATGTTTCAGTTTTTACAACAGAATTGGCTATCTTTAGCCCTTGAATGGGCAGAGGAAGGTCAGTCATTGAATGTGGTAAAGTCTACATCACAACCAAATATAGTTTATGTAATCCTTCTACATTTGCTTAAATTACAGAATATGGGGGAAAAAATGCTAAGATTCGTGTGAGTACCTGCACATGTGGGAATCCAAAGCTGATGACCCAGCAAAACAAGCAGCTGAGCATCCTGAAGTTGATACTCGTGTAGGCTAGGCCTACTAAGCAAGATGAGTTAAAGGGAAAAACAACACAATAATAACTGGATTAAATTGTTCTATATCCAGAATAGGAAAACATGAAACAGGACTATGTATAACAACTGTTGAACATGTGCTTCTATATGAAGAAAAAAAACACCCCACATTACAAAATGTCCTTAGTAGTGTCCCAGGACAAAAAAAACATTGCTTTTTTTTTTTTTAATATCTCAAACACACATTTAGATTAAAGAAACAATATAATATTAAATAATATAAATACACACTGTTAAGTACTGGAGGATTTGGTGATGTTTATGTTTTTTTACTTTACTCCAAAGAGATTTTTTAAATTATTATTATTAATGCTTGAACTACAAATACAAAACAAAAGTGCCACGGGTATACACAAAAAAACATAAAAAGTACATATTAACTATACATGTATATATAAAACCAACAAATAAAATAAAAGAAAATAATGAAAAAATGAAAGGCCTTGTTAAATCACAATAACTTAAATATACCAAATAAATACACAGTTTTTACAGCTTTTTTTTGTACTCTCCTTAATGGTGCTTCTATAGATATCTAATTCCTTAAGTACCACAGAAAAAAGAGGTTTCTGATTGCTGAATTTACAACGGTGAATATGAAATTAGTATAATCAAGAGATTGATAATGTAAGCCTCATTTTCAAACTTATTGTCATAGCTCAAAAAGCCAAATATTACATGTTCATATAGTAGAAGAAAGTTGCACAACACTTTGTCATTTATAAATCTAAACCTCCCACCATAACCTCTTTGTATATTGACAATGCCAGAAAATATGAGGTACCGTTTCTGGGAGTAATGAACAGAATGAACAATTTACATCTATATCTTCAATAAATCTGGTTAAAAAATTGCTTAGCAGGGTAACATTTGTGCAGTATCTTAAATGAAATTTCTTTAATTTTATTTGTAATGAGATATTTATTAGGTAATACCCAAACTTTCCTCCAATTAATATTTCCAATAAACTTAGACCAATAGAAAATAGCACTTGGTTTACTAACAATTTCTTTTTTAAATGATAAACGTATAGCCTTATTTTTTTTGCTAGATGAAAAACAAATTCTGCCACAGAAAGTGTCAGCAGGGTGAAGTAAAGAAGCATGTTTAGAGTATGAAATACCTCTACATAAAGACACAATACTAGAAGAGATAGCTCCAATTACAGAGGCATATTCTTTTGGGGTTACAGGGAAATTAAAATATGAAAGAAATTCATCATAAGTCATTAAATACCCCTGAGAATTCAACAACTGTCCTACCAAAATAATCCCTTCATCAAACCAGGTTTTCATAAATACACTCTTGTGTTTATAGAGAATATTACAATTATTCCAGATATAATACTGGTGTGGAGAAAAATTGTGCTTGTAAATTAACTTCCAAGCCAAAAGCACTTGCCTGTGAAAAGCTGACAATTTAACAGGCACTTTACTCCCATCTTTTTCTGCCAAGGATTAGGCAGTGGTCTTGATGCTAGAGCTCTGGTCGCTTCTTTTGGTGCTGATGCTTTTGTTTGAAAAAGAGTGACTTAAATTAAGTAGATGGTAAGTATGTTGAGTAAAAAAAATGCATAATAATTTTGCTTAAAACAGATGTGTCTGCCTTTTAGGATGACCCCCAGCTAAAAAAAATTTAGGAATCCGCTTCCAGGACTTAATGGAGGAGGCTTTTATGTCTAGGAGATGTGTCATCACTAAGATTGCGACCGTTCAGTTAGAATTTATTCATTGTATTTATCCAGGTAAATGAGGTGATTAAAAGCTATTGATTTGAAAGTGTGTTTGTAATTTGAGGTGAAAGTTATGGCCATCTTTTTTAAAAAATAATACTAAATAATAGAATTCATACATTTATATAGATTAAGCTTTTTAGGGCACTCAAAGCGCTTTCATTGTCAAAGGGGTATATCCTCATCCACGACACGGGGCAGGCATCCACCTGGATGTGAGGGGACGGCAGACATAGGCGCAGAAAGCCACCACCACACCAGCTTATTGATTGGAGGAGGAGAAGAGTGATGAAGCAATCAGCAATATGGGATTGTTTGGAGGCCATGATGATTCAGAGGCCAATGGCAATTTTGGGCCAGGATGCCGAGGCGGGTCACACCTCTACTATGTTCGAAAGACATCTGGGCTTTTAATGACAACAGCGAGTTCAGGACCTCGGTTTATGTCTCATCCAAAGGACGGTGCTGTTGACAAGGTATAGTGTCACGTCACTATACTGGGGCATTAGTACCCACACAGATCACAGGGTGAGCACCCCTGCTGGCCTCACTAACACCTCTACCAACAACAACCTAGTTTTCCCAGGAGGTCTCCCATCCAGGCTCAGCCCTGCTTAGCTTCAGTGGGCAACAAGTCTTGGGCTGCAGGGTGATATGGCAGTCTTGTTTTAGGTATTGTACTTTCAATATTCTGGTGTGTTTTAGATATTCTTTGAAGAGGTTTCGGGAATTGACATTACTTTAGAAGATAAGAATGTTTATTTTATTATGATAAGCCTTTAGAGAAGAAATTATTTTGAAAAAAAGAGAAAAAAATTTTTGTTCTTAATTTGTTTATTATATTAGGGAAATATCACATTCATAAATGTCGATGGTCAAAGAGTACACCTAGTTTTTTACTATTTAAATTTGAGCCCTGTCAGTATCTTAAAGTGATGGAAGGTGTAAGGAACTCTAAAGCAAAAAAGACTATAGATTGTTGTAAAGCCTTGCAACTTGATCCTTTTTAAGGACCTTTGCACTTCTTTTGTAGTTAGATTTTTGTCAATTTGTATGTGAATTGTCACTAAATAAAGCATTTAAAAAAATGCACTCAAATCATTTAATTTGGCACTCTACAATCCTGTCCAATGGTGGCGGTAATGCCAATGAGCAATTTGCCAACAGCCAAAAGTCTTACAAGAAGAAGAGAAAGAGCAGCGACAACATTTCAAGATGTCGTCGCTGAATGACAGATCAGTTTGGGATGAAGTGGAGGTCTGTTATGTGTTTTTTCCGTGGTTCTATACTATTTTACAAAATTGGTAAATATTGTACACATGTGCAGAAATATGTATTAGGAGTGACGTGTTTAAACGGTGTTTCAGCACCGTCTTCGGGTCTGATGGAAGAGCATAGCATGACACAGTGAATTTCACTTTGCTTCATTCATTCTTTATAAGTGTGTGAATTCGCCCATGCGATCGTTCAGCGTGGTATATAATGACAGAACAACTCCAAATTTTAATTCGGTCTAAAATTACAAAAAGATCGCAATACATCTTTAGTAAAAGTGTGATTGTGGCTTGCTAGGATAACGTTAGCAGGGTGAGCTAATGGTTATCATGGTAACTGAGGTTTCTTGCTGCTCACATTAAGTTTAATCAGGAGATGTTGTTTGAGTATAGGAAGTATACAGGATACCTGATGTTTATGAGGTTAGAGGCTGGAAGTCTTGAAAACAGACAACTTATATTCAAACATGACTCCTCCGTTATATTTTATAGGATGGCATCGGCGAAGAGGTCCTCAAGATGTCCACTGATGAGATTGTTCAGAGGACTCGTCTTTTGGACAGTGAAATTAAGGTAGCCTCCATACTGTAATTCACATTTAGTGTGCAGATGATTGTTTTCAGTGTCGTCTTGCAGTCTGTGCCTCATTATGATGTTTATGATTGCAGATCATGAAGAGTGAGGTTCTGCGCGTCACTCATGAGCTGCAAGCCATGAAAGACAAGATCAAGGAAAACACAGAAAAAATCAAAGTGAACAAGACTCTGCCCTACCTCGTCTCCAACGTCATAGAGGTAAAATGTCTCCTTTCCTCTAGACATCTTATTTAGAGTGTTACAATGGGATATAAGGAGCTTTTTTTGTCTGCATCTAGTATGTGCATGGGATTTCAAGTTTGTATGTGTTGTGTGTTTGAATGGAAGCTGCTTGATGTAGATCCTAATGACCAAGAGGAGGATGGAGCCAATATTGATCTGGACTCGCAGAGGAAGGGCAAGTGTGCCGTCATCAAAACCTCCACGCGGCAGGTGAGTCAATTATGTTTGTTATTGTGTGGCCATTATGCTTTTCTTTCCTCCATCACTAACATTTTCCTCTGTGTTTTTCTTTTTAAATACTGATTCATGTAACTTTAGCTTAATGGTTTTATAGTGTATGACGTAGTACTATAATTGCAGACCTATTTCCTGCCTGTGATTGGTTTGGTGGATGCTGAGAAACTGAAACCTGGTGATCTTGTGGTAAGTGAGAATTAATTTCCCTTGACGAATTAGTTTAGGATATTCACAACCTTAAATAATGTTGTTTGAAATGTCTCTTTTGCTTTGAAATGTGTTGAATTAGCATCTGCTGCTGTTCACAGGGTGTGAATAAAGACTCTTACCTGATTTTGGAGACTCTACCCACTGAGTATGACTCTAGAGTTAAGGCCATGGAAGTGGATGAGAGGCCTACAGAGCAGTACAGTGACATTGGTGGCCTTGACAAACAGATTCAAGAGGTAATGAAGGAGATCAATGACCGTATTGTAGACAAAACATTAGTTGATTTATTTTTTAACTAACTGCTTCTCTTTTTGCAGCTGGTGGAGGCAATTGTTCTGCCCATGAACCACAAAGAGAAGTTTGAGAATCTGGGGATCCAACCACCAAAGGGAGTTCTGATGTACGGACCGCCAGGCACAGGAAAGACGCTGCTGGCCAGAGCCTGCGCAGCCCAAACCAAGGTGCAGTGTCTCTGAGCGAGAGAGAACCATCAGAGTTAGGGCTGTTATATTCTGTTTTATTATTTTTCTGATATCAATTGTGATTGCTTACTGTTGTGATATTTCACTGAAAACTATAGTATTTAAGAAAAAAAACTATTTTACAGTACAATTATCAGTATCAGTATTACTAATTTCTTCTTTTTCATATGTTAAACCATCAAACTTTTTATTTTGATGCAAAACTGCAGGGACCCTTAATAAAGTGTCTCATTTATTTTCAAGCATTTCTTATTACAAGTTTTGTTTGGTGGATGTTGCATTCCCAAATGCAGGTTAAAGGCGACCCAAACTCAGAGCAGATGCTCCTCCTCATAAAATCCATCTCTGCATTTACTGCAGACCGAGCCGCTCTAAGATACAGAAAACACCGTCATGAGCAGCTTGCATGCAACACAGTGCTTCGCTCTGAAACACGCAACACATAGAAATTATGGCATCACATCATGGCAAATTCCGGTGTTTCCCCTGCCATTATATTAGGGAGGTGGCCCGCCCTCCCAGCAGCACCCCCCGCCCCCTTGAAGGTCAAGTTAATATTTAAATTATATTTTCTCTATAGCGCCAGACCACAACAGAAGTCATTTAAAGTTACCTTTCCTATATAACAGTCTATACCTAGTTCTTTTATTAAACAAACTAAATAGCCTTATGTTATTTATCTTATTTACACGACGGAATGTAATTTCAGTCTCTACGTTATGGTCGCGCTCTCGTACTACGCACCACGCGGGTTCCGCCACGGCGCATGCACTCCTACTGTAGTTATTTGTTAACTATTAAGCACAAAAAAACTATTGAAAGTAGGAATTCGGTGTGTGTATCTGTGTTAATGAATGGCCGCAGACGAGGGGTTTTCGTTTACTCACAGTTCTGTACTGAAGCGCGCGGAAGGACGGTGGTCTGTCGTCTCACTAAAATAGTGTCTAATGAGGACATAAATACATGAAAAACATCTCCAGAACTGCTCTGAGAGTCGCTTCATCAGCATTTGACCGTTTCATTTGAGTTAAACTATCCTCGTATCATATACACAGAAATGTAAAGGTATTCACTGCAACACGTCAAAATAAAAGTTTGGTTTAACTCGAAGGCATTGGCAGAAATGAATTACTATTGTTCAGTAGAATGTACGTAACAGACCCCTGCTACTACTACTACTAAAATTATTAAAAACCTTATTTTTAAGGAATAATCATTAAATTTTTCTTCAATGTTTTAATTGTAATATAAATGACCTTTATTTTCCAAAAAATAAAATTTGTTTATATGGTCATTACTTAAAGAGTAGATGTAATTAATGTTTTATGCCTTAAAAAATTTAAATATACAACACAGAATTTCTGAGTAAAAAAATCATAAGGTAAGAATAAATGGAACTTGTTTTTATGCTTTCAAATAATTCGACATACTAAATCAGAATTTGGTAACAATAAAACAAAGTTAAAAAAATAAAACATTTCAAAGGGCCCTAAACATGTAATTTTTGTTAAACTTTTAATAAATTGATGTTAAATTGTTTAAGTTTCATGATTTTTATTAATTAGACATTAGGCTTTTTGATTAATAACATGTAACTTAACCAGTAAAAAGGAGTCCAGAAAATATAGATGCCTCAAAGTCCGTAAAACTAGGGGAAACACTGACTTTAATGTTAAAGTGGAACCAATGAACTCTGCATCACGTACATGTTTGTTCATTAATAGTATTAAAGAAAATAATTAAGAAATTAAGTCTATTCCAAAGAACTGGGTGATGTTAAAAAAGTTAAAAAAGTAATTACAGTTGGTTCTTTGAGAACACTTTTTGGGGAAAAAGAATGCAAATATGGCCTGAGTAGGAATTGAGTTTGACACCCCTGCTCTACAGTTTTTGTTGATGCATTAAACTTTAAAATTCTTTTACTGTCCTTTCTCAGGCAACCTTTTTGAAGTTGGCTGGCCCTCAGCTTGTGCAGATGTTTATTGGTGATGGTGCCAAACTGGTACGTGATGCATTTGCTCTTGCCAAGGAGAAAGCTCCCTCCATCATCTTCATTGATGAGCTGGACGCTATCGGCACCAAGCGCTTTGACAGTGAGAAGGCTGGAGACAGAGAGGTGCAGAGGACCATGCTGGAGCTACTCAATCAGTTAGACGGCTTTCAACCCAACATGCAAGTGAAGGTACACACTTGAGCCCATGTGTTTCTGTCATAACTGTGGACCTGTCAGCCCTGTCAAGTTTTTATTATTTTTTTTATGTGTCCCAAGGTGATTGCTGCCACTAACAGGGTGGATATCCTTGACCCGGCTCTGCTGCGTTCAGGTCGTCTGGATCGTAAGATTGAGTTCCCCATGCCCAACGAGGAAGCTCGTGCTCGCATTATGCAGATTCACTCACGCAAGATGAATGTCTGGTATGGAACATTTGTTCTTTTGTGTTTCAGCTGGTCCTGGGTGTTGTTCTGAGTTAATATATGTTTTACTGTTAGGTGGGGCATTTGCTTTTAAATGATCATTTTTTATTTTTGCACATCAACTGATGAGACATTTGCAGTGGTAGAGCACAGTTTTTGTGGGCAAGAAGTTAAAGAATGAAGAATAAAGTTAAAGCAACAAAACTCTCAGAGCTTATTTAATGTTTTATTGGATTGCATGATAGTCATTTGTCTATTGTCTGTAAAACTGAAGTTCAACTGCTATGCAAATTTGAACAGTTCTCTAAAATTAGCATTGTTCTCTCCCACCATTTATTTCATGACGGTATCTTTGACTTTGTGTGCTATAGTCCTGATGTGAACTATGAAGAATTGGCACGCTGTACTGATGACTTCAATGGAGCTCAATGTAAAGCAGTTTGTGTTGAAGTGTGAAGTTGACTTTGCAAACCTTATAGGGGTCATATGATGCTTTTTTTTAAGATCATTATTTTGTGTATTTGGTTAAACAGAATATGTTGACATGCTTTAATGTTCAACAAACACATTATTTTCAATACTGTACATTATTGTAGGTCCTCTATGCCCCGCCTCTCTCAAACGATTCGTTTTCTACAAAGTCCCTCCTTCTGACAAGCGCAGTCTGCTCTGATTGGCCAGCTGACCCAGTGCATTGTGATTGGCCGAACACCACAAGCACGCGCCTTACCATAATCGCGAGCTTCAGCTTTCGAAGTAAATATCAAGACATTTAATAATGTCGTTAGTTTTACCATCATTTCAAGCCCGAAAGGGGAACAGAGTCGAGTGACAGACACAGTGTTGATGCAGTACACAAGCCGCGGTTAAAGACAGCTGACGTGCGATGATTTCTGACAGGCAGTTCACTCTCCTGTGATGTGACCCTGTTCCCCTCAACACACAACACACACACCAACACATGACGCGTTACTATGCGGCTGCGCAAAACTCCGCATTTGAACAGTCAATAGCAAATACTTAAACTAATAACAAAACAGTAGCTGATTCAGAAGCAGATTGTCATAGCAAAGTCGGACTTGGACCCCCTTTTTTTTTTTTTTTTTTTTTGAAATAGCTTTTGTGCACAGCCAGCATTGTACTCTTCTAGGTTAAAAAAACTATCGTCCATAAAATGCGTTGCACAAATCGAACAGCTGGGTTGTGCTGTTTTGTTGTAAATAAATCTTAACCAATGATTCCTATTGCATCTACTTCCGGAAGGCCAAATAAAAGTGCTTTTGCTTTCACCTAGAAACACACAGTGTCTCCCTGACATGGCTGCATCAACACTACTGCGTTCCTGAAACCAAACCTTCTTTCTTTGCGTCCACATTTGGGCACATTATGCTAATATTCCCACATAGTGAAGTAGATATGTGTGGGCGTGTTAGAACGAGCCGTTTTAAGGTAGGCGTGGCTGACTCTTAACTTAAAAAGAATATCTCTTTGGATTTGAGACTTTAGTCTTTTCAAATTTACAGATCTTCTTTATGCACAATCAGCTTGTAGCACTCCAAAGAGAAAGGAAAACTTGAAATCGCATCATATGACCCCTTTAAATTAATTACCTTTACTGCTAGTATCTCTTTTTTAGGGTGGTATTAACGTTGTGGTTAAGGCCCAGGACTTGAATGTCATTTGTGTGACAAGTTTGATTCCAAAAAGGGGCACATGTGTTCTAAAGTATTTCATTCATTCACATGCTTTAATGCAAGACACAACCTGATATAGGTAGTCTGACGATACCTGACAAAAATATATTTTTTTTAAATTTGCAAAACAGAATCTGAATCGAAATTACACACTTTAATGCTCCACTTAAACACTCACGCTCCTGATTGTTATTGCTTGTTACGTAAATGTTTATTGTTTGCTTTTGTGTGTTAGGGCATGATTGCTCTGCGCCGTGGGGCCACTGAACTTAACCATGAGGACTATATGGAGGGCATTCTGGAGGTGCAGGCGAAGAAGAAAGCCAATCTGCAGTACTATGCTTAACCCAGTAGAGGTGTGTGTGTGTGGTGTGTGTGTGGGTGTGTGGGTGGGGGGGGGGGGGGGCGGGGAGCGTGAAAGAGGTCCAACTGCAGGATCAGGTACACCTGTAAACCTGTGCTACTGGGATCCATTACTGTTCTGTGTAATTACCTGGTTCTGTTGGAGACAGATCAACCGAAATCAGATTGGACTGCCTCACAGTGATCACTTATGGGATATTTTTCAGTTAAACGTTTTGTCTTTCAGTTCATTAAAACACAAACCTTTTTTCCATTATTTGTGCTTTTTTTCTATCAAGGTGTCAAGTGTTGTTTCTGCGTATGTTCCTGTTTTTTTAATGGTATAAAACCAGTAGTGAATAATCCTAGTTTTGTAACCAAGCTCTTCCATTTGTGTAATTTTACACCACAATTGTCAAATGTAATTGCAAAAGTGACTGTTTGCAAATGCTCCCCATCTGCTATTGCTCATACAGTTAGTCCTCCCCCAAATTTATACCACTGGTTTTGCTAACCCAGGTTAAAAAAAAAAGTTCAGTTCCATAATGTACTTAAAAGTGCTCTATTTTTGCGTACTTATTTTGTACTTAATATACTAAAAATTATTCCTTGGTACTTCTTAAGATGAACTTAAGCTCAACTAAGTGTATTCAACTGTGCTATTTTGGGACACCATGAATATGAACTAAAATGCGCTTTTAACATACAGGTGCATCTCAATAAATTAGAATGTCGTGGAAAAGTTAATTTATTTCAGTAATTCAAATCAAATTGTGAAACTCGTTTATTAAATAAATTCAATGCACACAGATGAAGTAGTTTAAGTCTTTGGTTCTTTTTAATTGATTTTGGCTCACATTTAACAAAAACCCACCCAATTCACTATCTCAACAAATTAGATATGTGACATGCCAATCAGACTAATCAACGCAAAACACCTGCAAAAGTTTTCCTGAGCCTTCAAAATGGTCTTTCGGTTTGGTTCACTAGGCTACACAATCATGGGGAAGATTGCTGACTTGACAGATGTCCAGAAGACAGTCCTTGACACCCTTCACAAGGAGGGTAAGCCACAACATTCATTGCCAAAGAAGCTGGCTGTTCACAGAGTGCGGTATCCAAGCAAGTTGAGTGGAAGGAAAAAGTGTGGAAGAAAAAGATGCACAACCAACTGAGAGAACCGCAGCCTTATGAGGATTGTCAAGCAAAATCGATTCAAGAATTTGAACTTCACAAGGAATGGACTGAGGCAGGGGGCAAGGCATCAAGAGCCGCCACCACACAGACGTGTCAAGGAATTTGGCTACAGTTGTCGTATTCCTCTTGTTAAGCCACTCCTGAGCCACAGACAACGTCAGAGGCGTCTTACCTGGGCTAAGGAGAAGAAGAACTGGACTGTTGCCCAGTGGTCCAAAGTCCTCTTTTCAGATGAGAGCAAGTTTTGTATTTCATTTGGAAACCAAGGTCCTAGAGTCTGGCGGAAGGGTGGAGAAGCTCATAGTCCAAGTTGCTTGAAGTCCAGTGTTAAGTTTCCACAGTCTATGGTGATTTGGGGTGCAATGTCATCTGCTGATGTTGGTCCATTGTGTGGTTTTTTGAAAAGCAACGTCACTGCACCCGTTTACCAAGATATTTTGGAGCACTTCATGCTTCCTTCTGCTGACCAGCTTTTTGAAGATGCTGATTTCATATTCCAACAGGATTTGGCACCTGCCCACACTGCCAAAAGCACCAAAAGTTGGTTAAATGACCATGGTGTGTTGGTGTGCTTGACTGGCCAGCAAACTCACCAGACCTGAACCCCATAGAGAATCTATGGGGTATTGTCAGAAGGAAGATGAGAGACACCAGACCCAAAAATGCAGATGAGCTGAAAGCCACTGTCAAAGAAACCTGGGCTTCCATACCACCTCAGCAGTGCCACAAACCGATCACCTCCATGCCACGCCGAATTGAGGCAGTAATTAAAGCAAAAGGAGCCCCTACCAAGTATTGAGTACATGTACAGTAAATCAACATACTTTCCAAAAGGCCATCAATCTCTAAAAATTTTTTTTTATGGTCTTATGAAGTATTCTAATTGTTGAGATAGTGAATTGGTGGTTTTTGTGAAATGTGAGCCAAAATCTTCACAATTAAAAGAACCAAAGACTTAAACTACTTCAGTCTGAATGCATTGAATTTATTTAATACACGAGTTTCACAATTTGAGTTGAATTACTGAAATTAACTTTTCCATGACATTCTAATTTATTGAGAAGCACCTGTACAATCTCTGCATTTAAAAATGTATTTAGTTACCTCTTGTAGTACACTTGAACCCATCTCTCATGCACTAGTACACTCACGTATACTACAAATGGTGACTAAATGCATTTTTTAAAAATAGAGATAGTATGTTAAAAGTGCATTTTAATGAAGTTCCAAACATAGGTTCAGGAGGAGTCTAATCATTCAGTCGTGTCAATCATCATTAGGAGCCTATATAAGCAGCTCTCATTGCACTGTCCCAGCGTCAATTCTTCCGGCATCCCTCCACCTCCTCCTCTATTTCTGTTTTTCTCCCTCTAGGTAGTAGGAATACCATAATGAGAGGGGTTGAACTCGGCACTCAAGCCGAGTATAACTCGTGAAGTTCATATTCATGGTGTCCCAAAATATCACAGTTTAGTACACTTAGTTGATCTTAAGTTTATCTTACGAAGTACTGAAGAATAATTTTTAGTATATTAAGTACAAAATTTGTGTGTGAAAATAGAGTACTTTAAGTACATTATAGAAGTGTAATTTTTTTTTTATTACCTGGGAATGATGCTGTGTCAGGCTAGTAGAAATCCTCAGACAAACATTTTGTTAGTGCTGATGTGTTTAAACCATAGACTGTATAAAAACATGACGTAGTTTCCGTGATGTCACCCGTAGTTTTCTGGAGAGCGTTTTTGAAGCTCAAAGTGGGCGGAGCGGGCCGTCGCCATCTTGGCAGCGCGTCACTGCGCGCCACTTCCGGATAATCGAAAACGGTCAAAGAGGCGGGAGCAGGTTGCTGAAACCACACCCACCAAGCTCGACAGTGGTGACAGCAGCGGCAACCACCTGTCACTCAAGTGGCCACGCCATTAATAATGCAGAACTTGAAGGCTTAATATAATTTAAACTGATGAGTTATAAAAAAAATTCACCCCCCCTCACAGTTGTCATGAAGGGCAAAATTAGCTATATAGACCAAAACCACTTTTTGTACCAGGCTGTAAAAAAAATGTTCTGCTGTAAAGTTGGGCAGTTTAACATCGGGAGTCTATGGGACTGACTCCCTTTTGGAGCCAGCCTCTAACGGCCAGTCGGTGAATTGCAGTTTTAGTCACTTCCGTGTTGGTTTCACGCAGGGCCGGTGTGAGCCTTCAACGCCGCTGAGGCAAAACCCTACCGTGCCGCCCCCACTTCACAATTCACAAATTTAAACCACAACTTAAGAGCCTGCGAAATTTTTTGTTTGTGTGTTAGGTTGTTGTAGATTTTGATTATTGGTACAACTGTGTTAAAATAAAGCAGACACGGGCGTTTTTTCTGATTATTATATATTTTCTTCCTACTGCAACATAAAAAAAATTAATTAATAAAAATAACCACTAGTATAGCTGCAAAAGCAAATTAAGTGTATGTACAGGCCTGAAGTGGCCATGGGAAGATTTGGGAGAATTTCCGGTAAGCAGCTCGAATACGGAAAGCACAAGTCTCTGTAGTTCATTTTCACTAAGAGACATAGAAATCTGTTCAAGCCGTGCTCGTACAGCCGAAATCCCTATTCGTAGTCAGGGTGTAATTTGAACAAGCTGTGTCCGGGTCCAGCACCTCCGAATTCCGATAACCTCATTTGGCGGATCCCCCTCCTCACGTACCAATGAAAGATGAAAAGTTCGATGAAAACTATTATTTATTTTTGATTATTATTATTATTATTATTATTGGTAGGTGGTCAATAATGCTTGTTGGTTCATTGCGTTTTAGCTTTCATTTATTGTGACAATTTCTTTCTTCGTAAATGCCTTTTAGTTATACGGTTCTGTCATAAAAATATTACTTTTAAACATGGTACAAAATTAAACATTTAATCGTCGCAAAACAGACTGATGCGTCTTGTTAGGTGACTTGGTTTGCTTTCCCTTCCCCCCCCCCCCCCCCCCCCCCCCCCCCTATAAAAAATGATTCCAGCAAAAAAAACTGTTTTATAGATTATAGACACAAACCTATATTTGACCAAAGAAATGCAAGTCGGTGGCACTGAGAACTACTCTCACCTGAAGAGAATGCAAAATATCTGCGCTCATTACAAACACTGGGTTGTTGCGACTCTCCTGTCCCAGGAGCTGGGTTACACAAAAACTACCCAAACACAAAAAAAATATGTTGCAATAAAATAACCATGATTTTTTTTTAGAGTATTTGTGCATACTATAAAAGCAACGATGCAAGCTGGTAATCAAGTGGGTCCACTAAATGATTGCGCTAAAGCTCCATTACCTCTCCATCCTCTGATCACTTGCCGGATCCGTCACCCTGCTTTATTCCGGGACCTCGCAATTTACAAATGAAACACTGTTTGTAGCGTTATAAATGATAAAGGCTAAATTATCTAGGCTACCTGGCTAAAAAAAACAAATCACTTTTTTTTTCCCTTTTTTTTTTGTGGATGTATGTGTTTGGATGTACGTGGATGAACATGCCTATCTAATAGATTACACCAGGGGTGCCCAACCCTGTTCCTGGAGATCTACCTTCCTACAAAGATCAGCTAAAACCCTGATCAAACACAACTGGGCACCCCTGGATTACACTATAGGCCTACACTTGGTCCACCTGTGTCTCCCCCATGCCAGTAGGCTATAATCTTTCCTTTCAGAAGTGCGTCGGGCTTTAAAATTCATCAGACATCACCAGTAGCAAAAGTCATTCAGGTCCGGATAGTTTTATTCATTTTGATGACATTTATGGAAGTAGGCTACATGAGGGTGTTTTGCATGTGATATTGATGCCACTCAGGTGGGGCACAGCGCGGAAGCGGCATTACTATGTATGAAGCTAAGTTAATTTAGAGTTAGAATAACTAAGGGGTGATAACTTGTGAGTGCAATAATTCCAAAGAATGCTCAAAAGATAAACTAAAATCTCTGTCCTTTTTGCTGCCCTGACTGTGCTGCCGCCCTAGGCGGCTGCCTAGTTCGCCTATATGCACGCGCCGGCCGTGTTTCACGAGAGAAACCGGAAGGTTGCTGCTTGGTTTAAACCTTTTGTAGGAATCAATCTACTGTACGTTGTTGGGTTTGAAGAACTTTTCAACTTATTTTTTTCTAATTTTATTTTAGAAATGTACATTCATAAATACAAAAATACATGTCTGCTGATCCTGAAATCACTGATAGGGCTAAACAGGCTCTCAAAGTTTGGTTACATGTAACCAAAAATTAATAAATTAATAAATAACATAAGGCCTGATATCATACTTAACCGGTTCATAATTCAACAACATACCCACACTGCGCAAACAGTCAGAATTGCATCATAATGTTGGGAGATGCAGCTCTATTTCATCTAGAACTTGAAAGCTCATCTTTACTCTTCAGGCATAATGTCATGGGAAAACCTTCACTGGATCCTGTCTGTTTATCAGTTCCCACACTATGTTGGCATCTTGTTTTCTTGAGGAGGTGAAGTTCATGCTAAATCTCACAGATGAATGGAAAGAATAATCTGATTCTCACAGTCCTCTTAAGAATTTTCCACAGAAACAGTTCAGCTGTCACCGAGTCTGCCAAATAAATCTCTCTTCATTGCTCTTCAACTGTCACTTCATGTGTCCCAGATGGTATTGGTGAACTTTTGTGGTGTTCATTCTCCTCTCCCCCCTTCTGACCTCTGCATTTGACCCATACGCACACAAGCAGACCACTGCAGTGCTTCCGGAAATCTGGATCACAGCAAGCATACAGCAGAGGGTTTAAACAGCTGTTCACATAGCCCAGACAGATGGAGTATGGATGGGCCGCCACCAACCACTGGTCGAAACTGCAGGAAAAAGGAAGAATGCCCAGTTCCACCATAGCGGATAGTGTCCTATTGGTGTGGAAGGGAAGCCAGCAGAGGAAGAAGGCCAGCACAAGGGTGATGATGATCCGGAGGAGCCTGGGTTGGCGCGTATAATCAGGACGCGGGCCTAGGCTGAAGTGTCGGGAAAGAAGCCACCCTAGCCAGCCATAGCAGAGCAGGAGCACTACAAGAGGTAACAGGAAGCCAAGCAGAGTTGATTTTAACCCCAGAGCTGCTGACCACATCAGCTCTGCCTGCTCCGAAGCTGCTGGGTCCAGCTCACTTGAGATCAAGCTGGAGTAGTCCATGTCACATAAGCAGGAGGACACATGTCCGTCCTGCCCATCGCCATCATCTCCCTCTTCCAAATCCACCTCCCTAACAGTCAGAGCAGGAAGTGCCAGGATTCCAGCTGCCAGCCACACGCTACCCACAATCTACTTGGCGCAAGTGTTTGACCGTCCCTGCTTTGAGCTGCTGCCACACTTTTGTGTGATGACGCAGTAACGCTCCACGCTGAGCCCAGTCAGAGAAAACATGCTCGCATACATGTTCAGTGCCACAATGTAACTGCTCACCTAACACAGAATATGGCCAAAGGGCCAGTGGTAGCCCAGCGCTGTGTATGCCGCCCACAATGGCAGGGTCATGACGAAGGCCAGGTCAGCCAATGCTAGACTGGCTATTAAAGACTCTGTTACTGTACGAGAAGATATAGGGGAGGGATAAGGAGGGGGATCGGTGGTCTGGGAAGATTTGGAACCACTTCCAATCCTCGCGCGGCCTCTCGCTCAGCGGTCCATGTACACCCATAGCACCAAGCCATTACCCACGGAGCCCACGACAAACGCCAGGAGGTACACGCACGGAATCAGCACCCAGGTTGCAGACCATTCTCTGTAGTCACATGAGGGAAAGGGCGAGGGTGAAGGGAAGGACAGAGACCCGGACATCTGAGAGCCACACACTTGCACCTAGTGCAGAGAGCAAGTGGATGATATGAGCAGGAAAGAGAACTGAGAGTTTCTTTTTAAGGGCTTGAGAGGGGAAGAATGGTTTGGAAGAAGAATGATGATGGGAATACTTGTCTTTCCCCTGGATTCTATATTTGGGAGTTTCCCAAATATTCTATAGTTGGAAGAGTCATTGACACTTCCTTCCTCCTCTGTCCTCGTCAATTTCTGTGGGATATCACAGACAAAAGAAAAAAGGTTATTGGAAGCTGTGCATTAAAAACAGATGAGAAAGAACTTCTCATAATTTCTGGTTGTATCATATACATTCTCAACCCCTAAATAACCAGCTTATACACTGCCTGGCCAAAAACAGTTGCACCTGCTTTTGCTGGATCGCCTTCAGCTTTCGCTCTGCATTCGTTGTGGCATTGAATCAACAATTATTTCCATCAAGGGTTACATACATTTTTGGCTGAGATCTTGTTGACAGTAGGAGAATCCAACCACTCTGTTAAGTCTAATTCAGTATACCCCAGAGACTTTAAAGTAGGGTTAAAGTCTCTTCTCACGATTTCTCTTTCACAATTTGAGCCTGATGAATCTTGACATTGTCGACTTGGAATATGGCCATAGGATACTTATTCTGATGTGGTTGTTTAACAAATATCATCAGGTAGGGTTAAAATAACTTGTCAAACACATAACATGCCAGAATTGGAAGTATTTGCTTATTTAAATACAAACAGTGAATTATTTTATTTTTTACCTGGCAGAGTATGTTATACTTGGACATAGATAATCCACATCAGTAAATACATGCACTTCCAGTAATAATTCTGCAATAAAAAATAAATAAAAGTAAAGTTAATTGCATCTCATTCTCTCTTTTGTGTATTAATCTAGTGATGCACATACTACATATACAAGAAAAACGAATAAAATCTATCCCACAAAAGCAATGCTTCTCTATCATGCCTCAGGTGGACATCCACCATGAACCAAATGATCTCATACCTGTTTTTCTTAAGAGTTTGCCTCTGCTTCTGTTAATACATGTGCCCAGTGTTCTCTTCTCTGTGGTTGGTCTCTCTCTGTTTTTAGATCTTTTAAAAGAAGGACACAAGTTACTATGTATCCATGGTTTTCTCTTGATATCTGTCGACTTCTTCCCTCTCTCAGAATCGAATGCTTATTTCTGTGTCTCACCTACTGGGAAGTGTCTGCTCTTTAAAGACCATCTCCTCTTTGTGTCCTTTCCCTTTTCTGTTCTGTCCTCCTCTCTCATAGGACCACCCTGTAGCAGTTTTGTGAGATCTCCAAACAGTCCTTCTGCTCTTTAACAGACTGAGTAAACTGAGTAAACCTCAGGCTTGAAAGAAGCTTTACACAATGTCTTTCACTGTAGCAAACAGCATACCTCTGGCCAACACTACCACTTCATACACAAGGTTGTATTAGCAAATATAACATGCATTCTTACAAATAATGGGTTACTTGAAACTTTGGGAGAAGTTCGAAGAATACAATCACAGAGGAACTTATATAGGAGCTAACTACAAGTTTATAATTTTCTAAGTCTTATTTCTGACTGCTTCTTCCAAAATTGGTCTGGACAAGAGATTTTGGTATGGTGGGTTGCAGAAAATAAACAATAAACTTGCCATATCAAACATGGCAAAATTAACGTGAAATGTGATCTTCATATATTTGGAAACATAGATTATAACAGATTATCTTATAAATAGTCAGTCTCACATTATAATATACAATTATGTGAACTGTTCATCTGCCTCTGTTTAACTAATAAATTTATTGTGTTGCTTGTATTTGGTCTCAGCTGCATGTCTGAGGTCCTGTTTGAACTATTTGAGTCTTGTGTTGTTTAAACGCTTCTCAATCTCAGGGATTCCCTATTGTGGGCTTTGTGTGTTTTTGCATGTTGACACTCTCAATCAGAATGAAAAAGGGAAAGTCTTTTGTCTTGAAGAAAATCTTGACAGAGTCAACAGGACAGCTATTTATGATGCAACGCAATGACACACAGCAAATATTTAAAAATGTAACTTGTATCTCAAACTAGTAATGAATATGTGCAGAGTACAATAGTCAGGAGATGAGACGTTGCTCAGAGAGACTTTTATTAGCAGTGGAAGAAGCAGATGAAATTTCCTGTTTGCATATCTATTTGAACTTGTCTAGACCAATTATTTAATAAAACAAAAAAACACTGAGCCAGTGGGAGGCCCACCCTAAAGATTTTGTCCTGTGACGGTCTTGGTTACTGCATAACATATACAGGTATATGTAGAATATACACTTCACACTAGTCACTCAGTGCCAGAGAGATGTTCACAGATTTTTCTCTCTTGTTCCCAATTGATCTCAGCTGTACAAATAGTGAGGGTCTATAAAAAGGTTGTGAGGTCATATGTATGACATGAGTTAAACACTCTGTTTGCAGAGCACTGGGTCAAACTATAAATTGTACATTAGCAGAACTATGTACCATCTCTTGCATCAGTGTCCAATAACTCCAACCAGAAAATAACTGATAGACCATATTTATGCATTTTAGAGCCATGCATAACTGGAGATGTACAGACATTAAGTGGTACAAGATAAGTTCTTATTTTAAAAATAGCATGCAATATAAATAATTGTGTATATCCAATTCTTGTACTTACTGTAACCTACTTTATATTTGCATGCCTTTAATTCTATATGTATTAGAAAATATTAAGCATTCCTCAAAATGAATTTGATATTTGCAATGCCCTCAGCATGAATTCAGATCTTTTATGTTTGATAATTTTTTCACCATCAAAATGCAACAATCCATTATAAAATGAAACATGCCCATAAAAAAAGTGTTTAGAAAAATTAGAAAAAGGAAATATTTGAAATCGCAGCATATTCTGTGAGACGAATCTATAGAGTTTGATTAAATCTCTTAAGAAATTTGCCTAAATCTGAATGTAACAACAGTTGCAGATACATAATGATACCCAAACAATACCCAACACACTATTCATATTTAACATACAGTATCCCTTTTCTTATTCACATTCATCTGCATAATTGCATCTGTAGTTGAAATATATATACATATTCACATATTTAATATTTTTATTATCTTTTATTATCAGTCTGGGCAGACATTCCACAAATAAGGAATAGTTGATGTCACTTTTAAAGCAATAAAGGGAATGGCCAAAAAACATTTATTTACATTATTTTTACAGAGAACTATTAATTATATTAATTAACTCCAGAAAAAAAATCCTGAAACAAAGCACATAAATAATAGTTATAAATAATGGGGTGCTGCAGTGATACTTGTTAGTCATGGCTGTTAAAAGACCCTATGGCTGAATCTTTTTACTATGGGTTTTTCAAATGGTTAAGTAATGTGGTTAACATTAGCTGAAGAGACATCACATTTTGTTTTACAACATAAATTACACACTAAACAGCTCCAGCATAGTAAGTTGCCAATAAACAGCTATAAGGAATCATCGTAAATATTAAACAGAATTCTCAAACTCTCAATTTGCATAAAACTGCATGTTCCTTTTATTGGTCACATAAAGGTTCAGTAAGTTTCGCTGGCTATAGTGGTAACAAAAAGCTAATCAGCACACTGAAAAGACTACATGTCTACATATTGCACGCAATGTTTTTCAAGAGATTTTAAGTTTTAAAAGAGACATTTGTAAACAAGGCAGAGGAAAAGCAGGCGTAAAGGGTTTTTATGAAAATGACGATGGTATGATACATTAACCCTTTGAAAATGTCAGCATCCCTCGTAACCCACTCACTCGTACCACTTTTCTGGGTAACAGGTTTAGCCGTGAAAGAGTACACATACATAAAGCAGCACTGAATACAATAAATTATAATCAGATGGTTTCCCTTTCACTATTAAGTGCAAAACTAAAAAAAATACAAGCTTTAGCTTACAAGCTTTAGCAGTGAGCACACACAGTTTTAACGTACAGCTGAGATTTAAGCTGTGAATGCTTCTTTGACCACTTAACTCAAGATATAGAAGATCTCTGCATTCTCACTGCATGATACCACTACCAGCTTTACGAGGAACAATGCAGAAGCGTTTTAGAGAACACCCCACCAGAAGAGTGCTAGTGAGAGCAGTATTCCCAGCACAGAGCGGCTGGACACGGACACAGGTGCTGTGTTACACAGGTCAGTGGTACAGCAGGAGAACTTGAAGCTGGACATTTTGGGAAATTTCTCGCCGATTGCGTCGTAGTTACAATCGGAGTACTTTATACACTGCCTGTATGTGTCACCACCTAGAAGAAAAGGGGGTTAACAGAGAAATATGTCATGCAAAGTCAAAGGGTCATGGAAATGGTTTGTTAGAATACAGAAAGACACTATTTTCTAAGAATGATTGAGCTGGCACCTCTCTCGTAGACGGACACACAGGCATCATCATAGTAGCAGTTTCGAATTTTAGAGCATGTGCCCGTGTAGTCCTTACAACTGTAACATTTAATGGCAGAGCCTTAAAAGACAAAGACAGAGATCAATTTTTTTGCAAGAATAGTAATGCAAAATATGACAAAAACACATCTTTTGCATGGTGCAAACATACCAAACCCCACCAGAGCCAGAACGAACACCACACACACTCCAACAGAAGCTTTCATAATGCCTTCGGTTTACCAGTCTAATCCTGATAAAGAGAGAGGGAGAGGAATCTGAGTAACGTACAATTTGAATTTGTCTGAATGTGACTGCATGATATGTTCATTCAAAATTTAGATTTAAAAATCAAATTCATCCAAACTTTCATTCATAAATTTGTAGACTGATCTCAAACTTTAGACTTGTAACAGGTTAATGCATAAACACCAAGCCTGTAGTTGCTTCTTACCATCAGTTTGTTCCGAAACGGTGTGACTTTCTTTCTTCTGTGGAACATAATGGTGTTTGGTGAGGCAACCATCACCAAAACTGTTTGGTTACCATTATTCTTCAAAAAATTGTATGTATGTATGTATTTATTTGTTCATTCGTTTGTTTGTACCGTAGAAGTAACAGAATCACACCGGTTTGGAACCACATGATGAGGAGCATATGAAGACAATTTTGACATTTTTTCAAAAGATTAACTAACATAATTATAAGAGAAAGAATTGTGGGTCATCTAAAGAGTACATAGATTTGCTGAGATGCATCCCGTTTTGACCGATTATCTGGCCTGTATTAAGCTATCTACTACTATTATTACTGCAACTACGACCACAACTATTATTGTTGTTCGCTTGTTATTTTACATAATCATTAAGCTTTAGACATTATTAAATCTATTATGTTGTATTATTTGTCTTTTGAACTTCATTCTGAACATGTCAGCCTTTTATCAACATCCTGGATCTTGAATCATAAAAATACAATATATATTATACATAACATATGTTTAATTTATGGCATAACACTTGCCACAGTGTGACATTTATTAAAAAAAATTTAAATAATAAAAAACGAATAAATATGCTTGTTCTGAAAACACAATTCAACCTTTAAGTTAAAATATACTTGATATACTGCCATTAACGTACACCAGTGTTTTATTGTTTACCCAACAACTTCATTTAAATTATATTTTCGGTAGGATTCACAAAAATAAATAAATAATAATAATAAAAAAATGTATGTTTGGAGAGATAACCAACTACAAAAAGATAAGATTTTATTTGACTCTCTGACCCCGTGACAGCTCATCTCTCTTTCATGAAATTATGGATTGATTTTCTTTTCAGAAAACTGAAACCAATGACTACCTTAAATCAAATGTCACATTTTATCATAATTTTCTACCATAACCTCAGGAAAAAACATAGTGTCCCTGGAAAAAGTCAACATGTTTAATGCTTTATAGTTTTTTTAAAAGTTGTACAAATGCAATCTAAATCAGCCTGGTTCACAAGCTCAGAATATACTAAGCAGTATGCCATAATCTCTCAGTTACTCTTCTGTAGTCTTACCCCAGTGTGAAGAAGGTATCCAATCACAGACACATCCAAACCAGTCTGAAAACTGGAGAGCTTGAGCCACTTACGCTTTCCTAAACACGCCCACAATGCTCTTTCAATGAATCTTTTGTGCTTTCATTGTACACCATTCTACTGTCCTAAAATATTGAAAAGAAATTATCGGGTATTGTGTGTTCATTTTATTTTAAGAGATAAAAAGAATAAATAATATTGCTATAACAATTCATCATTAAAAGAATTGATTAATCACAGCTGTACATTAGAGTCAGGGACAGGTCACCCTAAAACTGAGCTATTCTGTAGTACAATATAATAGTGTCATTGTGATTTCTGTAACTGTTGAATTCCATTGCTATTCTGTTCTTACAAATGAACCTGCAACCTTTTCTATAATATTTATTCAGTATTCTGAGTAAAGTTGAATATTAAAGGTTTCTATTCCTCAGCTTAATCAATATACTAAGAGCGAAAATCCCATTGTTCAACATACATGTACAATGTTTATATTCGTACTTGCATAAGCAAGACACATTACTTTCATGTCATTCGTCTCTCTTAATAATTCTTGTTTTAAACCTTTTCTGACTGTTGATCAGCACGCCTGACTGTATGCTACATGCACATACGCTCAGGTCCTCTTGAAGATTTTTTTTCCTTCTTATAAAATGCTGAAGCAGTATAAGAGTTACATTCTTATGTATATGCAATTTTCTTAAAACACAATTTGACCACACATCTCGTTCAGGCTTCAGCAGACAGTGGCTTAGTAAATGGCCCATGATTGGACACAGGGTCACACAAGGATTCATTCTGCTGTAGCACAAGAACAGCTGAAATATGTGAGGCTGTCAGCAACGAACACACATGATCACAATCACTCACATGTAGGCATAAAGGACCATTAAATATACACTGGTGTGCAACAAAATGTGATTTGAAGTGATCGGCATGAAAAGCCTACATGTCTGATGTATTGGCCCTAGTGTGTGGGCACTTCAAAATGAATTGTTTGTCAAAGTACTCAAGATATGTTACAGAAATTTTGCATTTTCTCTCTTCCAGAATAGTTGAAATGAATGAGTAAAGAGGTGGGAGGAGATGTGTGCCAAAAAACAAAACGGCTTAACAAAGAAACATCAGTCTGACCACAACAAGGCCTCTTCAACATGTTGCCATGACAACTGACACTATCGGTGTGGGTTCGGGTCGCAGTGATAGAAATGACTAAGTTTTGTGTTGTGAGAACAATAAATGTTTTCAGAGATATTCCAGAGCATGAGACAATAGCACTGAGACTGGCTGGTGAAAAATAGATCAACGGCCTCTTTGTGCCGAGATAGTAGAAAGCATCCTGATCACAACAAAAATGTAAACAAACAATGTAGTAGTGAAACACGGTATTGATACACCATTACCTTTTTATTTACTCCAAATAAAAATAAACCCTCACACATATAAAATAAAAAAAAACAGGAGTTATTAACTAATCTGAGAGGTTCAATAGGCCTAAACAGAACATAATAGCAAACTGTTGAAAAATCTCACTGCACAGCATTATTTTACAAAGATGATAACATATAATTGCAGTCATAAATGAAAATCTAAATCGTACATATCTCTAGGCAAGATTAGCTCACATTCCCATTAGGAAGGGAAAAGGAAGAAAAAAAAGCAGAGAAATTCTTAAAAGTCTGCCCTAGTTCATTCTGAAAACTTGGGGGAGGGAAAAAAAACTGTACAACAAAGACATTTTTCTGATCATTTATCTTTTGCACAGGATTTAAAGTCACAAAATGTGAAAAGTCACAATAATGCCATAAACTTCTCATTAAATTATCTTATTTTGTTATTCACACCAGTCTGTGTAACATCAAGCCCTTAAGATAATCAGAGCTAAAAAGATCCTTTACACTACATCAATGTATTCTGGCTGACCTTCATTTTACTCATCCAGGGTTCTGAAGACAGTCCCCAAAGCACCTCGAACAATTAGAGAACTAGAGTTAAAAAAAAAAAAAAAAGTAAATATTGCGTTAAACGACATGTTTAGCCTGACTTTTGCATGACTGGCTTGTCTGTGCTATGTGCTTTTTTACTCCTCTTTAATAATCAGTCTCACTTCACAAGATCGGGACCTCAGCCTGCCCCAAATCCTTAGTACAGACGAACAAGAACCACATATTATACACAAGCACATAACAACTAACACAATCCTGAGGCCTTGTGGATGGATCAAGGGATCAATTTATTTGAGGCCTTTCTGTTACGTATTCACCTATATATTATATCGATTATATCGAATATATAAAACACACACAGTGATCGTGTGTGTACTTTTCTGCTAATAGTAGTGTCATAATTTCTCCTCGTGCTCTGTAATTGTAAGGATTTAAAGGGATAGTTCAAGCAAAAATAACAATTTTGTCACCATGTCGTCCCAAACCTGTATGATTGTCTTACTTCTGTCAAAACATGTTCTTCATTGCTGTCTGTTTTTTGAACATAGTCCTAAACAACACTGGACTTCACTTTCACTGCATGGACAAAATATACTTAATATTCTTTTGTGTTCCACAGGAGACAGAAAGACATACAGGTTTGGAACGACATAAAGATGAGTACATTTCCATTTTTGGCTGAACTATTTCTTTAGCTAAGTGGCAGGTCATTGTGAAACCCAGGCAAGAAGAGCCAATCTCACAGAATCTCACACACATTCAATAAACTCCCGCTCTCTGAATCACAAAACACACTTGCAGTCTCAAACACACGTACAATGATCTCACACGTCCACAGACACAGATATGCCACAACCAGACACATGCCCTCAGAAACTGGAGAAAACGTTCAAGAGGTGACAGGCACAAGAGCGCTGTACAATAAACAATGGATGCCTAAAAGCTTTGTTTGTCCTCCTGCTCTCCTGTTTGTGTGAGTGTGTCTGTGCGTCAGTATCTGTGGGCGGGTGTTGGCCGGGGACATGTAAAAGTGCATCAGACATGCCGAGGGCAGCGTCCTCCTGGGTCAGCCATGTTCATGCCACGCATATCTCCCTCCTCGTAGTCATCTGTGTCCGATGAGTTCTCCTCATCATAAGGAGCAGACGCCTCGCTGACTGAGCTCTAAATGAGGGAGACGAGCACAGAATGAGGGAGTTCAAATTACAAATGTACACACATTAGCATCCTGGATATTCGTTTTTCTTGGACATTACAGAAAGACATAAATAGCAACTTACCGACCGCACCATTGATTCACGGAATGGTGGGCACACCATGTGGAAGCGTGGGATTGAAACGTCAAACACTTCCTCTTTGTTCTTGAGCCGGTGGAATGTGTAGTGGCCTTCCATGTATTCGGAGGTGGTGGAAAATGTGGTGCAGCTGGCGTATTCGTGAACTTTACCAGGTGTCATCACTGGAAACTCACCTGCATGTTCATCATACGCAAAAAACAGATGCAGGACATTCTTTAGAAAGTAGAGTAGCTGTAACAGTGAATTACATGGACAGAAAGATACTGTTAGGCTGATGATACATGGGGCAACTTTTTTTAACAATATTGCTTGAACACTTTCACTTGAGACCGTTAACAAATTTCTATCTGGTTATTTTTAGATCGGTTGTAGGCCCTGTGTCTCACCTGGTTGCCCGTTGATGGAAACATTGCCCTGTGTATCATCAGACTCAGAATGTCCTATCTTGATAATTTGGTTACCAATGCAGACTGTTCTGATTTACTCTTAGCTTACAGGGATGTGCTCTTACCCACAACACCAGGGCCACGGACCTCCTCCACATTTCCGTTTGCATTTGTGATCTTCCAGTACCGACTGTCTAGCTGGCATGCATTCTCTGGCAGGGCCGACTTTGCCATTTCAATCCTGATGCATAAGATGGTACAGCTTATTGTATCATCAAATGTCAGGTCTTAGTACAGCTGTGTTGCATTATAGCAAGTTACAGCAGAAAGCAGCTCGATCATTTTAGTAAGAACTATGTGTACAAATTAAGCACTGAGAGCTCTACTTTTTGGTAAGACACTGGGAGAATAAACAGAAGAAGCGTGCCACATGTGTGATATGTATCGTCTATGATAATAACGAAATTATTGATTTAACAACGTCACTCGTTTTGCAAAAATCAAACAAAAACTTGCCTTTCACAATGTGATATTTAACGCCAGTAGAATGCCTGGTTTTGTCTTATATTTACACCAAAAGATATAGTTATCACATGACAATATCACATGAGCAGCAGTGCTGTTCTCTACCAAATAGAAGCACAATTGCAAAAGTCATAGTGAATTTATAAAGTAGTTAAATAAATACTGAACGTTACAATTTAGACAATTAAATAACTGAAACAACAGGCATAACTGTTTTGCTTTTCAGAGTAGCGCATATTGGTGCTTCATTACTGAATGAATCCACATAGAATGATCGGTTTAATGAATGATTCAATGACTGAATTAATTAGCCGTTTAAACAAACCATTGAAATTACTTAATGAAACAACTCATTAAGACAGTGACTTGCTGGTAACTGGTAGTTAAATATACAATTAAACACATAGCATTGTTTTTGCTATTGTAAATTTATTTAACCTTTGTGTGTCCCTCCCGTTCCTGTAACAAAAGTGTCCCTCGCGGGTCAAAAAGGCCCGAAGGCCAAAAATGACACTAATTTTATTTTTTGGTCCAGAAAGCTTATATTGGTCAATTTTTCTAATTTTTTATATTCTGTAAGGGTTTTTTCGTTTTATTATGATTTTTTGGTGTGATTTTTATTATGCTAACCTTGTTAAATTTCTGGATATTTCTAAGAAAAGCAGCAAATACCACTTTTGTCAAGTATTTCAGCAACACCCCCCCCCCCCCCCCCCCAGGGGTGGAGATTGGTAGGTTTAGGGTGGTTAGGGAGCGGGTTGAGATGGTAAGGTTTAGGTATATGTCGTGGGAGGAGTTTAGAGCTGGATCCACCACGCCCCCTGGATCTGTGTTTCAGGCAGTGAGGAACCATCTCAGCCAAACAAGTGACACATTAAAGGGGTCATTGGATGCCCATTTTCCACAAGTTGATATGATTCTTTACGGTCTTAACCCTTTAGGCAACAGGGTTTTTTTGGAAAAATGCTGGATTTTGACATCAAGATTTCAAAAGCTTGTAGCTTGAAAGGGCTTAAAGATAGAGATCTAATGTAAATTAGAAAAATGTTGGGCATGACCGAAAGTTTATGTGGGGTATAAATATACTCATCTAATTTGCATATTATGACGTCATCAGGGGGTGGCCCTTCCTGAATGTCATATTATTCAGGAAATAATAGATATTGAATTGATTTTTGAACCTATTTGTTTTTTTTTTGTCTTTTATCCTCATTACAAATGATCAGAAAAGAGGAAACCAACAATAAAACAGGAGAAAGTACTAAATTATTACTATACTATATAGTAGTAAAACGCATGTGAACAGTAGCCTACTTTTTGATCATTTCATCAGTAATATTCAGGAAATAATAGATATTGCCCTGCCACCCCCATCCCCGTTGGGCAAAGGGTCGAAATCATCACTCGGTTGTGCTTCGTGAACACTCGCATCCGATCGCCTTGCACGGCGGCACCATTGCGCTGCAAAGATGTACCGGGAGAAGCGCAATTATAAGATGACCTATCGTCATTTCCAAAAGACAAATATTCCCCTTCAGAGTCAGAATCGGCGAATAACATTTGCAACACATCCTCACGGTACAATTTTTATTAGCCATTTGGCGATTTTTCTCTCACAGCTTACCCGCACGCTATGAACTGAACTGCTTCTACATCAATGACACGATAGCTCACTTGCTCTGCTATTTCCTCGAACACTTTGAATAGGAACATGATGTCATTTTGGTCTAGAATCGATGTACTACATGTCTGCCATCTAGTGGTTGGGAATACAAATGAGATATTACACCATATTAGTAACTACAGTCTATTTGATTAAGTATGACTTCTTGTCGCAATTTTGCGACTTTGGCGGTAAGAGGGTTAAATGTCGCATCCACATCTTTGGGTAAATTGTTCAAAACACACCCTTTTTACCCTGTCCCAAATCAGCTCTGTTTTCAGCTCAAGGTTTTTCGCCATGCGTGCTTTAAATGCTACTGATCTCTGCTACCCTCTCTTCCGTGGATGAACTAGCAGATTGTAACTTCAGCTGCGAAACTGGCCTAACTATCACATTATAGGAAGGCGATTACAATACTCAAAAAGATAAAAAACCCTTATACTCACTTCTTTTGTAGATGAGGCTGGATCACGAATGATTTGAGTGAACATAGACACATTTAGGTAGATCAGGGGGCTCATTCCCTTCAAAAACAAACGTAAACCACTTTGTCTTCAGCGGCTCAGATGTCGGGAGGAAATGACGACTGCTATGTTCATTATTAAATCCAACAACAGAAAACCTCAATCGCTTAGGAGTCATTCTTGTCTTCTCCTGCACCGGAGTCGACACAATGGCAGACAGCTCACAGCTCACACAGGGCGGGTCTAAGGTAAGACGCTACTGTCAATCAACTATCGTGGGAGCGGCCTGTGCAGAACTACGTCATTCTGACAGGAATCTCAGAACAGTCTGAGTGCAGAAAGGGGTTTTAAAAGAGATTAAAAAATAAAAAAATAAAAAAACACTGGGTTGTTCTTATCATTGATTGATGTGGTACAACTTCCAACACACATTTATGTTCAACAAACAACCAAGTGAATTTTGCATCTGAGACCCCTTTAAATCGGGCGCATATGGAGGCTCAATTGGTGATAACCTTCACATAATATGAGACATCAACAAATCTATATTTTGTGGGGGAAAAAATTAATTTAAACTCCATTATAACAAACAGAGATCATACATTTATAAATCTGTAATATATATAAATACTTTAAAATCTAAAATGCTATAAACTCATTGGTCTCCACCCACATCACTCAATTTAACGTTTAAGTACAAAATATTGCAACATGACGCATTTCCCATCAAGACACATCAACGTTTCTAATGGTGTTTTCTTATTGGTGTGTGTACTATTGTGTGTGTGTGTATGCATGTATGTATGTGTGTATGTGTTTTCTGACTAGGGTAATGTCTAGTGATCCGCAGCCCTTCTTTTGGGTAATCAAATCTTACAATTGTCAAGTCTCGTGCCAGATTTTGGTAGTGGTGTGATAGTGAGATATAGTATATAATAGATATTCTATATATTATATATATATAATAACATGTTTTTTTCAATACATGCTTCCATTCATTCCTAGTGTGGTCAAAATGACCCGCAAGGGACACTTTTGTTACTTTTATTTATAACACCCACATAAACTCCTCGAATCCACTCAATTTTTTTTGTGTATTCCCGGTGCAAGTGTGACAAAAGTAAAGAAGCCTTGAACAGTAACGATCAACACACAATTTTTTTTAATTATTTAAAAATCAGTTTCGGAACAAATGACCGAGGAACGCACAAAGGTAAGCTACCTTTAAGCTCATTAACAGTTAGTTTAATGGAAAAATGGATGTTGTTGATGTGGATTTCATTTGATTGGTAACATTATCTCATTATTCTAATTGAATTTATTGGTTAAAATGTAACAGTTCAATAAAAAAAAACATGATGCATACATTTAAGAAGACCAGAAATGCCCTAATAAAAGGTAAAAATTGCTTTGAAATCAGATTAAGGGGACAAATATTGCCTCAGTGGAAAACTTAATTCTGTCATGGCTGTGATCATTTTAGACAATCTCAGAAAATCGCACGCTACACGGCAAAAGAAAAACAACAAAAAACAAAAGGCAAAATGTTCTTCACTTTATCAAAGTCAAAAATATCACAGTGTATCTTTCATCACCATCGGCAAAGGCTATTATCAGGCCTGGGAAAGCATTCATGCATAGCTCAGCTCTTAAATATTCAGATAACAAAACCAAATTAATGTGTGGATTTATGTAGTACCTGATTCTATAGGTGAAGAAAAAGTGTGGTGGATGGACTGAACTGAGTTCTGGCAGGAAGGAGGTAGAGACTGATACTGTGATGTCACCAGTGGTTGCCACACAGCGCTTGTCATGAACATACCTGAACAAACATAAAGGGGATAAAATGTAGTGGAGCACTTATAACATGCTTTTGTAGTTTTAAATGCTGACATTAGTTACTAAAGCCTTGTTCAGACTGTCAGTCCAAATCAGATTTTTTGCATATCTGATTGTAATCCGATTTAAATGTTTGACTGTCCACACTGTGTATCGCATATATTCAGACACGCTTTGTGTCCCCATGGCACTTTTTCGTTTTACTATCTGCATTGGTTTTTATGGCAATGACATTGCATTTGGTATGCATACGCTATGCAAAACAACCATAACAGCAATACAGTTTGCAAAACAGATGTTGTCTTACATTGTGACAACATATTGCAGTTGCGCTGGATCATATGCATCTTATGAGGCAGCGGCAGAAACGTAGGAAGCTGGAATGTGCAGATTCATTCCATGCTGCCATCTCAAAACTCAAAGAGGTGGGTAGACCAGCAGTACATTGTCATTTTCCACTTGACTTGCACTTCGCAACACAGCCTTGTTTCTGCAAAGAAATTAAGCATGTTTTCTACAAACAACGTATGACGTATTTACGTTATACGTGGTGTGAGAAAGTGACAAGCAAAAAAGCTTCGCTAAATCTGATCTGAGTGGTCAGACAGAAACGGATTTCCAGAAAAGCGATTTAAATAAGATTTCAATTCACATATGGAGTGAGCTTGAAACGGATTTGTAGAAATTGTATTTCACATGTTTTTTTGTCTTTCAGACTTGCTAAATATGATCGGAGTCCAATGTACAAAAATCGGATTTGGACTGACAGTCTTAAATGTAAGATAACGAAAGATGGACCACCTGAAGATCTGGTCCCTATTGATGGGGTATTCTCCTGTTACAACATTGTCAACATAGGAAGTAAACCACTTAGTAAAATTAGGGCCTGATAAAAAGAAAAGAGGAGAGAGAGGAGTTCATATAATCCGAGACGGTTTATAAAACTGCAATGCAGTAATGAAAGCTTTTACACTTTGTTACCCATAATGAACATGTCAATCGCAGAGGGATCTTGTGCCAGTTGATCCTGTAAGAAAAAAAGTCATAAATGAGAGCTAGTAAGAAGGGCTGTAATACACAAGACAAGCGCACCTCCTACTGGTCAACGAGCAACAACGCAAGAAAAATACCCCTCTTTCATCTTGTGCTGAAGCCTCATGCACAAGCAGAGTGGTACTTGATGTGGTGAACTGAGTCACCACCTGTCAGCTACAATGCAGTTGGGAGGCCTTTTAAAGGAGTAATTCAGCCAAAAAATTTAAATATGCTGAAATGTACTCTTACCTCCAGGACATCCAAGTAGATGAATTGGTTTCCTCATCAGAACAGATTTGAGGAATTTATCATTACTCTTTAGCATCACTTCTTCACCAAAGGAACCTCTGCAGTGAATGGGTGCCATCACAATGATATAATAATCAAAGAACTGTTTTAGACTGTTTTCGCTTTTAAGTGGTGCTTGATCTGTACTTATTTCTCTCCTGATTCAGACAAGGTAACTTTTTTGCTGGAGAACTCAATACTACAAATAGGACTCGTACTTTACTGAAGCAATGGTTTAAAGTAAAAACGTCTAAATTATGGGTTTATTACAAACATGCAGATTTTTCAATTCACATGAAATTAATAGATGGATCTCTGTCATTATTGTGATGTTTTTTTAATCAGATGCTATTTATTCTGACAGCACCCATTAACTGCAGAGCACTTCCTGAAGAACAAGTGATGTAATGTTAAATTCCTCCGAATCTGTTCTGATGAGGAAACAAACTCATCTACATCATAGATGACCTGAGGGTGAGTAAATGTTATGCAAATTTTTCATTTCTGGGTAAACTATTCCTGTAACATTACCATTTAGTCTCCAGCAACTATATGGTTTGTATCAGAGTTTCACTTTTCATAACTTCGCAAGCCCTACATAAATGCATGTTTATGCATGGTAAATTGTTGTGGTCTAAGGGTGGTGATCTAACCGGGCATTGATAGAAGATCTCACTGCGTGTTCGTCCCTCTGTGCTCTCCAAGGCCATGTACTGGCTGAGGCCGGTGTGGAAGCAAAATGTGAGTGGAAGACACTGCCGCATTCCCTTCCTCTGCTGAAATCCCCCCGCTGCTGTCTCAATATCCAACAGGTCCTCAGAGCGATAGTGATTGGACAAAGCCATGCTGCCCATCAGCCTGTGGAGGGGAGGTAGTGCATAGATCAGTTATGATAATGTTAAAGGTTTATTGACATTTTAACTCCATGCCAGCTTCCTTCGTTATTTTTAAGGTGAGAAACAAGTTTAAATACTATAAGAGTGCAATTTAAAAACCTTAATGAGGTTTTTAAAGTATACTTTAGATAAAAAGTCAGATTAAGGATTGGCTCTGTTAAGAATTTCTTAAAAAGTGTTTGCTAGTTTCCTGAGAGTACTACCAACACAATTAAATCAAATATATTTAAGAGATATTGGACTCTGGTGTGAGAAGCATATCAGTGGATCTTCACTTGAACCAAGTTGTGTGATTCTGGAGTGTCCTATTGAATATTGTGTATATATGATCTAATCGCAGTGATTATTGATAATTTTATACAGTTAGTTGTTCATACACTGATCCCATTCATTTTGCCATTTGTTGATAACATAAGATAATATGGCAGTTTTTAAGATCAGAGGTCGATGACGGCAAATTAAGTTTTTCCGCTTGCTTGTGTACAATCAATGTTATTCAAATCAGTTATGATCATTTAAATAATTACTTTAATTTTCTAATCATGTTTTAATGATTGACAAGTAAAAAAAAAAAAATGTTCAAAGGATTTTGAAATGATCAACATCATATTCTCAGAAGTCTTACCCAGGGACCACCAGTTTCTGTCCATTGTGTATCCTATAGGAACAACGGTAGTCATTAGGGAGTTTGCAACCAATCTGGGCCTCAATGGTGTCTAGCTCTTCCTCCCTCATTCCCTCTTCAAGGAAAAGGAAACAAATTATTCAGTGGACAGCACTCATATTATGAAAAAAAAAACACCCACAGGTTTTCAAAATATGGTTGGATGAGTAACACTGTGTACAGACCTTTAAGTGAAGCTATCATTCGGGGACATTTCTGATTCAGGTAGTTCTTCAGGTCAACCCAGGCTTTCTTGAGAGTTTTATAACAGTCAATGTAACGGCCCAGATCAGCATAATATTCCCGAAACAGCTCCTTCCATGGCGGGCGGGCCTAGTGGTTGTTGGGGTCTTTCCTGGTTAAAACAATCAAACATAACTAAAGGATACAATGTGTCATCCACTGGCGGCTGTGCTTCTTGGTGGTGGGAGGTTATTACGGAAGGCAAAATTTAAAAATGCAACAAAAAGACAGAAAAATGCATATGCCATAAATGAATCAAAAGTTCTGAGGGCATGAGGAGTGAGCTTACTCCGTAAGGAGCCAGTGCTTCTGACAAAGTCTCTTCCATAGAGGGTTATGGCCTGTCAGCTCATTGAGTCGACGACTTACAAAACTGCAGCTGAGAAAAGAACAAGCCAGATCAACAAAAACACTTTCAACTACTTGAGATTCTGGAAACATAGGCTATTCAGGCGATGCTTCATATGTTAAAACATAAATATCTGATCATGGCCTTGATCAACCTTCAAGTGGATTATTGTATAATGTGGTACAAAGTGTAACTGTGATGGACTTACTATTTTCAAACTATTAAGTAAAAATCTTGAAGTTAAAGGGATAGTTTACCCCAAAATTAAACATCTGTCATTATTAAAGGTTCCCACTATACTTTAAATTAACTGAAAAAAAAAAAAGTTATTTAGGTTTTCAAGGGGGAAAATATAGTTCAAAGTTAAGGTAACGTTAGATTTGGTAAAATTCTATAAAAGTTAAAAAAAAAAGTACCTTAATAAATGTACTATGGGTAGGAGACCTTGAGTGCAACGGAAGTCACTTTGGATAAAAGTATCAACCAAATACATAAATGTAAACGTAATAATGTATCCTTTAAAATGATGACAAGATGTAGTCTTTAAGGTAGCTGCTTTAAACAGCGAGGGAAAACTTAGCAACACTGGCTATGTCACACAAATTTCCAGCTGACCAGCGTCACGTGATCATCACTGCCCATTTCCGAGACCAAAATATTTATCAAAGCATAACTCAATTTATGATCCCCAAAGCGCAAACGGTTGCCTTCACCGTGCGGCTGCAGCAGAAATAAAGCACAACACTGTCAACTTACACGAAGTCATGCACTTCTATCTTCAACATAAGATGCACGAGATGATCAAGTATAACAGCTAACCACAGATGTGAGTATTTTCATAGCGACTGAAAATGAACATTATCGCAGTATTATCGTATTTGTCGATAATACTGAGTAACATCATAAGCTATGCTGTTAGCATTGCCAGCTCACTGTGAAGCGAATATCATTTTTCAAGCTCATTCAAGAAACAGACAAGCGTGCTTATTATTGCACAGACTGACAGAATGGCTCAAGTTGAATGTCTACCTTATCAGATCTCGGAAGTCCAGAAATGACAGCACCAGCAGTAAGGGATCTGACGGTAAGTTATCCAGGCTGAGCGCTATGGACGTTGCCATCTTTGTAGCGAATGCAGACCCGAAGCCCCGCCCCTTCACTGCGATGACAAGAGGGCGTGTCCGCATGCTGCTCTGTTATCAAATATTGCGCACATGTCGCCACACTAACGATTAACCGAGGGAAAACGTACGATGTGCGCAGTATGGTATTTAAAGATTTGGTTTTCGATTTCACTTAACGATCCTGGCTCCTTCCTTTTTCCCCCTTTTTTTTGTTGTTGTATATATACATATATATAAAGAAATGTACTACAAAATTTGGCCCTACTAAAAAATAAAAAAGACTAATACAAAAACATTTTATTTATTAATTAATAAGTCTTGTTTATATAGGACTAAATCACAGAATACAATAAAAACTAATAATCTGTAGCCTATATTTAATTATCGTATGGAAAAACTGTCATCAATTTAATTTAGAGCCAAACATAATGAAAGTAATAAACTGCAGAATATTCCTTAACAGCTCCGACTAATTCATAAGTAATTCGCTAAAAGGAACCGGCTCATGGGAATCGGACTACACTGCTCGACACGCTGTATTTTCAGTAGTTATGGTGCTAATGTGTGAAACCAGGGCCGTGCACAGACATTTTGAGGGGCAGTGGCCCAAAACCAAAAAAGGGGCACTGGGGGGTGGGTGCTTGTTAATACAAATATCCAGTTGTTACAAATATACAATTAAAAGAGAAGACAGCACACTCTGTAATAATTTCAGACTTTATTGTAGATGTTTTGGTAAGAGTGGGCTCTCCCTCATTCTCCCCGCCTGCTTCTGCCTCATCTTCAATGGAAGAAGGGGATAGTGGGGTAAGTTGAGCCAGTGGGTAGTTTACCCACCCCCTGTATCTTGGCAACTGTACACTTTTACTGTCATGTGACCATGTATTTTGGAACCACCCATCATTTCTGTCAGACTGTGAAAAGGAGAAACACATGAGAGGAGTGGAAGGCACCCATTTACTTTAAAAACTGTTTTTGGCTAGTCAAAGTAAAATTTTAGCATAACAGATGTAATGGTTGTTACATCAAAGCAAATTTATCCAGGTCTAAAAATATTTATGATACATATAGGTGATTTAGCAACATATAAAACCATGCAAATCATTAAGCTAAATATTAGCCTGAACTGGTCAACTACAGTAGCAATTTTTTTCCAAAATGGCAGCTATGGGGCAAAGTGAGCCAAATGCTTTGGGGTAAATTGAGTCAGCATTTTAACTTAACCCACCAAAGTTAACTTTATGAAAAGAAATATGACTGTTTGTAAAAGGAAATTATTAAATTCATTTTTAAATTGTTATTTATTTCACATGGGTTTGAATCAGATTTGGTCAGATGGTCATTTTACACCCAGATGGTGCATCTTACCCACTGACTCGACTCGGGTCAACTTACCCCTAACCCGGGGCAAACTGAACCATGTGATCTTTTTTTTATAAGAAGCCATATTTTTACAACCCTTTGTCATAGATACATTCTGATCATTTAAAATGATAGGAATACTTTCATTAGGATAGTATACATACTTTCATTGTACTTCTGCATCATTTTAACATATCTTGAGGACCACATAAGTAAAAAATGGCTAATCTTAGCCCACTCTCCCCTATAAGTATTAGACATTTAATTTAATATTTTACAGCATAAATCTATATTATATACTAATAAACAGCTCATTTAGAGCATTTATTACATTTACATTTAGTCATTTATTAATTTATATTATTTTTTAACTATTTATAGGCCTAGGTTTTAATAAAATATGTGTTATAGATTACTAGTATCAAGACACGTGATTATAATGGGAAATATACTTAATTACAAGAATTAAAGTGTGACAAACTGCTAAATATTCTATATCAGGGTTCCTCAAATCTTACCCTGGAGGTCCAATGCGCTGCAGAGTTTAGCTCCAACCCTGATCAAACTCAGCTACCTGGGATTTTCTAATGATCCTGAAGACATTGATTAGCTTGCTCAGGTGTGTTTGATTAGGGTTAGAGCTAAACTCTGGAGGAAAGTGGATCTCGTGGGCCAGATTTGAGGATCCCTGTTCTATATGATGATTTACCTGCTGGCTTGCTGGATCTTTGAGTTCATGTTTGCAATGTTGAACTGCCTTTAGCAGTCTCCCTTCGCTCTTTCTCTCTGTCTTCTTTTTTTTGTGAAGGCTTTTTTTTTTGCCTACAAAGTGTGCCAACAACAGCGAATTTTGTGTTATTTAATTAGTTCTTATCGGCGACAATATTAGTTTATACCAGGGGTAGGCAAGTTCGGTCCTAGAGAGCCGCAGTCCTGCAGAGTTCACCTCCAACCCTAATCAAACTCACCTGCCTATAGCCTTAGTACTCCTGAAGACATTGGCTGTGTCTCATTTAGAAGGCTGCACCCTCTGGAGGTCGCATCCTCTGCAGGATGCATATACGAAGTGTCCTCAACCTAGAATTAAACGAGATGGCCTTCGTAGGACAGGCGGAAAAGGAAACCGGAAGTATCACGTTACTATGCCAACACATTTAGAGCATCGTTGCGCTCTCACACTACTTAAATGAAGGAAAATTATTTCTAAATTTGGAAAGTAATTTGAAAAAAAAATGCTTTTACTTGTTTTATTTTTTTCAATGTTTGAGGAGCTGCAGCGTATGTACAGCAGGCATCTATTAGAGGAAAAAAAGGAGGAGGATATTAAAAATAAAGTTTATCCGTTTTTACCGAGGCGTTTTAAGGTAAGTTGTAAACACCACATTTGCGCTTGTGTGTGCATCTGCCGGCGCCGGCATTTTTCAAATTAACAACAGTTGTTCACGGAGACGCAAAGAATTGTGGGTTATCTGTAGTTGCGAAGGCTACACCTCATGCATCCTCCGAATTGCTGTGAAAGAAGGTCGCATTCGGAGTGTCCTACTTGCTTTTCTGAAATGAGACAGCCTCGATGACCTATGCGACCTCCGGAGGGTGCAGCCTTCTAAATGAGACACAGCTATTGATTAGCTTGTTCAGGTGTCTGATTAGGGTTGGAGCTAAACTCTGCAGGACTGTGGCTCTCTAGGACCGAACTTGCCTACCCCTGGATTAGATATTCTCATTTTAAAAACGTGGATATTTTGTTGTTATTTTAGAAGACAGAGAGCAAATCATTACCGACAGAAATACAAAAACAAACTACCAAATTACTAATTCAGCGAATCATCCACTGACTGTAATGTGGATTGTAATGCATCCACCTGTTAATGCAACAACACTGGGAACTGTGGTCTCCCCTCCAGAGAGCAGCACACAGATCGTGAGAAATGCTGCGGAGCGGATCTTTAGTGGAGCCGCTTGAGCTGGGGTGATGGGTGGGATTGGTGAGAGGGGCAGCTCAGCCGATGAGGGCAAAGGGGCAGTGGCTCTAGACACCGGTCCACCCCCCTGTGCACGGTCCTGTGTGAAACATTGCCAGAGTGGTTTAACAAGCGTTAACAGTGCCGAACGTAAATCATTCAGTTCTGGTATTTTTAATGAAACCGCTTCTTAATAAGAACCCACAGAATACATACAGCCGTAGAATGCGGTGGCCTTTAATTGGTTGTAACTATTATATGAAGACAATTTTGGCATTTATTCAGGTAATTTATGAGGCTGAAATAAGGTGTTTACCTTTTATATCACCTGAAGATGGCGTCACAGGTCCATGTTCTCTGGCGTTCTCAAGGTCAAAGCCATCAAACATGGCCGCTTCAGGAATCGCAGACAGCTCCATGCTTTTAAAGGAACGAGTTCCAAACCTTAAAAATATTACCAAAGCGGTTAGAAAAAAAGGCAAGACCTGACCAAATAATATGGTCTAATTCTACAGTCATACCATTGTCTTTATTAGTAGCCTACATGATGGATGCAGTCCTAGCCTGTGGTGCTCTTCCTCTGTGTAAGAAAACATCTCTCCTCTAATCTCAATTTCTTGACTTATGCTTTCATAAGGATAAATGCCTAGACATCTGTCCAAATCTGTTCTTGTAATAAAATCAGTGAAAAGTCATTTTGTGTTATTATTGTAAGTCACAAAATGTGTAGAAGTGTAAAACAAATTAATGTGTCAGTAAGAATGTGAGATTCTTTAATTGTTTTTACCATATGCACTATTGGCACACAAGAAAGTGAGTGAAGTGTATGACTAAACCTAGCGCCCAAGCAGCACAAGCTTGGTGACACCAAGCTAAATCACAAAAATATAAGTCTAGATATCAGAAATGTAAATTTAATAATAACCATATTTATAAAATCTAACCCTGTCTTTAATGTTGTTTAACTTTTTAGTTCAAACAGCAGCACATGGTGCTAGCAATGCCAAGGTCATGGATTCCCAGCAAACGCATGAACTGATAAATTGCAATGTAAGAATGTAAGATAAAAGCGTCTGCCAAATGCGTAAATAAAACAGCCTCTCTTCATAATGACACTCCTACACTTCATACCTCATTATTTTAAGAATCTCTCTATACTGTGAGTGTATATATGAAGATCTGCTACAGCACACCCAGTGTGTGAAGGTGAGTTCATGCAGCTCTGACGTACAGCCATTTTGGTGATGAAGGGGGTGGGCTGCAGTGACAGACTTCTCCTTATTGAGGAGGGGTTGCCAGCCATCGAAGCCCCTCCCCTTTGATTATCTATGTCTGTCTCTCCTTCCTTCTCTCTCTCCCTTTTGCTCTGTCTGCCAGGCTGAGGTGGTTTCAGACAGTGCATCACAAACACACACACACAAATACACGTGCCACTCTATGTCTCTAGTAGCTCTCCACTCATCTCCTCTCTCCTCCTCCTCCTCCTCCTCTCTCACCATGGAGTCACATCACTGAAGAGTGGATTGTTCCTCCTGTTTTCTCCTCTTCTCTCCTCTGCACTTCATTCGGTGTGTTTGGGTGTCTGTTTCAAGGTGGGAATGCTCGTGTCTGCGACAGCGCTGTTGGGGGCTACGCTGGGAACCGTGTCTGGAGTGTTGACGCTGTGTGGTCTCTCCCTGCTTTGCAAGAGCTGTAAGAAGGGGAAACTTGAGAGAGGGGACGATACTGACCCAGAGAAAGCCAAACCCAGTATCCTGCATACTCTGACGCAGGTAAGACCAATACTCATGGACCGCCAACCAGGTTTGGTTTTAAATACAGACACAGGCAAGAGCTTGTAAAAGAACAAACAGAGATGAGAACACAGGCTGGGATATGCAACGAGCAAAATGTTCTGACTCACCTGAGTGGAAGGATGGAAGTGGCACTTACATAACACAGGTTAGCTCACTGAGGCAGAAACAATAATACTGTACTGAAAAGGATTTCTTTGCATGCATCTGAAAACTCTTTACTGGATGACTGTGTCATCATGACTGCTCAAAATATAACATTATGGTGTAAATGTACTGAAAATTATGTTCTACTCTATGATTACTAGTTACATTGTAAATCCAATTTAATGGCTGCTGTCGTTGCCTATATGTCACCTTATTTCATATTTTTGGTATTACTGGTGCTTAGCAGGAGCAGAAAAACCAACACAATCTCATGACAATTTGTATTTCATATTTTGGCAAACTGGTGGTTAATTTGTATGATCCCATTCATACCTTTTCGTATGATTTGCTCACTCCCCATATGACATGTTTAGTGGTGGACCTTCATGCTTACTTTTTTCCTAAAAAAAAATAAATAAATAATAATACTATGTGTGTGTTGTGTATGTATGAGGTATTATATATAATATATATAAGTATATATCACCTCATTTTTTTTCCTGGAATATCTTGTAAATATTGTAATATTTTATTCATATGAGCAAAATATTGTTTAATGGATACAGAGAAAAAGAGCTAGAGAAACCTGACTGGGACATTACAAAATAAGCCAAAGTGTCTCTTGTTACTGCCTATTTTCTTAATCGATCACAGTTCTGAATCTTACTATAAATATTATATATTATATACTATAAATCAATTTTTTGTCCATAATCAGTCCTTCAAATCAAAAGAGAATGATCAAAATCAACCATCTGTGTTCTCAAATCAGATCAGCTCTCTCACAGAACTCTGATTGTTTCAAAGAACATTGAGTTCATCCAGTAACAGGCAAGTTAAGAATGGTGAGGGACAAGTGCTTTATTATTAGAATCTTCTCCAGAGTGCTTTTATAAGAGGTAATTAGTTTAGAAATGATTTGTCTGTCTGTGTTTTTGTGTATGTGCACACACTCGTGTACACACATACTCTACTCACACGCTGGTGTTGTTCGGCATCTGCTGAAGCTTTCCCTGAAACAGTCTAGAGTCACGACTCATGTAGCTGCACGCACACACACACACACACAGTGAAAAAACATTTTTGCAGTTTCACATTTATGTTTTTTTTATGTTTATTAAGCTGTTTTTCTCATAGGGACCATTGGCTCACAATGTACATGATTTCAGATTTTACTGTCCTTTTGGGGACACTTTGGTCGTCATGATGTTAGCAAAAACCGACCCCTCCACACACACACTTCCTTTCATAGTCTTTGTTTATTAATATATTTGTTTATTTATGCAGTCAAGAATAATCGCTTACAGACAATAATGTGTTTGCTGAAGGAAGAGCAATAGGAAAATATAAAAAAGAGACGTCACACAATATACAGACATATTTAAATAGCAGACTTTTTGTGGTTTAATATTCACAGACACTTGTCCACATCACAATGTGATTAAGTGCACAGCCCTACCATTGATTTATTCATCCAAATATACAGTAAAATTCAATTTTCATGACTGGAATCTGTAAAATCAACAATCCCACAATCATTCTCTCCATTTATGAACGAGATGGCACTGATTGTGAAAGCGTAGATTTCCCCCCTTTTCAATCTTTCAGCCTCCTTTGATATGCCCAATTAAAATGTAATCTGAGGCAGACATGAGCGAAAACTGATTATAGTTAATTTGCTGATTTTGTCTAAAAACCACCACAATGAAGACAGAGCTGTGTCTGTATCTAGAGAATTATGTGATTGTGTGTGCATGTGTATCAGTATACAGTATATATTTAGCGTTAAGGTCAATCTCATATTGGATTTTAAAGTAGGCAGGCACTGTCTCACTGCACCAGTATTTATTATTAATAAAGAGGGGGGCGGAGGAAGATGAGAGGTGTATAAGAATATCCTCTCTCGCTCCTTTCTCTGTGCACTCTATTTCAGCATGATAACTGCCCACCTGAGGGAAATGGAGTGCTCTGGAATTGATTTTTTTCATTCATGCTTTCCTGTTTTTTTCAGACTCTACACTTCAAAACCTCAATGAAACATACAGCCATAAGAAAGCCCCTAGGTGAAATGCCCCTGTCTCATGTCAAGGTGGTTAAAATTAATGCAGAGTACAGAATATGTCTGTGTAATATAAGGTTTGAATATGAAAGAAAGAATGGAATTGATTACTTTTTGAGCTTTAGTTCCTCTGGGAATGGAAATGATTCATTCACGCTGAGCCAATATTACTTTTTTTTTATTATTGGGCTTATAGTCTAATTTAATTAAATATATTATTTATTTGCTGGATTGGTACTGGAATGATATTACCTGGCATAATCAATGTTTTCTATATATTCCATCATAATTTTAAGAAATTTCTGAGCAGGTTGAATACCTGACGGTTAGAGTGAAGTAACTTTTTTTTTTTTTTACCTGTCTATTCTCATAACCAATCATCATGTTTATTTCTCTTTCTTCTTTATGTACATGTTTTAGTTCAGTGTGCAGAAATGCACAGAATCCATCCAGCCTCAAGCATCTTTGACGTTTCCTCAGATCTACCGTCCCAAACCTTCTGTCACTTCTCAAGAGGTAGTAAACTACAAAGAACATGGAGCTGCCAATGACACATCTGCTGCTGAGCTCGACACCTGTAACCAGGCAACCGAACGTGAGGAGGTCTTCTCCCTCCCACAGCAAGGTAAGGAAATGACAGCTAAAATCTAATGGAACTTAATGGGGGAGGCTGTGTGTGCGTATGTGTTTGTGTGACCGGTTTTCCTGTGCATTCCAGACAGAAGGAGAGACCAGATAATTTCAGCCAGTCTGAATTCAGGAAGTTCTGAGTTGACTATTTATGGGGCTGAAAATTTCTAATTGTGAACTATTAGTCATCTCACCCCTTAAGGGATTAGATGCAAACTGGAATTTCAGCCATTAAACACCATTAACATGTTAGACACTAGTGTCATTTGCTGATGCTGTTAAAATCTGTGCAGATGTGCCACAGAGGCAGTTGTTAACCTCTCACATTAAAGTAGTGAAACCTGCTACTATAATCATGACTGTTGGTTGACATACATTGATCTGACTGACAGTTTCTATCATGTCACGTAAAGGTTACATACAATATAATAATTCATGATCAAGACTTGAAACCTTGAGACCTTTTTTGAAAAATTTAACAGCATGTGTACTGTTTTTCTAAATTTTGTGCTGCGTTGGCATTCCAACAGCATGATATCACGTATGATTGCTTGCATAGGAACATTTTAGATGCATTATTGTTGCTTATATTGTCTATTTTTGAGGCTGTGTGTCTTCAAATAGCACTCATTAATTAATTAATCCTAAATGAATCAATGTTATTGCTTGATTCAGTTATGTCAATGATTCCATGACTCACTTTAAAAAGATAGTTACTTGTCGCCACCTACTGGCTTATCGATGTAAGTTGCAGAAAAAGTCACTAAACAATCCTCACCACTAATGCATACAAACAGTGAAAAGTCCTAGGAGGACCAGAACTAACTATAGTCTGTAATGCTTTTCTGGTTTAAGGAATCCAAAGGATTTTAATGAGAAACTGTGCCCCTAAAATAGTCCTTATTTACTCAGAGTTGAAACTTACTTATATTCATTTACTTCATATTAGCTTCCATAGATGAAACGCCCTGTACATCTGAGCAAACCGGTGCCATGACGACAAGTAGCTTCATCCTATATCCCAAACTGCACTTCTCCATCAGCCTGCACAAAGAAAATGGAAAGCTACACATCAGCATTGTAGAAGGTAATAAACATTAATCTACTCTGATGTTTCTAGAAAGATAGTGGGGCACCTGTGGATTGCAGGTGATACTCAGACTACACTGTGTAGCATCCCTTTGGTGATAATTTACCAACAGGTGTTTCAAAGGATACCTACAATAAGTGTCAGCATCCTGGATTCCTGTGGAAATGCTATCATGTTGTAAGAAGACTAATTTAGCAACACTTCACTCACTGTCTGAAATCACAAATTCACAGTTTCTTCTTTTCAGCTTCAGAAAGGTGATTACACACATAAACACAAAAAATACACAAAATTCTGAAGAAACATTTGCCATTCACTGTGTTACAAGTCAGAAAGCACACTATGAATCCCTGGATCCCACCATGTCGTCCATTTACATCTCCAAATAAACCACAAGAATACCAGTTTTTTTAAAAATCAAATCTGTGACCTTAAACTTGAGCTACACTTTTGTAGCTGAAGTACTAAAATCTCAAAAACCAAAACTGAAATTAAACAAAACTCCAAATATAAGTATCAGTGGGTAAAAAAATCTTGTCAAATCACAAAAGCACATAATATGGGTGTGCACATCACAGAGGATCTCTCCTGGGCTGACAACACCGCAGCACTGGCCAAGAAAGCACAGCAGCGTCTCTACTTCCTCCGCAAACTGAGAATAGCCAGAGCCCCGGCCCCCATCATGTCCACCTTCTACAGAGGCACCATCGAGAACATCCTGACTAGCTGCATCACTGTGTGGTACGGCGCCTGCAACGCATCCTGCCGCAAACACTTCAACAACTCAAAAAACGCATACTGAGATGCACCAGTCTGAGAAGATTGTTGTTGCCTCTCTTCCCCCCCTCCCTCCAGCGACTTTTAACAAACCACCTCTCAGCCGCGCAAAGCCCTCTGCATTGCAGGGCTGCAGTGACCCCCCACCCACGGCCCCATCACATGCTTCTTTAGTTCACAGCTGTCACCATCAGGGAGGAACTGCGATGAAAATCGTCTCCAGCCCCGGACCCAGGCAGACTTAAGGACAGCTTTATCCACCGAGGATGCTGTCAGAGCTGAACTCCCCTCCCGACCTTGCCCCCCCCCCTACTTGTCCCCACGCAACCACTGAACCTGATGCCGCTCTGACGGACACTCTCCTACTCTTCCTCCCATCGCCTAAATACACAACACACACTGTCCTTTTACTCAGGATCTACAGAATAACTCGTACAATAGTAGTCGTCACATACAATCAACATCATCGTCCTGTTGTCTACTTCATGTTTGCACTACTAATCCTCAATGGCTGCCTTCCCTGCTGTTTATAGTATAGATTTTTTATATTTTACTTATTGTATAGTGTAATAGCTGAGTATTTTTCATTATTTAATCGTATCAAGGAACAATGATATTTATTTTCTACTGTTAATGTTATCTGTATGCACCCAAGGGTCTGAGAGTAACGGAATTTCAATTCTCTGTGTGTATATGCTGTACATGTGGAAGAATTGACAAAAAAACAGACTTGACTTGACTTGAACTTGCTAATAAATTACTAAACTTAAACTAAAAATTAAAACAAAAATAAACCTAACCCCACATAATATTAATCTTATTATAATATTATAAGAATAAATACTACAATAAACAATAATTTAGTTATTTACAATATTTGGCATCAAATACAGACACAAGCAATTTCAAACAGTTCTGCACTTGCATCCCTAGCGATGCTCTAGAGCATTTTCATATGTGCAGAGGTCATCAGAAGTCACACAACATGACGCAAATCCTGTAAACAACGCTTTGGTGTTGTCTTTATATCTATTATGCAAGGGCTTAAGCCATGTGTTTTGTTTGTGGGATAGGTTGTCTCTGGTACAGTGGTTTTGCTCGCTTTCAAGGTGGACCAGCGGGAGATGTTTTGATATTCATGACTCTCTGGATTAAACCCATGTTTGAGAGATAAAAGGCCTCTTTTCAGGCAGCTTAAGCCTCTTAATCACCGAATTACGCATTTTCAATAGTAGCATCCATGATTGATACTCATCATTATTGGTAAGACATAAATCTGCCTTTGAACGTAAAACTCAAAACTCTATTCTGCTCATCCAAACAGTAAACGTGAGAGGTCATCCATTCGCGGAGATGTTAATGAAGGAATTGAAAGGTTGGAGGATCATAAAAAGAGACAGCCAGTGCGCTTGCGTGCCCTCAGTGGCTTGGAGCAGCTCATGTGCCAAACTGTTGGGGTCAGGTCGCGTGCTCCTGTTAATATGACTCAATATGTCTCTTTTTTTCCGCAGGCGGGAGTGAATTATCATGGAGGCGTATGTGAGGATAATTTCTGTCCGGTGTGAGCGGTCTCTTAAGCGCATGAAGTCATCGGCATCACAGACACACGCGTCCACAAGCTGGCAGCGCATGTGCAGTGGGGAGAGGAGCTGGTGTTCGCTCTTCCCCATGGAGGGCACATGTAACAACACAGACAGTCTAGATGCGAGAGGTGTCCCTACTGCACACTTTCACTCTGTCACTGTGTGTGCTTTCCGAAAGTTCGCTCCCAAATTTCCACTGAAACACTCTGGGGCACGATGCGCTTATAAGACCTACGCCTGGAGACTACTGTTGGGAGAGCATGATGTTAGACGCTGATTGCTGGGTTGATTTACAGCCACCCAAACAGGTGAGGAACAATGCATAATACATCCACGACTGCAACATTCAGCACTTTTCATTTCAGCTGAGTGATACAGTTAATACCAACTTTGTCAGCTGGTCATTTTCACAAAATAAACTTCATCAGTGTGGTATTTGATGATCCTCATCATTATTCCTTTTGGTGTTTACTGTGTGCTAATACAATTCTAAAATGTAAATAAATACATGGATATGAAATACTCGGCTGAGCGATGAACAACAGAATATTCTATTGTTGTGGTTTACACAATATAATTTATATTCTCAAAACAAACACTTCACGTGGGTTTAAAATCTTACATTGTTGCATTTAAATCCTAGGATACCTATTTGAGGTATGCCGATTTTGTTGCATATGAAATCTCTCAAACTCAATTAAATATGTATTTTAAATAAAAAATTGAACTCTTAATAGTGCACAAATTTTCAGCCTTCAGAATACAAATATGCAAACATTTGATGATTTATTGGTATTTAAAGTTTGTCCATATAACAATTATTAAAATAATAAAATACATAAAGCATTTATATAAAGTTATCTACAAACCATACCTAAAACAAAAAACATATAAATCACCTAAATCATATAATAACAACGTTCCTAGAAATTAAAAAAATATTGAAAGGTGATTTGAACAAAAGAAATTCCTTTTCGTAATTGATATAAAATGCGTAAACATAAAAAATAATTTTCAAAAGCCCATTAATTAAAAAAAAATCAATAATAATAAATTTTCATAAAAATAAATTAAAATAAATTAATAAATTAATAAAATTAAATAAAAAAATAAACACAGAACAAAGAATAATAAGATAAATAATAATAAATAATAGTCAATATATAAAATAATAAAGTTTATTAAAAAAAAAGAATAATAAATAAAGGAGAAACAGAGGTCCCGCTAACATAATTTTGGGCATATGTATATTTGTAATCATAATTAACTAACACACCGATATAAAATATCAAGAATCTAAATATAATATAAAAGTAGTAAAAAAAATAAATAAAATTAAATAAACTGCTGCAAAATAGAGAGACAGCACATGCCATCACAAATGAATAATGACACAAATATACACCCACTGATTGCCATTTGACCAATCAGAATAAAGTGTTCCAGTAAGCCATGTAATAAATAGGAATTTAACTTAGTAGATAATAAAACCACTTTGGTGTGGACAATGCCTATGAATGTACTAGTAGATGTAGTGAAATATATCAATGGACTGTTCAAGGGAAATTTATACAGTTTGAACTATACATTTATTGGACTTTAAACAGTGTTCAGCCTGACCAAGACCCCATGTGCATGAGTATGACCTTTAAACATGTATTTCTAGGTTAGAGAGATGGAAAAGTCAGTCAGTGAATCATGCTGGTGTTTTGTGTTGGATTGTTACTGATGCACCCATGCATGCACACATGTTGGTTTTTATGTTTTATGGGGACTCTCCATATAGGCGTAATGTGATAATAATTATAATTATAACCAAAGTTAAAATGCATTATAATATTTTAAGGTTAATTTGTCTTGTATTCGTGAAACTTTTTACCATGAATTTTCGACTATTAAAATCGTTAAAAGGTAATGTGTAAGGCAGTGCCCATTGTATTGTTACACATCAAACAAAACACCATACTTTCGTGATTACAATTATCCATGACATCATACAATGTGTTATAAGGTGCATTACAAGGCATTATTCATGCATTGAAACTACTTTTATAATGTATTATCTATAAAAGGCTTTAAGCAAAGTGCTACCAAACATTTTTAGTACATTTTTAACACTATTTTAATTATGATGACTCAGATGTTTGGTAACAATATTACATAATATAAAAATACAATATATAAAAAGTAACAATATTACAATATTAGTACAGCAGTAGAGGTAATATTCTTCTGACACACACTTTATTATGACTTTATTATGGGATGCTGCCCGTGTATTTATGTGTTTCTCAGTCTCCACAAGTGCAAAGTGCACATATTGACAGTTTAGAAATAGCTCAGACAATTCTTTTGGACATCCACATATGTGAGGGTCATTACTCATAAGAGGTGGTAGGAGAACGGATCTGATACTTTATTTTAAGATATTGTACTCCCTCTAAACCTTGTTTGCTTCGAATCAATCTCTTGGGTCCCAAACCGTACATGTATACACACACACACACACACACACACACGCATGCAGTCCACCCCCAGTGCTGTGTGATCTGTTGATGATGTCATAAACCTAGAGCAGAAATTCTTTTCGCCTATCTGTTCTTCACACCCTCCCAGAAGAGTCCGGTTCAAACAGACAGTGTCACCCCAGGAATTACTACGCGCTATCTCTACTTGAGGACAAGTCAGATAGACAGAGACTGAGATAGAAGAGTTGAGCCTGAGAAGATGGGGGGATGTGAGGAGAGAGGGGGAGGGGGAGAGGGAGTAATGCCTGAGCGGGCCTAGAGGTATTTGGTGTGTGTTTGTAATGCTCGGTGTCAGTGTGTTTTAAATGCATTCAGTACTCAAAAGCCGTACTGTAAGTTCCAGGCTCGTGATGAAAGGAGGACGCAGATTGCACTGGTTGTATAAGTCCAGCCCCTTTAAAATGTAATTATATTTGAATACGTGGTTGTTCACGGGAATCTTTTACTTCCTTTTGAGTGCCCTTATTTACCATATGATTCATGTTTGATTATTCAGGATAGGGCTTTGGCTTATGAAGACCTTGGACTCTTTTATTTTCTACCTGCTAATTCCATTCTTGCAGCTAAATGCTTTTGTTTAGGCATAGACCGAAACTATGTAACTTCAGATATGGGCAGATATATTCATCAATTGCCATGGAATCGATGAGATTGTCGTTACACATATATCCAGACTTTATCAGTTTGAATATTACTGTGCTAATTTGACTCAATGACAAGAATGTTAATCAAAATAATGAATGCATTACCATAAAGCTTTCAGTATTGTTCATTTGAATAATATTTATCAGTAATGTTTGACACTGTGTTCATCGTCACTGTACTGGAGTATCAAACACAACAGTTTGACAAATCCAGTCTAGTCAGAGCTAATTCAAAAGCACCAGGTTATATTTCAGTACATTTGTGAAAGAAAATGCCATGTTCTGCTCATGCAGCTGATTATGGGGCAGACTGAAGGCAGGGTCAGATTAGTATAAGGTCATGATGCTAATGAAATCCCATCATTCAGAGTGATTAATGTGAGGACTGTGCTAACAAAATGACAATTTCAAATCAGCAACTTTTATCCTGAGGGAGGAGCTGGCCACATTCAGTCTGCCTCACAAATTACCAGGACATTTGCATGAAATTATTCTTTATGCAGTCAAAAGCCAAGTTCATTAACCCTGCAGAAAGATCTTTATGAATATGCAAATTCTAAAAGCCATATTTATGTGAACACAGAGTTAAAAAGAAAAATATCATGACCCAAACATATTTTTTTTCAGGGCAATGCTTTTATTAAAAAACTTTAAACCAAAGTTTTCTCTGTCTTTCTTTCAGCGGTAAATGGCACACCAGCTGGAGAGGCTATACTCTCTATTGATCCGTCATGCCTTTCTGCCAGCAGCCAGTGTACCGTTGTCTGGTCTGGGTGGTAAATGAATGGCGTAGAGGACGTCAGTTCAGACAAACTAGCAAGCACCACACCTGGTATTTTTACACACCAAACATATGACCATATCAACACTTAAATTAATGTGTGAACATTAAAAATAATCCAAAGTCACTACCCGTTATATCATCTGTCATTATCTGTATATCTACATACCGGCGACCTAGAACATAGACGATTCAGCCAGCTCAACTGCAATGCATTAGCATGTCAAATTAAATTAAATCCACTACCAGTCAAAAGTTTGGAATAAAGTTTTTTTTTTTTTTCTTTTTTTAAAGAAGTCTCTTATGCTCACCCAGGCTGCATTTATTTGATACAATGAATGCAATAAAAACTTTAACATTGTGAAGTACAATTGAAAAGAATGGCTTTCTATTTGAATATATTTTTACAATTGTACGTTTTGTCCAGCTGAAGACGTGGTAGAATTTTTCCCGGAATAAATTGCACTGTGTTAAAAACAGTAGAAAGATCAGCTTTCCATTCTACAAAGACTGAGAAATAACTTTTATCTAATATGTCATACTGTACATCACCTGGCGTAAGCATGAAGGACATAACTTAAAAAAAACAAACCATCTCAAGACTGTCTTTATAATGTTTTTATCCCTCCACCCAGCTTTCCCAAACACGGTTCTAAATAAATAAATTGATACAATACAATATTACTATGTAATCAGGTGTATCCTAAGTGAAGCTACCCGTAATCCTGTATGCCCTCCGATAGTTTATCATACAGCTGACCTTGACACCCAAAATGCCAAGCTGAAAAAGAAGCTAAGACACTGCTAGGGAAGCACCAAGATAATCGGTATGGACTGAGGATGATGTTGGAGCTGTCGCCAGCATGAACGCTATTGGCCTAAATCCACGTAGATCTGGAGTGTATTGAACCTTGGCCAGGCTATTTTATTTTTCCTCGCATGCCATTAATTGCTTGCAGCCCTACTTCCTCCTCCTCTGTGCCACTGCATGCTTGGGGCCTCCACACCTCCGGCACCGTCCCCTGCAGCCCTGGAAAACAGATCTAGATAATCCACTCAAGGCAAATTGCAATGTGGCATCCACGTTAACCACACCCACGAATACAGGTTAATCTTCTACAAAACACCACCGACAAGCACGCAATGATTGGTTAACATGTGGTTGGAGTTTTTATGATAGTACTTCTATTCCTGTGTAAAATCTGTATTACTCCAATATAATAAATATTTAACAGATATGAGTGAAGCCCAGTTGTTATCGTTACGTATTATATAAGACGATTTTTCTCTGCGTAAAACGCTGCTGGAGACATTCACATACGTACTAATTATTGTTACACATTATGTAGCATTGCTGCATTTAACCTTTGTGTTTGTTGTTTAATGTGTCTTTCAAATTACTCAATCTAGTTTGACACTGTTCTGACTTGAGCCAATCGCATCTCCTTTTTTCTTTCTTTTACTTCTATTTCAATTTATTTTGTACAGGGACAACACCTATCTACACAACAACAGTTTTTTGCTCAGAGTTCGCTATTAAACACAACAACCCTTGCATTCTGCACAGAAAGTCCAGCGTTGTCAGGCGAGTGTTACAAAATTACAATATTAAGTCACAAACAATACAATATCACATCATACTCCATTAAATTACAAAACCAAGTCAATGATCACATATTTGATTTTTCTTAAGCCATACTTTAAGCATGGAGTTTCTTAAAATACTAAATGGTGTACCCTCTCTAATTACATTATAAATTCCCATCTCTCTCTCCTGCTGCGGCTCTAGAACTGAAAAAACAAAACAAGGCCCCCTGATTGTCCAAAACAGGTTTGCTTTAAATTTAGTTGAACTACTCCACCTCTAACTGACAGATATACCTAGATTTTTTTCCTCGTATTATCCTTACACCCACAGCCTCCACATCTCCCCGTTCCTCTCGACTGTGGTGGTGGTGCAAGATCATGAAATAGTTTGTACATCAAGCACACATCAGCAAATAATAAAAAATGATCAAACGTCAATAATTTATCATTTTTAATAATATTGCAGTGATGATAACTCCTTGGCTTTTTAGCTAAGATTTTCACAGTTTGTTTATAAATAGTATATAATGGTTTTAACATGGTTATACTTGTATAAGACCAACTAGTAGCACAATAAGATAAATGAGGGAGAATCATTGAATGCATAAAGAGTTTAGCAGCAGCCACAGGTAATTGGTGCCTAATATTCCTAAAGATCATCAAGCTTGCTCTAGTACTTTTAGAGACCTTTTTAATATGTTTTTTAAAATTTAAGTTAGAATCCATAATCATACCCAAATCTTTAACATTTAACAAAATATTTAACAAATATGCTAATACTAGTCAGATATAAAATATGACAGAACAGCCCACTCAGTCAATATCATAGTGACTGATGGGAGAGAAAGGCAAACGGCTCATATCTGATACACTGTAGAGTGTAAAGCCTGGCTGGATCAGATCAGGAGAAAGGTTAAACTACTGTATCTAACCAGGTTTGGCAGACAGAACAGATGTCCCTCATAACTCATCATAAACGAACACTCACAACAAATATTAGGGTAAAACAATCTTTGTCAGATGAAGCCCTTATATGATCCGCAGGCAGAGTTTTTCTGTCAGTCTATTGTGGTTGGGAACACTTACAGAGTTCGAAAAACATTCAAATATAAATAATTAATTTTTAAGTTTAATAACATGCAGTTTTGGTTTTCCTGCTATGAAGGCTTATGGATCCTCTTAGTCACACTGTCACAGCTGGAAAGATGGAGCCCTGTCCACTAACTGTAGATTGTGGCTAGTACCTTCACAGCAGTAACACACTAAATAAATATACAGGGTCTCAATAGGGCAGCTTTACTCTTCTCAAGATGCATGTATACAGAAAAAAATGTAAATCTACCACTGTCTTCTAATTAAAAAAATGTAAATATATATAAACAACAGGATATGTATACTATATAGTATGTGTATTAGCAGGATGACGGATCACAACAGGTACTGCCTGGCTCCAGGAAAGTTACTATGGGCACTGGGCAGTTACTTTATAATCATTATACACTTGAGTGTAATAGAGGAGGATGCTTTCTACCATTATTGTACTTTGGGACATTTTTAAAAAATTTAACTCGCTAACTGGAATGAAAATTACTCAGTTTGGAGACCTATGAAAGCCTGTTTTAAAAAAATTAAAGTAAAGGTAATTGTGCACAACGCACAGTCTTATCTCACATTCGACATGTTCTTCTTGCCATTCTGCCATTTTTTTAATTTTCTCTACTCATTAGAAATTTGGAAATCGAAATCTGAATTGTGAATAAAAAGACTGAAGAGTTCCCATGCAAAAGCCATCCAATACTCAAAGAAACACAGACTTGCTTCAAAATAGATAATTTGACATAAACACATGAGTGATTTAGTCCATACAACAGTATATTTGTATACCAGTACTTTCACCGTCAAAATGGGCTAAATCGGCAGCCTCAACCTCGTCCGTAAGTACCATACTTAAAGCCAGAAAGAAACATGCTCTTTGAAAAAAACGTCAACGTTTTACCTCTAGAGGCTTCTTTCTGACATCGCGACCCCTTCAAGGTAAACTAAGAGCACAGAATTGTGAGATATGATGTGACAGTTGCGTTAATGCGTGTAGAGAAAACCATTGTGCTGAGTACTTAATAATTTTTTTTCTTGTATTCCACATTTTCATCTCACAATTCTTTATACTCGCAATTCTCTTCATCTTATAAAAACTTGCAATTATAAGTTAACATTGTGCACTTGCTGATCTTTTATTCTTGCAATTTTCTTTTATAACATCACGACAATGGTAGAATTAACAAGTCTAACAAGTGCCTCTTTATAGTTCCTTCATTCTAGTGGCAGAAAGACTTCCTCATATATTACTTATCAAACTACATGACTCACGGTCCTCAATGTTTCTAAAATGTTGATAATGGTCTTCGCCTCATATAAAGATGTTGGTCCCTGTAAAATTGCTAAAACCTGAACTAGTACGTCTCTTTCAATTCAATCTGTAACATGTAGCCAAACCAAACCAACATGAATGAGTAATTCACAACAAAGATTACAGGATGTTCACACTAGGAGTGCACCATTCTAAGTGACATGCACAAAAGTACCACTAATCCATATGCATTGCATTCTTCATCCTGGAAAGGACATGTGCATATTTTGTGCTATAACCAACACAGTAGTCATTCAGCCAAATGGTAAAACCAACCAATCAGCTGTAGGCAAATATCCACTAAGGCCGACATGCGAAGGTCTGTGTTTGTTGCAGTCTAGTCCTTACTAGCGGTGTTGTGTGACCTGATCACAATACAATCTCTGACTAGATCATAAATTATGGTTCGTCGTCAGACTTTAGGGTCAGATAGGCGACTCGGGAATACATCAAATTAAAAGCAAGGGGGAAAGTACCGTAGACCAGTAATTATTAGTCAGAAAATAGAGGGTGGCAGACGGGGGGACTATTTTGATAAATTTAGCTTTAAATATATTTGTAGAGGTTCCTTGGGTAGCAGTGAAATCCCCCGTCTTGTGGGTAAATACATTAGATAACAATCTCAGTTTGCCCTTCAGTCACCTTTGAATATTTACGGTGCAATGGTTATTGAATTAACATCATTTCTGTGCCTGATACTTTTCCAGAGAGGAATGACCAGTGGAATGTTAATCACTGCAATCTGATCCATCTATAGCCTATGACTTACTGCATAACACTCTCAATTTCATACTGACAGAAATGTATTTTTAACCCACAGATATGCTTGAAACAAATAGCCGTGTGTTGGTGTGAAATAAATGTTCCTTTCTCAAATGTGTTTTTTCTCACGTGTGTTTGTTTGATGTCAGAGATTTGACAAATCTATTTATAGTATTGGTCAGACTTGATAGATGGCACGCAGATGAGCAATATCAGGAAGTGACAGATATCCAGACCAACAGCACCTCCCACAATCAGCGGCAAATGAACACACTGAGAAATATATCAGAGAAAGAGAGATAGCAAGAATGGAAAACAAAATGGATCACAGCATATTAAAGTCATCTTTCTTTTTGTATTTCTCCCTCTCATCTTCAAAATAAATAGTGTCTTGTTGCATAACAGGTGACATTAATGTGTTCTGTGTGGTTTTTGGTTCAGGGCATGACAGGGCACAGTAGGCCTATATATGTCTTATTATAGTTTGTATAATCAGAATGTACGAGTCCACTCTCTGTCTGCTCGGTACTGTTCCTTTGATACAAAATCCGAGCACGTCACGGTGATACCAGCGGTGAGCCCAATTGCAATGCTCACTGATGAGTCTTTCTTACTAACCCCCCCTTCCTGATAAAAAAAACTCCCACCTGCTAGATATTGCCCTGCCAGAGCTAAAAATGATTTTGCTGGCTCGCTCTTCCCGGAGGAGCTGTGTTTGTGTGTGTGTGATGTGTTTGTGTGAATGAATTAGAGAATACACTACACATCACATGACAAATGTCTTTTTGTCTGTTTCTGTCCTTATTTCAGGAGGACTGAGTGAAAAATATATGCGATTCCCTCCTGCATACCAGCGCTTATAAATCAAGGTTAAATAAGTGGGGATTTTCATCACTCTTCCATACACACATATTTAAATGTACAGAGAGAGAGCTCATTAAAGCTCTCATTATGGCTTTCTGTATGAAAACCACAAAATTGCACCTCATTACTTTCTTTGCCCAGCATGGACAGCATTAAAAACACTGTCCTCATTCACACTGAACACAACACTGCTTTGATGAAACCCGTCTGAAATCCCCCGTCACACTGAGAGGAGTTCTTCCCAAAGAAACAACACATGAAATATAGATAGAGGCAAAAGCTGCCCTAGAAAATGTTTCTTTCTGATTCATAAAGAGACTGAAACTCAAGATAATTTTGCTCTCAGACAAAACAAGGAGAGAAAAAGCTCCTGCATGGAGCAACCTATACTAATCTCTTCTGTCTTTCTCTCCTCTGCGTGGCTTGTCTAATATTGCTGAATTACTGTGGTATCTGCCAGTACAAACAGAAACAGAGGGAGAGGAGCAGAACATCTTGAACACACACAAACACTCTTAACTCACTACACCATGGCATGCTAGAGTTCACACTGAAAAATTGGGATTCAAAATCTAATTTAAACCTGCAAATAAACAAAGTTTAGGATGTACAAAATTGGTTAATGAAATGTTATTGTAAATTACAAGAATGTTTAGGATTTTTAGGCAACAGTTGAGTGTTGTCCTGCAAATTGTGTTGGGCTGGAGCGCCCGCACATTACCAGACTGAGAGTTCTCCACGTTTTTCCATCCTAACGCGCATTCCCCTAGTAGCTGTTGTCCTCACCTGAACTGTCCATCTGTCCTTGTCATTTGGTTAGGTGGGGATTTATTCTTCAGGTGATTCACGCTAAAACATTACATAGTACACCAAAGTTGAGTCTTGACCAACCTCTCAATAAGCTGGTTTCACTCGAATGCATTCAAACACAATAAGCCTAATAAGGCCCAAACATACGCTATTGAACGAGTTTTTAATAATCAATATCTACCCGAGACTGTACATGTTTCATTTTATTGAGTTAGACCTAGTACGATATAATTCATTTCGACAGAATGCAAAATGAACTGAGGGTCTATAGAAATACATGTGTCCATGGATTGTACTGTTGCCTAAACATCTTTTTCTTAAATATATATCACACACACACACAGTATATACTACACAGTGGAGTTCAAAATTAGAGACCATCTAGGAAGTACGTGATTTTTCTGAATATCGCTTCAATAAATCGCACCTCAAAATTGAAGGTATAATTAGCTGTAGGTATACCACTGGACTAGTAACAGACAGTGAGCTCCGAATTGGAGAACAGTACGCTGTAGCACAAAAGATTACTACAACTAAAATTTTGAGGGTTACAGCTGCCGTGACATATTTTTACACGTATCCAAAAGTGTGATGACCCCTTGCTCTGCAATGATTAGTTCGCACATCTGCCTGCAGGAAGGTAATCCTTGTTTCTCACGGCACTAAAGTATTAAGAGACTTGATAAACAAAAAAAATCCCGGCGCTACAGGGCAGGCCCTTGTCCACTTTTGGGTCTCACGTCTTCTGCTCAAGTTAGTTTCCCACAGTGTCAAATACTGTGACAGCCAAACAAAATAGTTCCCATCTCCCCCAATAAAATTAAACTTGGCGAAACCAGATACAATACATTTGGGGGGGCCTGCTAACTATTAAGATGCATGCATTATGCAAAAAAAAGAAGAAAGTTTTAGTAGGATAGCGCACAACCCCAGCCTCAATAACAAATCCAGCATTCAAAGGGATAGTGTCCCTCAAAATGAAAATGTTATTGCTAAGTATCTCGCTTACCCCAGGGCATCCACAGATGTAGGGACCCTATTTGGATCTTCTTCAGTAAACACAAATGATATCCTTTTTAACTTTAACAAACCTTGCGTCATAAATCAGTTGTCAAATGCAATGGAATGGTCATGAGCTAAATTCTATGAGAGTTCAAAAATCATAGTCACAGTAACAAATCCAAAATTTAAACCCATAGCCGGCTTCGTGACACACCTTACGCGTGTCCTACAAGATCACGACATCGATTTCGGTTTGACCACAACCACCACACACCAACCCAGTATTTAGATAATGGTTTTTACCCACTCTCTATCGCACGAGGCCAACGGGTCTGTGGGCACGCGGCGCAGAGGCATACATCGCGTTCGTACGCACGATTACACGCTCTGTTGCGTACGTCTTATCCCGCTTACTGGTGTAAAATGTTTTTTATGAACATTAAGTGTTGATATCCAGGCCGAAGTAAGCGCAAGTAGTACCATTTTGATTAACTCGTACGTACCTACATGTTGTGCACTGGGTAACAATGAGTGGTGAATCAAGGCGCGAGAGTCACTCGGGTTCCGGGGTGCTTGCGTAAACTACGCCAGAGCCCAAAGACATTTGGACATAGTGGTGTATTAGATGTAAAAAATTATATAAATACTGTTCAGGTTCTGGCAAACCGATCGTTTCGTGTCTTAGGACATCAATTTGTCGTCACGAGCCGCAGGGTTTAATTGGATTTGTCTGTGCATGTTTTTTTAACACTCTTTCATATGATGTGGTTTCCCTATCTTGCAGGCATTATACTAGCTGTGATAGACGACGGTTAAAGTTTAAAAAATCATCATATGTTTGCTAGCTGAAGAAACAAATGTCACCTACATCGTTGTGCATAGTCCCTAGGTGAGCTCAAGCGAGAAACATACACTTGTTCGAATCTATTTGGGTGAACTAGCCACGTTAAGGCATTTTAAGTTTTAAATCATCTCGGTGCTTTCTTTTTCTGGCTCACAGTAACCCATTGTGGAGCCAACCGAGGTGTAGGTGAAATATCTACGCTCCAACATAGGGTTGTATATAAGAACCGGAATCATCTACATCTTGAAAGGGCCTAAGGGTGAGTCAGAATTTGTTCTCATTTTGTGGCTAAAGCTATGTCGTTTAATAACAGTCTCATCACAGCACTGCAACACATGCATGTGACATAAGTCATGACGGTCACCAATGAGGGCAGGGCTCCATTGTCAGAGATGAATGAACTCGAATTTAAAAATACAACCAGGTCATACCCTTGTGCCCCGCATTCTCAAATGTGACAGAAAGAGGTGTGCTGGATTATGGTTGTCCCCCGCCCCGGAGGATTCGCACCCTTCCACCCGCTATGTGCTATGTTTCATCGGCGCTGTCCTTGCCACGGGACGGGAGCACTCTTGAGGGTACAGTGCTACTGATACTTTCTGCTCTACTCTTATGTCTTGTTTAGACACTGTCCGCCCCTTGTCTTCCAGGCCAGCTCGTACCACCTCTTCTGCCCCTTGGATATCTGATGTCCTCCATGAGCATCGTTCTAAGCTCGGAGCTGCAGAAAGAGTATGGCGCAAATCTCAAAATCCGACTGACCTTAATGTATATCGATCACTACTCTCTTAATTCTCTGCTAATGTCTCCACTGCTAAGAGGACATATATGACAACAAAAATTAACATTTCGCCTAACCTCGCAGACTCTTTAAAACCTGTGGGCCTCCCGCCGCCCCTCCGTCATCACGCTAACATCTGGCTACCTTTGCCCACCATGCTGCGGAAGCAAAGTACAAACCGCAGGCACAACGGGGCCGCACCACCAAACAGTCAACCAGCGTACCCAACTACACTCGGGCGCCGCGCCCACGCGCTGGAGGCAGAAGGCGCGAAACCAGCCGGCCAAGCAGCCGACGACGGGCCGCGGGAGCCTAGGCCAGCTCAGCTCCGCCCAGGGTCTGCACGGGCCGGTGTGACCGTGGCACTCCACTCACAGGGTATACCACAGCCCGCACCGGGGGGCGCTGTGCCCGAACATTGAAACAGGCGGGGCGAGAACTCCACGGCTTAACGGACAAACCCAGACGCGACGAACGCCACGCAGGTAAGCGCAGACTACACTAACCGAGTGTTGGCCCCTATGCGACACGGGCAGGGCTAAAAAGACCCCGGCCAAAGGTTGTGGGCAAAAAAACCACAGCTCACGCCGGGCGTCACACAGAACAGACTCGCCGCGACGGCAACCTAACAGCGGCGGCACGATAGGGGGATGCATTCAACCGTGGAGGCTGCCTGGCGTTCAGTTGTTAAAGCCGAAGACTGGCAAGAGCGGCTTCCAAATCTTCTATACTTATCTTGCTGGATCTGTGCGCTGCTTTTGACACGGTTAACCACCAGATTTTCCTGTCAACCCTATTGGAAAATGGCATCTCAGGAACCGCACGCCAGTGGTTTAAGTCTTACCTCTCAGATAGGTCCTTCAAGGTATTTTGGAGAGGTGAGGTGTCCAAGTCGCAACTTCTAACTACTGGGGTGCCTCAGGGCTAATTTCTTGGACCACTTCTCTTCTCTGTCTACATGGCATCACTAGGTTGTCATTCAGAAACATGGCTTTTCATTTCACTGCTATGCTGATGACACTCAACGCTACCTCTCATTTCCTCCTGATGATCCGACGATAGATGCTCGCATCTGTTAGCTTGTCTAACAGACATTTCTTGTTGGCTGACGGACCATCACCTTCAACTCAACCTGGCTAAGACCGAACTGCTTGCAAGAGATTTCAACAAGCCATCACTTTATCAACATTTTCACACATCCCCGTTAGCAACTCATCACCATAACTCCCTCCAAAATAGCAGCTAGAACCTCTGGAGTGATTGTATTGATTCGATAGCTTGAAATTATCTCAGACGGCCATTGCTAAACTAAACCCCGTTTTTCAGATCGTTTGGGGGTCCTGCAGATTTGTTTTTATACACATTAGTATGAGTCGCCCTTATCTTCACACACAGTGGCAACACAACACCCTTATTCAAGCTCTTGTTTTATCCAGGCTGGACTATTGCAATGCTAACTTGGCAGGTCTTCCAGCCACTTCTATTAAACCTCTAGTAAACAAGATGAATCTTTAATGAGCCGAAAAGAACGCATGTCACACATCTGTTCATCAATTTGCACTGGTTACCAGTAGCTGCTTGCATAAAATTCAAAGCATTGATGTTTAAAAAAACCACCACTGGCTCTGCAGCCCTTTACCTTAATTCACTACTTCAGACTTATGTGCCTCTAGAAGCTTGCGTTCTGCAAGTGAACGGTGTATTATTGTGCCATCTAAAAGAGGCAAAAAATCACTTTCACAGACTTTTACCTTAATTGTTCCCTGCTGGTGGAATGACCTGCACAACTCAACCCGAGCAGCTGAGTCCTTACCCATCTTCAAGAAACGACTAAAAACACACTCTTCCATTTTTATTTGACCCTCTAACTCCAGCACTTTCTATTCTATTTTAATTCTACTTTATATTTATCTTTTTTTTTAAACAAACACTAGCTTTCTATTTTTTCGATTCTATCTACTTGTTTTTCTTGCGTGTGTGTGTGTGTGTATGTGTGTAATTTGTGCTCTTTATAAGTATACTAATACCTGTATATATTATATATATATTTCCTATGTCCATAGTTGCACCTTAACATAAATTGTTGCTCTTTTGGTTAGTTTTTGACTTGCTTTTATGTCCTCATTTGTAAGTCGCTTTGGATAAGCGTCTGCTAAATGACTAAATATAAATGTAGAGAATGGGTTCCCATTCTCCAGCCACCATGGAAAACCTTGAATGAAGTGCGTACACGTTTTACAAATTCACTAGCCTTGAAGTGTACCTGGGTCGCAGTTGCGTGTGTGTGCATGTGTTCTTCTCATCTCCACATTCTTCCCTCTCGAGCTCTGCCTGGCTTACGACTATCCATGCTTGCCACGTGTACGGGAGCAGGCTGAGGAGCGAATCCTTTCTGCATTCATCACGAGGGCTGGTTGGTAATTTAGAGAGGAATGATTGCCTAACAACATCATGGTTTAGAAACATCAGTTCAGACCATCTCCTCAACAATCGACTCAAAACTACCAGACACAAAATGTGCAAGTCCTTAACAGTAACAATTCAACAATCAATTTTACCAGAGTAGAGAGATCAATAACTGGGACAAGGATATAAAGATAAGAGGATAACAGGATATGAGGAAAGTAACAGAACTAATGAAGAGGGGAAAAACAGAAACAAATTGATCTACAAGAAAACAAACTAATAGAATTTAAATGCAGAGACAAACACACAGGAAGCGAGTAAATAATTGGCTGCTTAAGACATTCACTGTGACTGGATTTGTCTTCTGACACTATAAACTATAATCTGACACTATAATCTTTTACAATTAAAAGAGCTCTTCTTGCTCCTATTTTTGACTGATAAAAACATGGAATGTAACATCCACTTTTTATAAAAGTTCCACTCATAAATAATTGTTGTGTGATGAGATTTCATGTTAACTTTTCCCTAAGAGCAGGTTCCCCAATATGTTTAGAAACTACAAATAGCTTGAGGCATTGGACAGAACTGCACTTTTATCAAGAGATTTACTACAGGTCAAATTTTTCTTTATGCCAAAAACTTTTTATTTGCACATCAGAGAAAAAAAATTATCTCTCAAATCCATTTCCATTGTAAGTGCCATATAAGTGCCACTGTTAGCTGCTGTGATTAGAACCAGCCATTACAGCTAACCTTTATGAATCACACATCTGAAACATCTGTTTCAGGTAGCATCACAAAATGAAAATTTTGCCTGGGCACAAACTTGTTCAGGGATATTAGACTACTGTAACATATATTTCTGCTATATATGTTTCTTGCCAGAAATATGTTTCTTGCAGTAGCTCCACTAGCTATGTTACCTCATAGTCGTACGTTGTCTCTCACAGATACAAAGAACAGTAAGATTTTCACACCATGCTATGGTGTTTAAGAATCCTTCTGCTCACCAACGTTGCATTTATTTGATCCAAAGTAAGCCAAAAACGTATATTGGTGAAATATTTTTACTAGTTAAATGAACATCTTTAATATTTAAATAGTGTAAAATGTAATTTACTCCTGTGATTTAAAGCTGAATTTTTAGCATCATTACTCTCAGTCACATGATCCTTCAGAAATCATTTTAATATTCTGATTTGCTGATATTCTGATTATTATTATTATGGTGAACAACGTAATTAGAATTTGTAGATTTTTAAAGGTTGTTTTATGAATAAGTTCTGTTCAGAACGCAGATATCGAAATCTAAATCGTTTGTAACTTTATAATTTTCTTTACTGTCAATTTTGATCAATTTTATGCATTTTTGCTGAATAAAAGTATTCATTTCTATAATTTCTTCACCCCCCCCCCCCCCCCCCCCCCCCCCCCCCATTTAAAAATGTATACTTTTGAATGGTATGTAATAATGTTCAAAAGATTTTTTTTCGATAAATGCTGATCTTGATCTTGCTATTCATCAAGAATCTGAAAAAAATGTACTCAACTGTTTTTTAAATATGATATGATTATACTAATATAATAATATATATAACAGCTATAATAATAAGATGAAATGTTTCTTGAGCAGCAATCAGCATAGTAGAATGATTTCTGAGGGATTATGTGACACAGAAGACTTGAGTAATGACTGCTGAATTTTGATTTGATTGAAGGAACTAAATTTACATTAAAATTCATTCAAATAACAAGCATTTTACATTTATATTAGGTCCCTTCTGTAACCAGTATTCAACAATATTAGCTACTGCTTTTCCGTATTTTAGGATCAATATAACACTGCAAGCTTGGTGAGCAGAAGACATTCCTAAAAAAAAAACAGTACAATTTCTTACACGTTTCAGAAATTTTCAGCGAGCGTGGTAGCATCATGTTATTTATTTAATTAATTTGAAATGCTAGTGTTCTAAAGGCATTGCAAAATATATCATTAGTACTGTTTTTCTGAAGACTCTAATGGCATTGAAAAGTTATTGTGCTGTTATATTGTGCATTTCTAAGGAAATTAATATTATGCCATTTAGAACTTGTAGAACTGAAACATGTAGAATGATAAAAGCTGTAAATTTAGTGAGCGACTACCGGTTGTTAGGCATTTGTACGTGTCTGTGGCGGCAATATTTGTGGAAGATGCCAGCAGTCGAAACATTAACCCCTTAACTCACCCCCCATTTTTAAAATAGGCATGAAAGTGCTAAACTTAAAATACAAACAAACACTACATCAGAATGTGGTGGTGTTTTATACTTTAAAGTATACTTATAACCATTGTTTTTGTCAAAACGTCCACAAAAAATGTTTGTCTGTACTTGTGCCCTAGCTGTGCTCCTCTACCGACTGCAGGCGTGTAAAGCAGAGATGTGCCTCTAGCTCCACCTTGTGCTAGAAAGTTCGTCTGCATTTGTTTTGAAAGTCTGGTTAAATTTTAAAAGATTTAATTAAAAATTTTAAATTTAAAGAATAACAGGTAGCTCAGGGAAAGACCATTAAAGATCTGAAATAAGGGTTCTCCTAGTTCAGTAACGTTAGTTAAAAAAACCTAAACGCAAGCCAAGGTACACACAGGTGCATCTCAATAAATTAGAATGTTGTGAAAAAGTTCATTTATTTCAGTAATTCAACACAAATTGTGAAATTTGTGTATTAAATAAATTCAATTCACACAGACTGAAGTAGTTTAAGTCTTTGGTTCTTTTAATTGTGATGATTTTGGCTGATATTTAACAAAAACCCACCAATTCACCTATCTCAACAAATTAGAATATGGTGACATGCCAATCAGCTAATCAACTCAAAACACCTGCAAAGGTTTCCTGAGCCTTCAAAATGGTCTCTCAGTTTGGTTCACTAGGCTACAAAATCATGGGGAAGACTGCTGATCTTACAGTTGTCAAGAAGACAATCATTGACATAAGACCCTTCCTGAATTTACGGTAGCCCAACTTCTTGCCAAAGACGCTGGCTGTTCCAGAGTGCTGTATCCAAGCTGTACAAATTGAGTTGTAAGTTCAAAACATGTGTGATAACAAGCGCACAACCACCCGAGGAGAAGCCGGCAGCCTTATGAGTGATTGCAGACAAAAATCGAGTTCAAGAATTTGAGTGAACTTTCACAAGGAATGGACACTGACCTGGGTCAAGGCATCAAAGCCACACTGCACACAGCACACGTGTCAAGGATTTGCTAACCAGATAATATGTCGGTATTCCGCTTGTCTAAGACCACTCCTTCAACCACGCAGACAACGTCAGAGTCGTCTGACCGGCTAAGAGAAGAAGTGAACTGCACGTTGCCGCAGGGGTGGGGGGGCCAGTCGTGTTCTTTTTTCCCAATAGTCCTCTCTTTCCATATGAGAGCAAGTTTGTATTTCATTTCTACTGGTACTCCGCGAGTCCTAGATCTGCGATGGACAAGTGGAAAGCTTCATATACCCAAAAGACATTGCTTGAAGTCCAGTGATTAAGGTATTTTTCTCCACACTCTGCTGCATATTTGGGGTGCATGCACTGCTGGGTGGATTGTGTCCTTGCGTTTGTTTGAAACCAACTCACTGCTACCACACCCGTTTACCAAGAAGTTTTTTAGCACTTCATGCTTCCTTCTGTTGACCCGCTTTTTGAAGATGCTGATTTCATTTTTTCAGCAGGATTTGGCACCTGCCCACATTGCTAAAAGCACCAAAAGTTGGTTAAATTACCATGGCGTTGGTGTGCTTGACTGGCCAGCAAAACTCACCAGACCTGAACCCCATAGACACTCTATGGGGTATTGTCAAGAGGAAAATGAGAAACAAGAGACCAACAAATGCAGATGAGCTGAAGGCCACTGTTAAAGAAACCTGGGCTCCCATACCACCTCAGCAGTGCCACAAACTGATCACTTCCATGCCACGCCGAATTGAGGCAGTAATTAAAGCACAAGGAGCCCCTACCAAGTATTGAGTACATGTACAGTAAAATACTTTCCAGAAGGCCAACAATTCACTAAAACAATTTTTTTTATTGGTCCTTATGAAGTATTCTAATTTGTTGAGAAGTGAATTGGTGGGTTTTTGTTAAATGTGAGTCAAAATCATCACAATTAAAAGAACCAAAGACTTAAACTACTGAATTTATTTAATACACGAGTTTCACAATTTGAGTTGAATTACTGAAATAAATGAACTTTTCCACGACATTCTAATTTATTGAGATGCACCTGTATATACGACACTTGCTAAAAACATCTCCTGCTCTCTAAAAGCCTTTTATACATATCCTAAATTCATGAACATCATTTGTATTTACAGATACATTCCCAATCACCATATTCTTTTTTCAGCTTTCTTTGGTGAGGGCGAGAGCAGCGGTAGCTGTTTCTGAGGTGAACCGGTTCTCTTTACATTCAGCTACTGACTTGCCTGTGTGCTCGGTTGGCTGTAGACAGGGACACGATATAACTTTCCCGGAGTTCTAATCGAGATAAGAGCATAAACAACAAGTCCCCGTCCAGACCGGACCACAAAAACAAATGGCGCACTTGTGCTGACGCAATATAAATCATACACCCCTTAGTTGGTTGAAAGTGTTTATGCTCATGCTTATGTTTTCAGATTCAACCAGTTACCAACTAGATGAAATAGATGACCGCTGGTTTTTAGCTCTGAGCATTTATGAAGACGCTTTAAAGATACACAGCAAAAACAATATTTGCTGGGGATCTAACGTATAGGAGAATGCGCTTTACTCCATAATGTTTTATTTCACTTACGAAAGATGTGGAATGCATTGCACAATGATATTCATCTTCGAATATATTTTGTCATCATCTGCATCTGCAGCATCTGTCCCATAATGCTTTATAGTTTACTAACGGCACATTGCTTTATAAACTTACAAACAGAATTATCACGTGAAAGGTTACCAAAGTCTTAAATTTACCATAATTATTCTAAAAATTGTGCATTTAACAATTAAGAACTGCATTAATCCGCATTGCATCTAACCATGACATTCACAGTACAAAAATTACTAGTAGTTACAACCATTGTTATTACTGTAAAACCATAATAAATTAATACAGACTTTCCTTCAAACAGTAAGAAATAAGAAACCATTTAGAAATCAATCTTTCTGATGTATCTGATAAAAAAAGAAATAGAAAGAAAATTTAAGTTAATTTAATTAAAAATGAAAACAGCCCAATAACAATCATTCATCAATAACTAGTAGTTTGTTTTGTAAGTGCTGTCCATCTATATCTGCATTTAATTAAAAAAAATTTCCATTTTTATCACTAAATTGTCTGAGCTACAGTTTTCAAGATGAAAGTGTGTGAGTACCACCTTGTCTAATTGTGGTGTGTTTTTATCTAGTGGCTACAGGCATTGAGAGGGATAAAGGCTCTGGGAACATGAGAGACTCCATCCACTTCGTGCTGAGATCAGTACCACGAGGGCTGACCCTGGGTCCATCTCTGGCCGAAGATGGACAGCTAGGTCTGTGGTGTGTTAGGTGAGTGCTAGAGAAAGGCACTCTGCTAGGCCTGGAGGAACCTGACAAAATAAACAGGAAGGGAAAAGCTGAGGAGGTATGCATAGTGTGTTTCAAATTTCATTTTGCACCATACAGCTGAGACAAAGGCTTGTTTAGTAGCACTACAGCAAATGTGTTCCAAGACAATAGTGGCTTTTACATTTACTTCTCACCTAATAATACTGCAAGTACTTTATATTTTCAGAAGCATGTTATAGTTTTTTCTCTTTTTTAACTGTGTTTAGTTAAATAATAGCCCCAAGTAAGAAGTAAATGCATGTTCTTATTATCCAGGGGATTCAACATACATACCAAAATGTGTTAAAAAAATTTAATCTCAGATTAAATCTACTGGATGAGGTAAATTTACCCAGAATTCATTCATTATTATATTTAGTAGAACTATTAAGTGACATATCAAGACATCGCAGAATGAGACTTGTTTAATTGCCTTCACAGGTTTGCCTGCAGTGCTCAAAGTGAGGAAGCGAGCAATGTCAGTGTGCTCGAGGTGGATGGAAAATTAGGCCTTAGGGTCTGTCGAGACATTCAACCAGGAACAGAACTGCTCCTCTTGAAAGAAAAAGAAGAAGAAGCCCCTCTTGAAAAATAACTAATGCAACTAAAAGCCTGTGAAATTAGTAGTACTCCAAACAGAGAACAAGAAGATACTTTAGAGGCCATCACATTAGATCACCTCTCAGACTGTGCAGGTGAGTTTATACTTAATATTTGTGTAAGAGGTCCATGATATGATGTTGTTCTTCGTAAAATGTGGAAACGTTTGTATTCTAACAGATCCTGTTCAAAGTGCCACACAAGAGGATACAAAACCTCCAATCAAGGAGAAAAATCTTGTGCAGGAGTCTAGAGCATGTAATTTCAGTGACCTGGAGCAGAATGGGGTAGATGAGGCACATGGGGAAGGTGAAGGTCAGCGAAGTGATGAACATCCTGCTAGAGATAAGATCCAGAGCATCAGTGATAGTACATCACAAGCCCAGAGTTCATCAGAACATCTGAAGCCAGAGAGAAGCCTGAGAGCCAGCTCTCGTCTTGCTGCTAAACCTCGAAAAGTGCACTCATCAACCATCCTTATCTACAAACGACAAGATCAAAAAAACAGGTCAGACCTCAGCAGCAAGAGGAAGCTCTCGGATAACAAAGACAACACAATGCAGACATTGTATGCTAATGAGGATTCCAGCTCATTAGCATTCCATTTTGTTATCCGAGAGAGGAAGCACAAATGCGACGAGTGTGACAAGAGCTTCTTTCAGCTCTGCCATCTGAAGAAACACAAATTCACACATCAAAATCAGAAGCCTTACATGTGCACAGAGTGTGGTAAAACATACAGTTCGCCGGAGAGCTTCCAAGCCCACTTGCTGATGCATCGCGGTCAGTGGCCCTTTCAATGCCAGCACTGTGACAAAAGCTACGGCTTGAAACGGGACCTCAAGGAGCACCAGGTTCTTCACTCCTGGCGAGAAACCGTTCGTCTGTGACATCTGTGGCAAAGCTTTCGCTCGCCGGCCCTCGCTACGCGTCCACAGGGAAGTCCATCGGACGAAAGAGCCGGACTACCAGGCTCCCAAAGTCAAGTGTCCAGAGTGCAATAAAGAACTGGCCAATTCTGGTTCTTTGAGGAACCACATGCGCCTGCACACCGGAGAACGTCCGCACGTCTGCCAGCACTGCGACAAGAGCTTTCGCCAACGTGGCAATATGCTGGGACACATGCGCATCCACACGGGAGAGAAACCCTACCAGTGCGACCATTGCGAACTGCGCTTTTCCCAAGTTCCTGAACTGCGCCGGCATCTGATTTCACACACGGGTGAGGTGTATTTGTGTCCTGTGTGTGGTAAGGCTCTACGGGACCCTCACACATTGCCGGCCCATGAACGACTGCAGACGGGAGACAGGCCCTATAAATGCGAACAATGTGGGAAAGGGTACACGATGGCAACCAAGCTAAGGCGCCACATGAAGTCTCACCTAGAGGAGAAGCCACATGTTTGCCAGGTGTGCGGAGCCAAATACACAATGATGCAGAGTCTGCAGCGGCATCTGCAGTCTCACAAACATCACTCAGACTCTGGTCATGCATTGCCGACACGAGGTCAGCCCAAAAGGTCGGGCCAGAAAGCAGAGGATGAGCAGGGTAGGACTGAATGCAGTAGTTTGGAGGAGGGACGGGCTGTGGCATATGTTCAAGCCTCAGAAGATTTCACTATGGTGTCTCACCCAGAAGGTGTCATTTTGAACTCTGGAGTGTACCACAATGGCACAATTGTTTTAGAAAAAGGAGTGGAGAAGGGGCTCGAACGCATTGAGCTCAGTGAGAATATGATTGAGATTATTGTCTCAGATGAAAATACCAAGTGTATAGTAGTGCAAGAACAGCCTTCTAAGTGTGTAGAGCTTTAGGAACAGGAAGCAAGTGCTAAATGCCTAGTTGTGCAGGAAAATGATGGCAGCAGTGGCTGTATTGTAGTTCCAGAGCAGGATGCTAATAGTTGTTTGGTCATTTTACAAGGTCCGGATGGTTTAAGTTCAGTCGCACAGACTGTAGAAATAGAGACAGGGCTGTGACACTTAAGTGTTTCCATTTTACATATATATTATGTCTCACACCAAAGGAAAAACAACCTTTGTGAAATAAATGTTTAAGCTCTGTTGAATTTAAGTCTTGCTGTTCTTAGATTTTTTTTAGGAGGGTTTGTGGCACATCAGTAAATATTGACTCCTGTGCGCAGTGGACCTTGTTTCATTACTGTTTATACAGACATTGTACAAGTAAACCAGCAAAACACAGCTGTGTTGGGAAATGAGCTAATACTCGAGGAAATTTTATGATTTTGAAATTATCACATCATTTATGCGTTAACAGTAAAATTTAAATGCCATGTTTGTACTTTTTACATAAAGTACATGCTGATTACTGATAAACGAAAGGATAAGCAGAGTGCTAACAGAGCTCTTCAGCTACATAGATATGATCATCATTTCATGATGCATATACATTTAAATAAATATATTTAAAAAGTTGTTTTAGGATATATATTGTAGAGTATGTTTGTTATAAATATTCAAATTTTTTATAATATATCCTCACACATGAATTCACATAGTTTGGAGATATGAAGCTTATCATCTTGTTTTCATTCAGTATATCTGTGATTCATGTTCCTCGGAATCAAAGAATGTTCCACATTGATATAAGGGTGATCTGATACAGAAAAGTGTCTTTTCTTTGAGTGAAAAGTGTTCAGACACTTTGTTCTCTTTGAACTCTGGTAGTTCAATATTAACTTGGTGACTCCAGTAACTCCAGCAGTGGGCTTTTTGACTGATTAGATTCGATGAGATGCTCCCAAGTTTTTTCAGGATTAAAGGCTCAGTCATCCTCAAGAATGGGAGCAAAAGCAGCACCTCTTCTACTATCGCTACTTCTTGGACATGTTCTCCACCTCACATTGTGTAATGACGGTAAGCATTAACTGAGATTTCTCTGCCTTTTTGGCTAATTAGGCTAAGAACAAAATTATAATGTGATGATTCTACATATAGTATGTGAGATGTTTTTGGAAAAACCTTGACTTTTGTCTCAGTGTTTATCGACAAAACAAGGAAGCCTCTCAGATCATTCGAGCAAAGAGGGCTAACGCTGTTTTTGAGGAGTTTAAACCAGGGAATCTGGAGAGAGAGTGTGTGGAAGAGATTTGTGACCACGAGGAGGCTCGAGAAGTGTTCGAGAGAGTTGATAAAACGGTGAGCAATGGCCTCGTGGACAGATTAGCTGCAGTTGGAAATAAATGGAAATGTTTACATTTCTATCAGTGCATTTTTTCAGTGGTATATCTCTATATAAATACAGATATTTGAAATGTGGTATAATTCATTTTTTGTAGTATTTTATGTTAATGATTTTTTCTTCCATTGCCTCACAGGAGATTTTTTGGGCGAAATATTTGGGTAAGAATATATAGCCTATATATTACGGAAAGTTTCAGTGTAAACAGTGACAACATTTTGTGTAAACAGTTTCTATTGAACCAGGGACAAAGTGCATTTTCACAGACCTTTGCCTGATCAATTTACAAATTAGCAAGATTAGTATCAGGTTAAAACAGTAGCAATTATAAACAAACCTTATAATGAATAAATATCATTGGTTGGAGTGGTAATCCTTTATTTTTGAGCTATTTCTAAATCTGAACTGTTTACAACTTTAAAGGGGTCATATGATGCTGCTAAAAAGAACATTATTTTGTGTATTTGGTTCGCTCTGAAATTTGTTTATCGCGTTTAAAGGTTAAAAAACCCTTATGTTTCCAACATTGCCCTGTTGCATAAGTCAACTGGTTTATTCATCCCTCTATACCCGCCTTTACTGAACGCGTCTATTTTTTCCAAACTCATTTCGGCTCTGATATTCGGTGCTTTCCTGTGATCTGGCCAGCTATCCATTTGGCTTTTGTGATTGGCCCGAATACCTCAAGCTTGTGAACCGGACTATGTTACGCCACCTCACTCACTACTGCATTGATGCCGTCCGGCCGGAGCGAAGAGACCCAAACATTAAAACCCATTATAAACGAGACATTTGTTACATCCATTGGGGAAATCATTACTATTAACCCTTTTATATCTGTAAACCTATTTACTTTCCAAAGTAACCTTCCCAACACTGAATTTAAGTGTATAATTTAATTTATTATTCATTCATAACCACCATAGGAAGTAAGCTTAATATATTGAAATTATGTTTGCATATGTTATTTAGGCAAAACAGCACAGAGGAATAGGGTAAAACATTTACTAATAGATAGCAGCATACTTCTCTAGCTGACGGCTTTCTAAGAATTGCAAACATTTTTTGTATTACAAGTTTTGTATAATGTTATGTTTAAATATGCAAATGAGGCACTAAATATTTAAATATGCATTCATTTGCATACATTTCCAGAACAGACGTCTTTCAGGTTCAAAATTCTTCACTGTAAAATCTAATTAGTTGGGCTTACTTAAAAAAAAGCATGCAACCCGATTGCCTTGAAAAAACTAAGTAAAGTGAAATAGGAATATTATGTTGTACTGACAGATGTTTAGTTAGTATAGTTTACTTACACAAGACTTCTAGTAAATAAAAAAGAACTGTAGGGGTACTTGATCCTTTCATTTAGGTTTACTCATGACTTAGTATAGCTACTCACTGACTCCCAGAGTGCATTGCGGTATGAATAAATTATACAGTTGCTTTGTTTTATAGTTGTTGATTTTATTTGCCAATTTTATTTGCTGTCTTGTGTCAGAAGTAGCACAACAAAAAGAGCGAATAAAAGTTATTGTTACAATTAATAAAAATAAATGAAATTGAATTGTTACCATTGTTGTGATTCATGTGCTGAATGTTTAAGTCTGTGTGTGACTTTAGCATGTTACTGCACTATTTAAGAATTATATAAACCCAATTTTGAGATTCTTATGGTATATTTGAAAAATAAATTTGACAAAAGTTCATTGACTAACACTAGCACATTAAAATAACACATTAATTTAATTAAAGATAGGTTACCTTCTGAAAGCAACCATTTATTACTTTTCTTCCCTTGAAGCCAAATTACTCTACCTTCACGATGCATTGCTGCATTAACAGGAAGATAATTATAATAACGTAAACAAAGTTCCAAGTGCCCAACCAAAGGGAACGCTAGTCACTATAATGGTGAATAAAAAAAATAAAAAAGCATTTTAGGAAAATCAACATCAATTGAATAAGAAGTCAGCTTATGTGATGTTTTCTCAAATATTACAGTTGTATTGAAAATTCCACATGCATGATGACTGGAAAACGAGTGAATGCAGCTAGTGAAAGATAACTGCAGACATTGAGGAAATAGATGAAAAATGTATTAAGACTCTTTTTCCTTTCTTCTTCTTCTGTTGTTACCATGTCGCTGTTGAGACGATTGCAACTATTAGTCACTAGCTGCCTCTCACGCGGCTTTATATATCATTGGTTTCCTTTGTGGCTACTTAATTTTTAAGCAAGTGTTCCCACTCAAGAACAGTACGTAACTTCGTTTACATTTGCCTTGAGAGATTCAGCTGTAACTTAATAAAACCTAGGCTACCAGTATTATTAAGCAACTAGTAAGATAACTACTTACAAAGCTATGTAATCGTAAAACTATTGGTTTTTACAGTTTGGTTTCATTTTGTTTGATATATTAAGTAAAAGGTTTTGAGGGATTTGATTTCTGGATTTTATCACTCCAATCAATAATAAAAAACATTTGAGACATGGCCGGGACTATCTTTTCCTTATCGGAATAAACTGGTTATATGAGTGAAATACAATGAAATAATCCCCCTCTATTAAACCTTTCGGCTATGTAGATGCAAATAACTCTGCGAAAATTTGGTTTGTAATGTATGTTTTCTGGGGGTCACGTTTGCACCCCTTCTCCGCTAGAGCTCGGAGAAAACCACTCTTTTTGGAGAAAACAACCTTTAAAAAGATATGTAATTATACATGAACATCTCAGCGCCTCCAAATAGAATTAAAGGCAGTAAATAAACTTATAAATGACAAACTCTCGTGTAAAAACCTTCACGATATAGATGGAATAAAAAATGGTAAAATTTTGGTGTATGGAAGTTCTTATAACTGGCTGAAGTGACAAACTCGTTTACCTTCGGTATTTTTTCTTTGACTACGAAATAGGGCCCGTTTTAAAGAGCCTAGTTGGTCTACCTATGTCTCTGTGGCTCTCTACCGAGATCTCCCATAGATAAAGTGCAATAATAAAATCGGTGAAGGTTATATGAACAAACGGTCTGAACAAAACCACGCCTGCAGTAATAGCCATTCACATATATATCTAAGAACGCGTAATAGCTCCTAAACGAGGGAGGTGTGCGCAAACAGGTAGCCTTCTCAAATGAGGAGGCGGTTCTCCATGATTATGTTCATACAGGCTTTCGTTTGCGCTGTCTTGTGTGACATTAGCTCTTGGTTGTCTAAAGAAGATCTTGTAAAGTTCGCACGACTCGCTAAAGTCCTCCCTTAATTCCCCTATGATTATATTTCTTTATAAAAGTTAAGATTCCTCTTGGCCCCTCTGTTCACCTAGCCTAAAATGGCCTCGTTCGAAACACACCCTTATCCCCCACACCCCACATGTCTACATCACTATGTTGGAAGCTTTGCATAACGCCGCCCAAATGTTTCACGCAAAGCAAAGAAGGCCTAACTTCTTATTCTCACTCCACCCTGTACTACCTGTTGTGCTCACACATGTTGTGTAGTAAGTCACGCTGTGTGTGTTTTGTTGTGAAAGCGAAACTTTTTTGTTTGGCCTTCCAAAAGAGGACAATCTGTGCTTCGTCATGCCTGGAGCTGATCCATGCTGGTCACTGAGGAAATACTACAACTTTGCGCTGTAATTCGCTGGATCGGCTTTACGGGACGTGGACGAAGCGGAGTCCAGCCCAAGGTCGTCACATGTCCTTCCGGTCGAAATCGCCCCCAGGCCCTGCGCCCGTTCATCAAGCCCACCTAGCCTCTTCTCGGCACTCTAAGCGCCTTTCCCGGACGTTCCTTCACGCCTGCCCCCGGCCTCTGCTCACTGGAGCCGCCGTGTAGGATGCTGTTTGTTGTGAAGCACACTTTTGTTTGGCCCATTTTCCAAACATGCGCGACACGGCAAGTAGAAAATCACCTGGTAAGGTTGTTATTTAGCAACACTGTTCCAGAACACTTCAACCCAAATATTCATTAGTTGTGTACAGCACATCTTTGATGGAGGTAACCTTTTTGTTTGGCTTCCGAACGATGACATATCCGCTTCGTCCTCCGTAGAGCGGACTCCGTGCTTGGTCGCTGAGGACAATCACTCTTCATTCCCACCATTCTGCGCTGTGGGTCACCGCATCGCGCGTTTCTCACCATGGAACAAAGTGTGGAGTTCCCACAGCCCCGGGGTTGATCAATTGGTTGCCGCACTTCTGCCCGCCTGGCCGCTCCGTCGTCGAATCCGCCTGCACATCTGTTGCCGTTTTCTCAAGGAGGCCGACGGCCTCTGCTCACTTAAGCCCTGCCGGTGTGTGATCTGTGGAGTTGCATTCTTATTTGACTGACCGTTTATCCCTGACCCCGCAGAGTAGCAGTACAATGCGTCTGTGGCACAAATGCTGTTTCTATAAAGTTGGGTAGTTCCAACTTTGCAAGGACAGTATGGCGCTTCTTACTCACAGCCTGTAAGTACTTTTCTTTATATTTAAAATAATTTTGCCACTGATGATTCAAACGCGAGTAGCACTTGTAGTTTGTCATTTCTCCGATCACAAATGCAGATATGGTTTTATGTTTACGCGGTGCGATATGCAACGCAACGTGTAAAAACACAGTATAAATCATAATCATAATAATTATAATTATGTCCCCACTGGATGCAACAAAAACCTTGTTTATAATGGGTTTTAATGTTTTTGTCTCGCCTCGTGCCCGAGAGACGGCAATCACAAGTGTGCTAAGGGCCGAAACATTTGAGACCTGTGGAGACGTGCTGATATCGTGTTTGGTCTCGTTCTGTATCGTGTATCTTCTCAGTGTCTGCGCTTGCTTGGCCATTGGTTGTGGAAAAAATAAGGAAAGTGTGCTCAAGCGCCAGCAGAAAACAGTGTAAAAAAATATTCTTTGAGAGAAGCAGTCTTTATCAGCGGAAGTTAAAAGCAGCTTGTAAGTGTATTTATTTCTTGTCTCGGTGTTTAGCGCAGTTGTCGTTGCTAGGAACGCTTGTTTTGTTTACTGTGTGGAGACATACTGATATCGCGTTTGGTCTCGTTCTGTATCGCATATCTTGTAAGTGTCCGTGTGTCTGCTGCAAGACCTAGAAGTATTGCTTTTTATTTCTCCTCTTTCCTATTGCTTGTTTCGCTTCTGTTTCAGTTTTTTATAACCATTTCTTACAATGTGATGTAAGTTGTTGTTTTTTAGCATGTAAATTTGGCAGTGTTATTTTTTAGGATTAATGATAAACTACTGTCATTTAATTTGTATTATTTGTATTTGTTATTTATTTTAATTTTAGGTTCCATTATTTTCTTAATTATTATGTCTGTATAGGTCTTTTTGATTAAGTTGTTAGTATTTTTAATTTGAGTTTTTTAAACTACTTCAACCAACTAAATTGAAATGAAAAATAAATATATTGAATTTAATAATGTGTATGTAGATGTATATATATATAATATGATATTATATATATATATATACAGTGGGTACAAAAAGTATTCAGACCCCCTTAAATTTCACACTTTGTTATATTGCAGCCATTTGCTAAAATCCATTTTAATTATTTTTCTCTCCTCTACAGGTTACTCCCGACCGGCCCCCACTATGACATAAAAAAACACCGAACATTGGGTTGACCTATTTTTGCGATTTCTTAAAGACAAACTGAAATATCTACATGGTCCTAGTATTCGACCCTTTGCTCATAATTTAGTAGAAGCCATCCCTTGCTTGATCTAATACATGCATGATTCTTTTTGGGATAGATGCAACCAGTTTTTCACTCCAACCTGGATTTGGGATCCTCTGCCAATCCTCCACTTGCAAGCTTCCTCTCCAGTTCTGTCAGGTTGGATGGTAAACGTTGGTGGACAGCCTTTTTAGGTCTCTCCAGAGATGCTCATTGGGTTTAGTCAGGGCTCTGGCTGGGGCGGCCGCCCCCCCCTTCAAGAACAGTCCCAGAGTTGTTGTGAAGCCACTCCTGCGTTATTTTAGCTGTGTGCTTAGGGTCATTGTCTTGTTGGAAGTTAAACCTCCGGCCCAATCTGAGGTCCTGAGCACTCTGGAAAAGTTTTCGTCCAGGATATCCCTGTACTTGGCCGCATTCGCCGGCGCCACAAATCGAGTCCTCGTCGGCGCGGGATGCGCATTCTCGCTGCGGCACGGGGGACATCGTTTCAACGTCGGCCTGTCCCTGAAGCTGAAAAAAACACCCACACAGCATGATTGCGGACCACACACCCATGCTTCACTTTGGACTGTATTGGACAGGTGTGAGCATGCTGGTTTTCTCCAACCATACGCTTAGATTAAAGTCTCATCAGACCAGAGAATCTTATTTTCTCACCATCTTGGAGTCCTTCAGATGTTGTTTTTTTTAGCAAACTCCATGCGGGCTTTCATGTGTCCTGCACTGAGGAGAGGCTTCCGTCAGGCCACTCTGCCATAAAGCCCCGACTGTTGGAGGGCTGCAGTGATGGTTGACTTCCTACAACTTTCTCCCATCTCCCGACTGCATCTCTGGGGTCAGCCACAGTGATCTTTGGGTTCTTTTTTTACCTCTCTCACCAAGGCTCTTCTCACCCGATAGCTCAGTTTGGCCGGACGGCCAGCCAGCTCTAGGAAGGGTTCTGGTCGTCCCAAAACGTCTTCCATTTAAGGATTATGGAGGCCAACTGTGCTCTTAGGAACCTTAAGTGCAGCAGAATTTTTTTTGTAATTTTGGCCAGATCTGTGCCTTGCCACAACTCTGTCTCTGAGCTCTTCAGGCAGTTCTTTGACCTCATGATTCTCATTTGCTCTGACATGCTCTGTGAGCTGTAAGGTCTTATATATACAGGTGTTTGGCTTCTGCACTCGCTTGATGGCTGCCCACACCCTTCAGAGGTACAGATCCTTCCCTCGCAGCGCACACAGTGTTCGTGTGGGTGCAGCTCACCAGACACATGAAGGATTGCGACGACAACCCCCTGTCCAGTGCCCTGGGATCTATCCGGTTGTCAGACGCACGCACCTTTGATGTTTAAAGTATAATGAGTGTCACAGGCAGGAGTCTGACTACTCTAGCCCCATGGATATTTCTTTTTCTCGTTTTTTAATTGACGCGTCTGTTGTGCGTCGTGAGAACTTTCTGTCATATGGGTGCTGTGTGTACTTTGCCTGAGGACAAACAAAGGCTGAGCTAACTTACACCTCCCCCTATTATGTTCCCCTGGGCCAATCACTTACCATTCTGAAAAGGTTGGGCTGAACTATCCACCGAAAGAAGTCGACAAAGCCTTTAAGGCGCGCCTGCTCCCGGTTTTCATGTGCTCTTGTCCAGCGTACGTGCAGGGCGAGCGGGGTAGTACCCACTGTTATATTCCTGATGCGAAACTCCCCGGGGGGGGTATGTGTGTGTGTGTGTGTGTGGTTGTACATACACATATGTAGTTGTTTTTTTGTGTTTGGCTTAGTGTTATGTTAAATCATCAATTATACTCATACCTTTTGTTCTTTAATGGGGTCATATGATGCGATTTAAAATTCCTTTCTCTTTGGAGTGTTACCATCTGATTGTGCATAATAAATCCCTGAGTTGCAAATACTAACAGTAACAACCCAAAAGAGATATTCTTTTATCAAAAAGGTTAGAACTCCTGCCACGCCCCTAAAATAGGCTCGTCTAACACACCCCCCCCTATCGTAGGTTCACATGTGGAAATATTTGCATAATGCCCCAAATGTGCACGCAAAGAAAGAAGGCGTGGTTTCAGGAACAGCAGTTGTGTTGATGCAGCCATGTCAGGGAGAAGCTGTGTGTTTTTGTGCGAAAGCAAAAGCACTTTATTTTGGCCTTCCAGAAGTAGATGCATTCAGGAATCTTTAAGATCACTTACAACATAAACAGCAATGCATTTTGTGGATGACCGTTTCGTGAACCTAGGAGAGAATGTAATTCTGACTTTGCTATGACAATCTGGCGCTTTCGGAATCACTACTGGCTTCGGCAGTTTTTGCCTATTAGTTTTAAGTATTTGCATTGTACTGTTCCAAATGCGTTTTGCGCATCGTGTGGTGTGTGGTGTTAGAAAGAGAGAGACAGCGTCACATCCCATAGCATGTCAGCTGTCTTAACCGGGGCTTGTGTACTGCATCATTACTGTGTCTGTTTCCCTTTCAGGCTTGAACTGATGGTAAAAATAATGACATTATTTACTGTCTTTACATTTATTTTGAAAGATGAAGCTTGCGATTATGCTAAGGGAGTTACATTTCTGAAATCAAATGACAAACAAGTGCTACTCTACACTGTTCAAAAAACTCGCTTTAAATCCGTAGTGCAAATTCTTTAAAATATAAAAAATGTACTTACAGTCTTTGAGTCAGAACTGCCGGCATTGTAGTCTACTCTTCCAGACTCAGGAAACAGTCCTCCATAAAATGTGCTGGACACATCTGAATATTTTGGTTGAACTGTTCTGGAACAGTGTTTGTAAATACAACTTAACCACTGATTTCTAGTTTTTGTCCTCTTTTGGAAGGCCAAACAAAGTAGTTTCGCTTTCACAACGAAACAGCGTCACACATCGCGGCCTTGAGTAAGTGGAGGCCAGAGGCCTAGAGTGAGAAGAGGCAGGTGGGCTTGAGAACGGCGCGGCCGGCAGATTCGACGAAGGAGGGTCCGGCGGGCTTGCGGCAATCACATGTGATGACCCCGGGCTGGACTTTGCTTTGTCCATGGTGAAAGCCGATCCAGCGATCGACAACGCGAAGTTGATGTATTTCCTCAACGACCAGCACGGATCAGCTCCAGGCATGACGAAGCGGATATGGTCCACTTTTGGAAGGCCAAACAAAGTAGTTTTGCTTTCACAACGAAACACACAGCGCCTTCACGACATGGCGGCGGCGGCAACAACAATACTACAGCGAGAAAAAAAGTTAGGCCTTCTTTCTTTGCGTGAACATTTGGGCGGCGTTATGCAAATCTTCCCACATTGTGACGTAGACATGTGGGGGTGTGTTAGAATGAGCCGTTTTAGGTAGGCGTGGTTGACTCTTAACTTTTATAAAGAATATCTCTTTGGATTTGAGACTTAGTCTTTGCAACTTTACAGACCTTATTTATGCACCAAGAGCTTGTAAAACTACAAAGAGAAAGGAAAAATTTTAATCGCATCATATGACCCCTTTAAGAAATTGTTCGACTGTTACATAAGTCTGTTATAAGTCTGTTAGTTTTGTTACAAGTTTTTTTCTTCTTCTTTTTTTTCACAGGATGTGGGGGAACAAAATTATTCAGAACACCAGCTAACATCAACCATTTGAGAGTATGTGTGAATACAGAGGGTAAGGTTGATGCATACACAAGAATATGTCTATAAAACTAAAATGAGACGTTTTTGGTAAAAGCTTTAGTTTCTGTGTTGTAAAATAAGTTGGACATGTGATTGACAGGAGACTGTTACATTAACAATGGTGAAAACTATGCTGGTAGTATGTCTGTCACCAAGTCTGGAAAGTCGTGTCAGTACTGGAAAAGCAACTTCCCCCACAGGATTCAGTATGTACTTCTGCTCTTTTTGTTGTTCTTGTGTTGAACCACCTTTAATAGTTTTATATTGATTGATTAGAAAACACAAATGCTTTTAGTAAAGAAAAGGTTGTTTTGTTTTCATGTATTTAGCTTTACAAACCTTCAGTGATATTGAAACAGCTCTTCTATGAAGGTAAAATAATGCCTAAAAAATTTGCAAATGAAGGGTAGGAGTTGTGGAAGTGTACATAAGACTGTAAGCATAACCTAGATGAGTAAAGTTTGTAGACAAACATTAAGTTGGCTTGAAAAAGCTTAGTCAGAATGTTTGAAGTAGTTTTAAAAGCTTGCAATCTGAAAGTTTTCAGTTTTGAGTAGTTTAAAAGTTAAAATAGTTTTAAAGATTAAAGTTTGAATGTTTTCAAGGCAATACAGTTTATCAGAAAAACAGATAGGTATAAAACACATTGCTAGGTTACATGGGGTGGTTGCTAGGCTGTTTCTAGCATGACTAGCATGTTGCTAACATATTTTTAACATGTTACTAGCATGTTGCTAGCAAGATTAGCATATGATTAGCATGTTGATAGCATGATAAGCATGTTACTAGTATGTTTCTAACATGATTAGCAAGTTACTAACATGTTGCTAGCATTTTTCTAGCATGATTAGCATGTTACTAGCATGTTGTTAACATAATTAACAAGTTTACTAACATGTTGATACCATGATTTTAGCATGATTAGCATGTTACTAGCATGATGTAAGCATTTTGTTACCATGATTAGCAAGTTACTAGCATGTTTTCTAACATGATTACCATGTTACTAACAGAGTTTTTGTCAGCAGATTTGAATGTTAAAAATAACATAGTGTTTATCATATTAAGCATGATTTGGCATTTTACTATCATGATTCTAGCATGATAACATGTTACTACTAGCACATGCTACATGTTCCTAACATGTTTACCAAGTTGCTAGCGAATTTTTCTAGCATTATTAGCAAGTTACTTTGCATGTTTTAGCATGATTCTAGCATTATTAACTGTTACTAGCATGATTATCATGTTAGTAGCTTGACGTTAACATGATTAGCATGTTGCTAGCATGTTTCTAGCATAATTAGCAAGTTACTAGCATGTTGCTATCATGATTCTAGCATGATTAGCGTGTTACTAGCAATGATTCTAGCATGATTAGCAGTGTACTAGCATGTTGTTACATGGTAGCAAGTTCTAGCAGGTGTTAATATCCTGATTACAAGTAATAGCTGTTTGCTAGCATGATTAGCATGTTACTTGCATGATTCTAGCATGATGCTAGCATGTTTCTAACATGTTTAGCAAGTTGCTAGCATTTTGTTCGCATGTTTAGCAAGTTGTTAGCATGTTTTTAACATGATTAACAAGCTACTAGCATGTCACTAGCATGTTTCTAACATTATTAGCATGCTACTAGCATGTTGCTAACATGATTAGCAAGTTACTAACATGTTGTTTAACATTAGTAAGTTACTAGCATGTGCTGAGCATGATTAACTGTTACTAGCACGATTCTAGATGATTAGCATGTTACTAGCTTTTTTAGAATTGCAGTTACTTGCTGAATTATCTTCCTTGCGTGGGTTGTGCGGCAGCATGACTCCAGCACAGATTCATTTAATGTTTTGAGGAGTATGTGTGGCAGTCAGTCACCGCACCGGTGTGAATCCTATACTTAGTCATCACAGATTCTAGCTTACGTCTTGGAATATATGACCCAAATAAGAATTTTCACTGTATATTGTCATCTGAACAATTAAGTAACAAGTCTGCCACTTTTGTTTTGACCAACTGAGAAAAAAAGCATTACAATAAATCGTGCTACCAATGGTGATTTAATCTAACGATCGATTAGCTCATATCACATAAAACCATGCAAATTATTATTATTGTTACTTTGTTCTCAAATTGTTAATGTTCACAACATCAGCATTGCGTGACTATGTGAATATAGTGTGTATAAGTAGATTTCAATTTGTGTACAGTCTAATCTCTTAATTGTCATACAATTTGAATTTCATACCAAGAAATTCTTTTAACCCAAAAAGCAAATTATGCTCCCTTCGAACTGGTTGTCTTTAAAATACAGATCTTGTGTAATCCCAGGCTATCTGTAATCAGAAGCACATTTAAAACTGGAATATAATTTAATTTCATTCACACGTGTTTCATATAATCCTTTCTGGATTACAATCCACCATACAAATGATACATTTAATTATTATGGTTGCTGTGAGAAAAGGCTATAAATGATCGGCCACATGCAGGATCCTCACATGCGATATTCTAGTAGCCGGGACAACTTCTTTATGTTTACAGAAGTGACGTAATGACACAGTGCCATGCTCGAATTTCCCGCGAAAACCTACCCGTACCACTCAAATTAGAAAACATTATTATAAGATAACCGCTGTGAAATGGGCTAAAGTAAGGCGATAGTTTTGAACACTGGCTGGTTATGTACTCGCTCAAATACTGATTTTGGATCATTTTTAACCAAAAAAAAGTTATGGACTGCAGCTTTAAATACACCATAAGTGTAAAATGTTCACCCCCTCAGTGAAAGTCTATGGGATTTTAGGTGGTTTTGATAGTCTGGTTTACGAAAACCATAAGCCGGATCAGTTAGAAAAGGTATAGCAACCCGAGGCAGACCAGTCTGAAGGTCTGACCCTGAGTTTGGTGTTTGTAGCTTTAAAAGTCTAGGAGGAGATACATTTTAAAATTTGGTCTCAGAAGAAAAATAAGTTTAAATCGGATTAATTAATTAATTAAATTTACATGTGCAAGAGATGCTTTGTAAAGGTGTAAATCGCGTTTCAAGTGTAAGAAAAAAAGATTTGCAGCCTTTTACTGTTTTTTGTAAGTGTAATTCATGTATTGTGAAATTGCAGCTTCATGCTAACGCAAAATAAATATGATCCGCGCTTACACTTTTGGCTCGTTGTTTTCACTAAAATACTGTCAAAATTACTGCAGGCCTGTGAACAGTGATTTGCAAGCGAAAACAACAGTTTAAAGAACTGCAGAACGGATTGACTGCATAGAACCAATCTGTATGTGTAAAAAAACAAACTGTTACAAATGTCTAAATGACTTCTTGTGCATGTGGGGCAAAAGTTCCCGAGATAAACCGATATGTACAGCTCCGTCTTTCTTTTCTCTGCTCCTACAATTTTGGCACGATTTTCTCACTAACTGAGTTTTGCAAGCGTGAGGGCGAGGCCGGGTCCACCTTCTTCTTGTAGCCAATCAAACGAGGTTCTGACTGCCTCTCCATTTACTCTTATCTGATTGGTTCAATAAACACATCACACGCCAAAACATTAATCTTCATTTAGTTCAGGATCGTTCTCGCTGCCAGAATGGTACTTTTAATGTACACATACATTAAAAATAAATAAATAAATAACAACTTAATTAAAACATGATACTTTATAAGTTGTGTACCATTAGGCTAGACTCCCATGTGTTCATACTGAATTGCGAGCTGGTGTTAACATTATTTGGTTTGGTTTGGCTTTACATTGAAATTTCATATAATCTGCATACACCATTGAGCTGATGTTAAACATTACAGTCAAAATGATGTTATATGACAATGCTCAGCACTATAGTATCAGAGTGCTATACTTTGTAAAACCTTTTTACTATAACAATAAAGCTACATAAATCTGAATTTGTCAGTTTTTCAGACCATGTCTCTGTTTACGGTATTTAACACTCAATTGTATATTTAGAAATTTCGGTATTGATTCTGATTACTTTCATGTGACTGATCAAGCTATTATATGTAGAGTCATTTATTTATTTCGTCTTTAGTAGATGCTTTTATCCAAAGCGACTTACAGATGAGGACAACAGAAGCAATCAGTTGTGGTATTAAAACAGATCCAAAACTAAAAGCTAAACTTTATAAATACTACTTATACACATTTTTAAAATAAAGAGATTAAATATAAATGACAAATGCATACAAAAAATTTTAAAAACTTAACATTTAAATGAAAAAAAAAATAAAGCTAAAAACAATTCAAAATATTAAAAAACAAAAGGTATAAGAGTATAATGTACACCCACACACCTACATATATATATCTATATATAGATTATAGATATAATATATATATTATTATATATATAATAGTATATATAATATATATATATATATATACATATATATATATATGTATATATGTATATATATATATATTATTTCATTTCTATTTAGTTTGTTGAAGTGTTAAAATAACTCAAATTAAATAAAAACTAAAAACTTAATAAAAGACCTAAACAGACATAAATTCAGACATAATTTAACTAAAATAAATAACAAATACAAATAATACAAATCAAACGACAGTTTATCAGTAATCCTAAAAAATAACACTGCCAAAGACATATGTTAAAAAACAACAACTTACTTACACATGGTAAGAAATGGTTATAAAAACCGAAACAGAAGCGAAACAAGTAATAGGAAAGAGGAGAAATAAAAAGCGATACTTATCCTTTGCCGGTGTCCCTGCCCGGTGGAGTCACACGGTAGAGTCGATGGTCTTTACACTCTTCGGTCTTCACACGAGGAGGCATTCATGCGACGGCTGCCGTGACCGCTGTCGCGGTAAACTAAGCTTTTTTATACCTGTCTAACAGAATACTAAATTAATTCAGCTGGACACTTTCCTTATTTTCTCTGCAACAGATGGCCAAGCAAGCGCAGACACTGACAAGATACGCGATACAGAACGAGGCCAAACGCGATATCAGCACGTCTCCTCACAGTAAACAAAAACAAGCGTTTCCTAGCAACGACAGCTGCACTATCCACTAATGAGACTAGTAAATACACTTACGAGCTGCTTTTAACTTCCGCTGATAAAGACTGCTTCTCTCAAAGACTATTTCTTTACACTGTTTTCTGCTGGCGCTTGAACACACTTTCCTTATTTTCTCCGCAACAAATAGCCAAGCAAGCGCAGACACTGACAAGATACACAATACAGAATGAGACCAAACGCGAAAAACTATTATATGAAGCAAGTATGAGTAACAAAATGCTTTCTTTGTGTCCAGATTTGACTAACGCAAAAACTTACACTTCAAATCAACATAAAATTATTATTATTTTTTTAAAATAAACTTTGAGAAAAATATGTCTTTAATGATGTCTAAATATATATCCAAATTCAAGTAACTAATTATGTGGGAATCCAACATTCCCAGTCACTAGGGAACACACAGCTATCTTAAAAATGGAATCGTCCCTGATCAGTAGACAGGTGAAATTATACATGTATTAAACTAGTGCAGATACTAGGCCATCTTTAAGTATCATCAAAATTACAATATTACAATAAACTAATATATCATATAGCCTGTTGAGAAAGAGAAGGAAACTATACAGCTCGAAATTCATTATGAACACATAGCCTAATGGTACACTTTATGAACTTATAAAGTATCATGTTTTAATTAAGTTATTTATTTATTTTTTTATGGTCTGTGTACCTTAAAAGTACCACTCTGGCAGCGACAATGATCCTGAACTAAATAAAGATTAATGTTTTGGCGTGTGATGTGTTTATTGAACCAATCGGATAAGAGTAAATGGAGAGTCAGCGAGAGCCTCAGTTGATTGGCTACAAGAAGGTGGTGGACCCGCCCTCTCCCTCACGCTTGCAAAACTCAGTGAGTGAGAGAATCGTGCCAAAATTGTAAGCGTAGAGAAAAGAAAGACGTAGCTGTACATATCGGTTTATTTCGGGAACTTTTTGCCCCACATGCACAAGAAGTCATTTAGACATTTGCAACAGTTTGTTTTTTTACACATACAGATTGGTTCTATGCAGTCAATCCAGTCAACTGTTGTTTTCACTTGCAAATCACTGTTCACAGGCTTGCTGTACTTTTGACCATATTTTAGCGAAAACAACTTGTCAAAAGTGTAAGAGCAGAACAATGGAAGTCAGAAGAATGCAGATCATATTTATTTTGATTTAGCATGAAGCTGCATTTTCACAATACAGTCATGGACAAAAGTTTTGGCAGTGACATAAATTTTGTGTTTTGCAAAGTTTGCTGCTTTGTTGTGGTGTTCGTTCACATTGTTTCTAGATTATTGTGTAGAGTGATCAGATGCATTTTAAATAATTGCTAAAAGCTTAATTGGCCAAAAAATTAACTTTTTACAAAAAAAACAAAAACAAAACAAATTTCACTGTTTTTGATCCTAACACAAAATAACCAGCTAACATTAATTCACTAATCATATCAGCAGCACAAAGTGTGAATGAGTACTAGTCAGGTGAAATCACTATTAGATTGTAAGAGCTAACTGATTGCTATAAAAAGAGTGAAGAAGCACTTCCAATCATTGTGTTCTTGTTAACAATGGTTACCTCCAAAGAAACACGTGCCAGCCATCATCGCTTTGCATCAAAATGGCCTCACATGCAAGGAAATTGCTGCAAAGAATATTGCACCTGAAAGAACCATTTACCGGATCATCAAGAACTTCAAGGAGAGAGGTTCGACTGCAATGAAGAAGTCTTCAGGATGTCCCAGAGTGTCCAGCAAGCGCTAGGACCGTCTCCTCTGAGGAGTCGGCTACAGAATCGTGTCACCACCAGTGCAGCACTTGCTCAGGAATGGCAGCAGGTTGGTGTGAGAGCAACTGCACACACAGTGAGGCAAAGATTTTGGACAACGGCCTGGTGTCAAGAAACAGCAAAGAAACCACTTCTCTCCAAGAAAAACGTCAAGGACAGACTGAAATTCTGCAGGTAGTACAAGGATTGGACTGCAGAAGACTGGTGCAAAGTTATTTTCTCTGATGAAGCTCCCTTCCGACTGTTTGGGACATCTGGAAAATCGATTGTTCGGAGAAGAAAAAGTGAACACTACCATGAGCCCTGTGACGTGCCAACAGTGAAGCATCCTAAGACCATCCATGTGTGGGGCTGCTTTTCAACCAAGGGAGTGGGCTCACTCACAGTTCTGCCCAAAATCATTGGCATGAATAAAGAATGGTATCAAAACAAGAGCGATTTCTTCCAGCGATCCATGAGAAATTTGGTGATGATCCGTGCATTTTCCTGCATGATGGAGCACCATGTCACAAAGCAAGAGTGATAAAGAAGTGGCTCGATGATCATTACATTGAAATTTTGGATCCGTGGCCAGGCAACTCCCCGAATCTCAATCCCATAGAGAACCTGTGGTCAGTCCTCAAAAGGCGAGTGGACAAGCAGAAGCCCACAAATTTTGTGGAATTTTTTGACTAATAGATTTTTGACCCAGATGTAACTATAAGGCAAGAATGGATCGCCATCAGTCAGGATTTGGCCCAGAAGCTAATATCCAGCATGCCAGAGCGAATTGCAGAGGTTAAGAAGAACAAGGGTCAACACTGTAAATATTGACTTGTATTTCTTTGCCAATAAAACCCTTTAAAACTTATGATATGCTTTTTAGTTTTTTAGGTTTTTTAGTATACGATAGAAACATGTGGAAAAATAATCTACAAATACTGAAGCAGCAAACGTTGCAAAACACAAAGTTTATGTCACTGCCAAAACTTTTGGCCATGACTGTACATGAATTACACTTACGAGTAACAGTAAAATGCGGCAAATCATTTTTTCTTATGCTTGAAACGCGATTTACACCTTTACAAAGCTTCTCTTGCGCATGCAAATTTAATTTACGCTTACAGTCTTGTGTACACTTCCACAACTCTTACCCTGCGAATGCAAATCTTTTAGGCATTATTTTACCTTCATACTCTTCTGTCTTATGACCGACTTGTTTCCCCCCTAGAGAATTTAATGTGACACAGCTGAAGCTACCGGAGAACTTTTGCAGAAACCCAGATAAGAGCAATCAAGGCCCTTGGTGTTTTACAAGAGACCCGACAGTCAGGAGGGAGGCCTGCAGCGTGCCAAAATGCGGTAGAGAATATCACTAAAACATCCTGTGGTGCAATAACTAAAGCTTTGTGCTGGCAACCAGAAAGTTGAGCCATCACCATTGTGCCATTGTACAAGGTTGTTCAGAAGAAATTGTCACTGTAATAAGTATACTGGATGTTGTTTTGGATCTGCTAAATGACTGCTGACTTACCAAAACATGCATATTACCAGATTTGATAGCAAATGAAACATATTTGTGTCCTGTGTTTATGGCACATTTTTTGCTTCTGTGTAAGTACGTTTCATTCCATCAATTTATGCTCGCACTTTCCTCCTCAGGTGAAGCTGTTGTTCCCCCTCCTCGACCACCTACTGTGAAACCTGAAGAGCGTTACCTGAAGACTAAAGACTGTCTGGATGGAAATGGGGAGACCTACACAGGGGATATGTTTGTGACTCTGGGGGGACGCACATGCCTGCAGTGGAGCGCAGCAGAAGTGCAGGCCTTAATAAAGGGGAAAGAGATACTGCCTCAAGTTCAGCTGGTGAAGAACCACTGCAGAAACCCAGATGGAGATATGGAGGGTCCCTGGTGCTATGTAAAGGGAGCAGGTGGAAACATTACCATTGATTACTGTGACTTGGAGTTGTGCGGTGAGTGAACAGTGCTGCCTTCTAGAAAAACACACATACATTAAAGGTGGGGTAAGTGATTTCTGGTAGCCAATGTTGATATTTCAAATCACCAAAACAAACACACCTCTACCCCAAAAGGGTCTCGCCCCTATTTTGATAGCTCCGCCCCACACATACGTACGCAACCCAGGCAACTATTAGTTCTGTGAAACAAAGCAAAACCAGTGTTACACCGTGTCTACACCGGACGCGAGCGGCTCGACAAAATACTATAGAACTCATTATAATCAGTGATGCTGTGTACACCATAGATATATATATACATATCTATGGTCTACAATGGATGCGACACGACAAAGCCCCGACAGAAAACTGCTGCTGCGTTCTATTTATGACGTATTGACACAAATGATTTTCAGCGGTCGCATTTATCACGTCCAGTGTAGACAGACTTTAGCTGTTGTGGCGTGGCGTGACAACTGTCCCGTCCGGTGTAGACACGCGGTGCATTCCAAACGGGATATATCACCCTCCGAAGGGCACTTCGGAGTGAAAACAATCATGCCATATTGAAGGGTCGTTCCAAACCGAAGTGCTCAAAACTGGCCACTTCAAAAGGCCCTTCGGAATCAAGGATTTTTGAAAAAGGGTACAACTGATGGACACTTCGGGCTCCCGTGATCCTTTGCGCAGATTCTTTGCATGATTGTATTTGCCTCCGTGTGGGCACGTGATTATGACGCAGAAGGGTACTTCAAGAAACAGTTGTGTGGTCCCCTACACCCTTCAAACCTTCGAAGCTCTCTCTCTGAAGGGTAAACCCTTTGAAGGGATTAGGGCATAGGGATGAGCCCTTCCGAATGGAACGCAGCGACGGTGTTACTCAACTATCGAGAAGAAACAAAGCAACCTCAGCGTCCGATCGCAGGCCTTCCGCTTCTTGAGTTCACTCATGCGCTGGAAAGCTGATCCAATATTTACATGGGTCCTACTTCTTGCCTTATCGTAAGCTTTTTTTTTTTTTGTTCCGCAGACGTTTTCCTCTTTTGTTTTTTTATCCGACATCTCTATCTTTCTGTCGCTTGGCTCCGCTAATGTCCGTCCTGTGCACTGAGTGCTCACTCATCCGCATCATGAGTAGACACGCCCCTTACTGCTGATTGGCTACAAGTTCGTTTTGGTACTTGGCCCAACTTTTTGAAAAAATACATACCCCACCCTTAAAGGTATAGTTTACCCAAAATTTTAATCTTGTCATCATTTACTCACCCTCATGTTGTTACAGACCTGTATGAATTTCTTTCTTCTTTTGAACACAAAAGAAGTAACTAAACTGTTGCTGCTAGCTATTTGACTTTCAAAGTATGAAAAAAAAACTATGGAAGTCAAAAGACTTCTTCTTTAGAACTACATGAAAGAATTTTACTTTTTTTTTAACTCTCCCTTTAACAACAAAATATTAATTTCTTCCCCTGAACCTTGGAGCTCCATTAAAAGTGATATCTGGACCATAGTCTTTAAATAAGGATTAAATGTCACTTTCAAATGTTAAGAAAGCCTAGGTGCATTAGACATAAATCATAAACACACCACTGAGCCCACACTGAACATCATTCTGTCTTTGTCATTCACTCTCAGATGCTCCTTTGGACAAGTTTGTCGATGAATCAGGTGGTCGAGAGAGAACAACTCTTGAAGACAAAAGGAAAGCTTTCTTTAATCTCCGTAGTTTTGGCAATGGAGAGCAAGGTAAACATCTGATACCTTCACCATCTCTTTTGCGGATGTTATCACTAGAAGTTTGAGTTCTTGTATAATCAACTGATAATTAAGATGATTAAACTGTCTTTCGTCAGAGTGTGGAGTGTGCCCCATGTTTGAGAAGGTCAACAAAGAAGATAAGAACGAGAAGGAGCTACTGATGTCATACACTGGAAGCAGAATAGTGGGAGGAGATGAGGCTGAAGTGGCCAGTGCTCCATGGTAAATATAGCACAGGGGCTGTTTTTAAACATCTGTTTTCAAATATCTTGGCATGATTGATCACGTTGAATGCTAATGCTTTGTTTTTAATGTTGTGTGTGATGTTATTTGCAAGCAGGTGATGCTGTATAAGTGTAGTCCTCAGGAGCTGCTGTGTGGAGCCAGTCTGATCAGTGATGAATGGATTCTCACTGCCGCCCACTGCATTCTCTACCCTCCGTGGAACAAGAACTTCACAATCAATGATATTTTCGTCCGCCTTGGAAAACACTCTCGTACCAAGTGAGCCCTTTAAAAATTTCTAGAAAACTGCATATATTTCTTTTCACTAATACATTCTTTATGTATGCGAAGTAATTTAGAAATATCAGTTTACATCTGTTTTAAACCCTTTCCTGTTTCTCTCAGGTATGAGAGGGGCACTGAGAAGATTGTGGCTATTGATGAAATCATTGTCCACCCGAAATATAACTGGAAGGAAAACCTGAACAGAGACATTGCTCTTTTACACATGAAGAAGCCTGTTGTCTTTACAAATGAGATCCACCGTTTGTCTGCCCACCAAGAACATTGCAAAGAAGTAAGTAAATACAATAGTCCAATATAGATGTATTTAATCACAATGAGATGGATGTAGAGTCAGATATCTTCTGTGTGAACATTATTGGAAAAGAAAATCATGTAGGACAGGGACTTGTTTCTATTCATCAGTTGTTAATTGAATGGAGTTATATCTGAATGTGAGTTTGCAGTCAACTCTAAGAAATGGGTGGAGTTTCAGCAGACTAAATAATTCGAGAAGTCAGATGAATCATGGATGAATCATTCAAAATAAGATGAATTACATGCATTTAGAAAATAGATTTTCATTTTATTCCGATTTCTAAACTTACCTAACCTCTTGAAGGGGTCATTTTATACAATTGTTTACCTTTATTTATGGTGAAACTTATTAAGAACACATTTTCTTGGGGAACAACGATGTATGGAAAATGCATTTTAGCATAACTTTAGAACAAACTGATAGTATACATATAGCTGTAATTGACAGATTTTCTCTCTGAAGTTTAATGTTTGCAGGTTACAAGGGCCGTGTGACTGGCTGGGGGAACCTCAGGGAATCGTGGTCCTCAAACCCAACCAATCTTCCATCAGTGCTGCAACAGATTCACTTGCCCATTGTGGATCAGAGCATCTGTCGCAATTCCACCTCGGTCATCATCACCGATAACATGTTCTGTGCCGGTAATGTACTTCATATTTTCATGGTCTTTAGACCCTAGACTATTCAGTTGCTGAGAGCTTGTGTGAGATGCTTTTGCACTCAGGTGTCACAACAAGGTCATCTTTTGTTTTGTAGGCTACCAGCCAGATGATACAAAAAGAGGTGATGCTTGTGAAGGAGACAGTGGCGGACCTTTTGTGATGAAGGTATAATAATGTTTATGCTTTTCTCTCCTCAAACAAGTTTGACTTTTCAGTGACCTATAAAGCTCTGATTGTTGTATTCACACTGCTATATTTAAATATCTTGTTCTTTTAAAACCCATTACTGCCCACAGAGTCCTACAGATAAACGCTGGTATCAGATTGGCATTGTGTCGTGGGGTGAGGGCTGTGACCGTGATGGCAAATATGGATTCTACACACACTTATTCCGTATGCGTCGCTGGATGAAGAAAGTCATTGACAAAACAGGCTCAGCAGATGAGGAGTGATCTTCCAAGCTGCCACACAATAAATGAACACTTTTTGGTAAAATGTGATCAAACCTGCAAATGGATAAATAAACCTGAATTCTTTGTTTGTTGATACCAGTGTGTGAGTATGGGGTTCTTTCTGTGTATTGAGAGTGAGAATGGGTAGACATATTGTTTAGAATGAAATAGATGTAATTCTGGTTGAATTCTGAAATTAAATATCAGGTTTTTGAGACCAGTTTTTGAGAACAGTGATGAGACCAGTTTCGAGGGTGATTACAACACACCAGACAACACCAAAGTTGCTCTTACTTTTTTTCATAGTTGTCAGAACTACTGTATTTTTTTGTTGAGATGCTTTGAAAGAGGAAGCATTTTCAGGACAGTTTAAAGGTCATAAAGTTTCCTGTTATTAAATTCAAATAAATGGGAAGGCAGACAGAATAAATGATTATTAAGATTAGTTTAATACATTTTTTTTCATCTTCCAAGAAAATTTGTGAAGCCGTGCAATGATCACTAAATGCTCTCATCAAAGAATTTCTGTAGGCTGTTTCACATCAAAATGTCTTGCAATAAAACAAATATAAAGCAGCTTCAGTGCAACCGCCTCATTTGAACAGACTTAATATAATACCCACAAATCAAACTCATTTAAACTAAAGGTTATAATGTAATTGTAATTCAATAGTGGTGTTGCTCAGATTCAGTGGTCCCTAAATGAAGGGGTGTTGACACCGAGGGAGACTTCTGACATTTATGGCTCTTGACTGAACACACAAAGAGCAGAACACACAAATGTGTACGTTTTAGATCATTTATTTTTATGTGGTGCATTTTATATGTTGTTCAACCAAACGTTATGATAACAGCATATTTTCGGGGCGTGGTCATACGTTCTCCTGCATCCGGGCTGTTTACACCGAACTACACGGATCGCAAACCGGAAGTGCTGCGTGAAAGTCGCAAGATTGGCAGAGTTGTCAAGACTTCAATAGGGAGCGCTGAAAATTAGGTAAATTAATTTCTCTATATTTGATTCATAACATCTGTAGTTTCTTTCTTTGCTCAGCATTTTGCTCTCTGATCCGCATAAGCCTCTATTCATACGGCAGGGCAACACTTGCTAGAATTTCCGTTCTGTTAAGTCGAGATAAAACAGGTTTGCAGCTAGTTAGCTTAGCTGACTGTCGACTGATCATAACGAGCAAATATTTGCAGCATCTGGATTTTTGCTTTAACGCCATCACTGAGACCTACACTATTGCGTCTTATTTAAATCACATGCCTGCATGTTGACTCTGTTTTTGCTGGGTTATCTCGCGGTTGCGTGCCCAGATGTTGCGTTTCCCTAGAAACGCTGGGGAATCCGTCACTATCTGTCCTGAGCAGGAGACTAGACGTGTAAGTACATAAGACAATGAAAAAGAGAGTAAACGTTTGTTATTTTACTATTATGCTGTCTGACAGAAGATTACTGACCTGCCACAGATAAATCGCACATAGACTACCATATGTATGGGCAGGAATCAAACTCTGAATACTGATCCCAGTGTCGATTGTTTTTCCTGTAGTATTGTTTATGAAATAAGTATAGCAAGATCTTGGCTGTACCATGGTTGTTTAAAGTACATGGAGTTACTCGTACCAGTTTAGCAAAAATGGGGTTTAGGCATAGGCGGAGGGTGAACCAACTCCAGGGTAAGGCTAAAAGCAGCCAAATGTATTAAACATTATAAACCCCTGTCATGTAGGCTAAAAAAATGTTTAATGGGACTGAATTTGTATTTAATAAAAACGTTAGAAATTGATAATTATATAATGTTTCCTTTCCATGGCTATTCAAACATTATATATTTATATAGCTTATAAAAATAAAAATGATATAGCTAGTGACATTATCACTAACATTGATCTATCGCGAGTTTAATTAAGCACTCTCAAAAAAACAAAACAATGGTTATAATCACTGAAGCTGTATACACTGTGAAATTAATCTCTTACTTGCATTGTAGGTACATCTGCGCTTTGTTGTTATGATGAGAGAATTCGCAAGAGTCCGGAATTCAGTCAGCGAACGCCTCAACAAAACCGATGAGATTGAACGATGACTCATCTGAACGCTTCTGATTGGCCATTGCATTCCTTAGCGCAACAGAATTGTGTGTGATTGGTTCAAATGCGCAACACTGTAAAAACGCCTAAAATGAAATACGGTACAACATGAGCAGATTTTAATTTAATGCCGCAATCGACACTGCCTATTCATATTCGCTTTGTTAGCAACAGACGTAATAGATTTAATTTATTTGTGCAGGGGCATTTTTGCCCAATTTAGTGCCATTTTTGCCCCAAGTCCCCATGGCCAGGGGAATGCTTAGCCTTACACATGCTCCACCTATGGGTTTTGGGTTGTTGACCTGTACTGTCTGCAGTGTAACACGGTATACTTCATCTAAAACCATTCGTTTTTTATTTTTATTGAGCAAGGCTCCTCCCCAATCATATTAATTGAGAGACTTACATAGAATATATAAAGCATTTGTTTCACTGCAGGGGCGTGTAGAATGATCCTTCATATCCATCCTACCCTCACAATTGATTAAGTACCTTAATACATTTCTACAAATTACCTAATCGCAAATTACCTTATCACAGTTAGTCTACCAGTTTGCTAATGTGCTCATGTGAGGCGTGCAGAGATCATTTGTTATGATTTTCTCTCCCTTGAATCCATGTGTGGATGGCAACGCTGCAGAGAGATGAGCAGAATCACATGACACCATTGAGCTCTAGATAGGGCTGGACAATAATTCAATATCAATATGTATCGCGATATTTTATTTTATTTTTTTCAATAAGGGTGATATGATTTTTAAACACATTTCAGATATTTCAATATACCAGTGTTTCCCATACATTGATTTATCTGTGGCATTTGACTTTTAAATCGTTGAATAGAACTGAGCAGCTGCAACGTTTCAAAATCAAACGCATCGCGGGGGTGTATTTTATGAAATGTATCTCTGAAGGGACCGACTGTCTTCAGAATAGTTTTAGATGGGGCATTTTTAATCTGATAAAGTCGCGATTGATGAAACTGGAGCTGCTTTGTTTACAGCCGTAATCTTGAGAAACCCGATGTTCCAACCGCTCCAATCACACGACGCGCTCCTGCCAGGCAGACAAGCAGTTATGCATTTTCAATAATACACCCTTTCCCGCAACATGCTTGGCAATAAAATGTTGTTGCTCTATTTTTTTTTTGTTTTCTGAAGCAACTCGGGGCATGTTTCATACTCGTTTTCCTGGTTAATGCACGTTTCAATCTATAAGAATAATCAGCCTACACTACCAGTCAAAGGTTTTTGAACTGCAAGATTTTTAATGTTTCTTAAAGAATTCTCTTCTGCTCACCAAGCCTGCATTTATTTGATCAAAAATGCCCAAAAGCAGTAACCCTTTGAACATATTTTATTACAATTTAAAATAACTGCTTTTATTTTAATATATTTTAAAATGTATCTGTGATCAAAGCTGAATTTTCAGCCTCATTACTCCGTCTCAGTGTCACATGATCCTCAGAAATCAGTATAATATTCTGATTTATTATTAATATTTGAAACAGTCTGAGTAAATTTTTTCAGGATTCTTTGATGAATAGAAAGATCCAAAGATCAGCATTTATCTGAAATAAAAAGCTTTTGTAACATTATACACTATACCATTCAAAAGCTCTTTTTAAAATTTATATTATAGAAATTATTACTTTTATTTAGCAAGGATGCTTAACATTGATCAAAAGTGATGATAAAGGCATTTAAAATGTTACAAACGATTTCTACATTCCGATAAATGCTGTTCTTCGAACTTTCTATTCATCAAAGAAACCTGAAAAAAAATCTACTCTGCTGTTTTCAACATCATAATAATAAATGTTTTTTTGAGCACCAAATCAGAATATTACCATGATTAATCTGGGATCATGTTCACTGGAGTAATGATGCTAAAGCTCTGCTTTGAAATCACAGTGATAAATGAATATTTTCAAATAAAACATTGTATTTAAAAGAGTAAAATAATTTCAAATGTTACTGTGTTTTGCTGTAATCATGTTGGCTCCAATAATGCAGCTTGGTGACGCAGACAATTCTTCAAAAACATTACAAATCTTACTGTTCAAAATAATTTACTTGGTAGATGTTAAACCCTATAGATTTGAAGTAAAAAATATTAATAAAATAAGGAGAGTCTGAGATTTATTTGACAGTGATTTCATATTTCTTGTTTGTATGAAGGCTAAATACCAGTAAAAGGTGAACATTTATTTATTTGCGTCATTTTTTTTCCTAAAATATTATATAGTTTTTTATAGGAGTAGGTTTCATAGAGTTAGCAAATACATTTATCATAAGTTTGTAGGTACAGACATCTGTTGTGGCCGTTCTTGGCCGTTTTTATGAGGCTTTTTTAATAGTGTTCATATCGATATCAGAATTATATCGTATCGACCGAAATTAAGAAATATATCGTGATATAAATTTTGGCCATATCGTCCAGCCCTAGCTCTAGACCACCACACACTTAGTTTTACTTTCATCTGCTTCATTCTGCAGATGATTCTATGGCATCTCACTGTGTTTGTCAGCTGAGCACATCTGAACCATCTGGCTCTACTTGAAACAGAACTTATAATTATCACATTTGCATTTTTTTTGCAGACGTTTAGTAACTTTTGAATGAGGGATGTTACAGCTGGTATGAGCGATTTCTGGCACTCAGAATTACTGACCAGCCACAGATAAACTACCATGTGTATGGAGCGAAATCAAGCTATGAGCACAGATCAATATTTTTTCCTGTAGTATTGTTCATAAGATTGTAAATTATAGTGAAATATTGATTGTACCTTGTTTGTTAATAATTATAAACTCATTAGTACATGAGAAAAGCACAAGCGATTTTATTAAGGCGATTATTGCTTTTTATTGTGGTCTTTATAGTTTAGAAAGTGCATAGTTTATTTTGGAGGTGTTGGGGTTTCTTTAGGTCTCTTGTTTTTAAGCTCTCTTTAGGGTCTTTGTTTCTGTCTGAAGTGCTGGTTGATTCACTGAGCGCAGCCTTGAAACACAACCGTGAATGAGGCGCATTGTTTTTGCTGATGATCTTTTGAACTGGGTAATGAATTAAATGGCACTGTAGAGTGGAAGAGGAATGATTTTGGACGGGTAATGTTTGGTTAGAACCAAAAGATGTGTCATCAAGTATTGACATCAATGATAGTCCAGCTAGCAATCTAAGAATGATGAAAGCTTCTTTATATGATTTCTTCGACTGTAAGCAATCTATACCAAGACTGCTCTCAGCAACAAGGCTAGATAACAGAGATGTTTTTAATCATAGCGACAGATTAATGACCCGGGTTACATCACCTGAAGACTGTTATCACATTAATTAGAGATATGGACGTGGATGTCATAGCAGAATAAAGGCTGTCACAGATGTTAGTAAATGTGAAACTGGCTCTTCTAGGGTTGAGGATATAAATGAGAGCAAAGGGTAAAACCGAGAATTCTTGTCAGTATACGGCTGGACGGCCACATTGCCGCGTGGCACCAAAGCGAGGGACTGTCACAGCAGATCACTGTCTGAGCCCTACTGACGCCTGCACTAGTAGCCCTGTGGCTACACACGCACAGATTAAAAAATATGGCACATTCACAATGCCACAATATTTTAATACTAAAAGGTTAAGTACAGAATGTAGCATAAGAAATAAGAACATTATTAAGAATTTAGTTCCACAAAGCTTGACCCTTCTGACACAACATCTAAAAGTTTTTGCTGAGAGGATTGATATGATCATTTTGGTTATCCAGATTTAACGTAGACTTTATTTACATATACGTAAGGATTGACACACATACAGTACACAGAGCTCATCACATGACCACGGAAGCGCAAACATTCTGGGTGAACTATCCCTTTAATGCAAGGCTAGTGAGGCTGGGTTTTTGCTGCTTCATTAATCCACTACATGATTTTCTCAATTAAATCTACTGACAAGCTTTCAAATGAATGCGTTATGTACTGCTTTAAAAATAATAAATGGTAATTAACTGTTGGTGGTAGTTTGTTTACGATGGAGTGCACATGGAAGAGCAGATTATGTGATCTGGAAATTAATCATTTTTAATCATGCTTTTTTTTTTTTATGGACCCAGTTTGCTAATTTAAAACAAATTTAATGCAAATTAATGCTAATTCTGCAGTTGCTTCCTAGTCTATTAGCTATGTCATTTATGAATAAAAATGTATCCTGAAAAATACAAATATTATTCATTTATATGCTGGTTTCCCTATCACAAAATAATAAAAAAATTGTGTACACATATATTTGCATTATTGTAAATTATACAGTATATAAAGTATGAACCGGTATCCAAGCCAGAAAATAAAGCTAATATTAGACAGTTTCTAGTGATGTGTTATGTCAGTAAATATGTGCTGTATTATGAAAGGAACTTGTGTTGAACAGTTCTCATGGGGGGCAGATTCATAGTTAGCAAGATTACGTTAGGAAACAAACTCGTCATTGTGGTCACTCATGTGAGTCAGTCATTCACTGAACATGCAAGTGTGCATGTGTGAAAATGCTGCATTTACCCAGGCTTATGCTGGACAGACCCAGTGCGAAGGCACAGATCTCAGCATAAAATTGTGTGGTATTGTAATGTGCAGTTCTGTGTCTAACTGTTGTGCGTGAATTGTGTTGTCTTAGAGGACCATCATGTCCTCTGACCTGCTGGTGGACCTTCACGATGATCTGGGAGGAGACGACTCTCCTAGCGCTGCCCTAGACCAGCTCAAACTGGTACAGGACAAACAGTGGCCACCAGATGACCCTGTTAGCTTGAGCAAATCCGGTGAGTGCATGGTGGTGGAAATTGTGCATGCTTGTCATACAGGATAATAATAATTTTAAAATCTAGTTTCCTTTTGCAGAATTATACTGGTCTTTTCAAAGAATAAAGCAGTGTAAGAAAAAGGAAGTAATTGGCAAGAACTCTACCATTTCATCATGAATACCAATCATATGCTTGCTATATTTTTAGAGGCAAGTGAAGCCGAAACCTTCCAGTTGACATAATGGCCTATTTAAGAGACAGCAGAGAACTCAAGGAGTCATGCAGCATTACTCATACAGTACACACACACATACATATATACATGCTTACAACACAGGCATACACCCAGAGACACACTTTACCACTCTTACAGAGGATGACTATGACTGGGCGGGCGTGGGTGAAGTCCCGTGGAATTGATTCATCATCTGCAGAGTTTGAAATTAAATTTTTTTTACTTACTGGACAGTTTGGCTACTAAATTAAGTTACTGGTCATTCCGAATTTCTGCTAGCTGAAACAAAAATATCAGAAATAAACCTGGTGATCAAAATCACTGCCTTAATTTGAAAATATGTAATAATTAAGCCTGATTCTGAATCATTGAATAACTTTCGTGACTTTCGTAAAATGGCAGTTTTATGACTGTCAATCATTGTTTGCGAATGCCATGAAAATGTATTTGTTAAAAAAATATTAAATCGGAATAAAAAACATATTCTCCGTGACTTCTCTTATAAAACAGCATTTATTTTGTTGTAATTTCCAAATATATCTCGCTCCAAAATGAATGTTTAGTGGTAAATATGTTAAAGATTAGCAGACTGTCAGTTTGTATCACAAAAAGTCAGCAAACTGAATTTATTCCTCCATTGACATGTACCCACAATGGATGCTCATTCAGTACTCTTGTTTATGGTGAACTTGTTATGCAGTCCAAACAGTGAACACAATCACTAGTATGCAAAAGTTCACTTTAAAGGTCCCCTGAAATGCTTAGAAACACGCAGCGTTACTCTGTGTTGACGTCATTTTAACTGAAACAAGAAGACAGGGCGAGGCATATTAAGCAGCCCCGCCCCTTTTTAAAATAGCCAATAGCATTCGTTTATATCACAGCTTGGGCTAGAGCCGTTCAAAGCCGTTGAGCTCCGTAAAGTCGCAGTTGACAGGGTATGCCAGCCACAATCTCATCCATATTGCTATAAAATATAGCATTCTGTGTAGAATTCAAAAAGCTCAGATACATTTTGTGGTCTGCGGCGACTGGACCGGAGCGAGTGTGTGTGTGCGGTGCGGTGCGGTGGTTAGCGTGACACAGCGCGAAACCAGACTTTTTTTCTCGCAACTGGAAAGCTATTACACTGTTTGAATCGTTCCCTGTCCCCTATATAGTGCACTACATTCCATTCACTGTACAGAAAATACTAATTCTGTGGACAAGTGACCGATTTCAGCCGCGGCTTCAGCGTCTATTTTATAGTGTAGGGGGCGGGCGCTTCAGTCTAGAGAGCATTTGATTGGACAGAAAGTTTGATGAGAAGATGAAGTACGATGTGACGTCAAAAAAATCGTTGAGCCCTTTTGGCGGAAGTGACAAACTGCAAGCTTTGAATGCTTATATCTTATAAATGCGAGTTTTGTCACTGTTTTGGAGCACACTGCCTTATAGATAACCTTAAGACTAACATATTGATACTAACACCCCAAAAAACTTTGACTAATGACTTTGAATTCAGTTGAAAGAGAAATGATAATCCATATTATTATATTTCATATGTGCCACCAGTGTATGTACATGGTTCTTTTCCAGTGTGCAGCCCTCTTTATACTTTATACTCTTTATACTTTGTTTCGTTTTGATGTTAAAGGCTCCTGGTTGGAGGACATGATATGTGTTAGGAACCACGACTGATTTTACCTGCATTTGTTGGGTTGGTGGGTGTTCATTTCAAAACCTGACCATCTGGTTGAGCTAGTGCTGAGAGAGATCGGAGAGGAGGACTTTCCTCTATCTATAGCCATATACTCTATAGCTTGTGTTTGGGATATTTACATGTTTTTTTTAATTTTTGTTTGAAGTGTAGCATTCATTATATTCTTTCCTGCAGCTTCAGATATTAAAAGCCTTGGTGGCACTTCACATCTGCCCTGGGACGACCCCTTCTATGACATTGCCAGACATCAGATTGTGGAGGTGGCAGGTGAGGTGTTATGAAATGCGTAAGCATCACCAGCTAGTGTTTATTCTAGTTCTAATGTCCTCTGATTTTTCTCTTTCTTTGTAGGTGATGATAACTTTGGTCGGAAGGTCATTGTTTTTAATGCGTGCCGCATGCCTCCCCAACATCAGCTGGACCATCATAAACTTCTCATGTAGGCATCGCTGCTCTTACTTCATTTATGTGGTTCATTAATAGATATATTAAGCTGGGCTCAATACACTGTACCAGCTGTGTTTTTAATAATTCTGCATTGCCTTTTTCCTGAATATGGGTGGTTTACTTGACCTGGTTTATTATTTGTTGAGACTAACATATGTAGATGAGCACAAGACACTTTAAAGATCAAGGTCAAGTGCAGGGAACAAAAAAAACATTAATAACGATCCAAGGAGAGAAGTTGTCCCTAGAGACAAAGAGAAGATCTAAGCAGCGCTTTTGACGTGTCAACTGATGTTTTCTTTGTTTGTGCAGTTAATTTGGTTAATAATATATTTAGATTTTAATTGATATGTTGTAAATATATTGATGGCATTCTTACATCCTGATTGTTTTTCAGTTCAATGTTAAAATATACAAGCATATGTTACATTTACATTTACATTTAGTCATTTAGCAGACGCTTTTATCCAAAGCGACTTACAATTGGGGGATCATACAGCGATTCCTTCTTAAGATGGCAAACAACCAAGACGTGGTTGTACTACCAAGTTTCTTAGACATTGTATCAAATAATTACAAAGCTAAAAGAGAAGGACTCAATCAAGAGTTTATTTTTTGTTTTTTTATTTTTTTTTTTTATTTTTTTTTTTTTATGATGAAGTCAAATAGCTTGAAAGAGATGAGTTTCAGCTGTCGCTTGAAAATTGTCAGGTATTCAGCATTCCGGATAGGGGTGGGAATATCGTTCCACCAGCCAGGAGTGGTGAATGAGAATGTACTGGAAAGTGATTTTGAGCCTCTCTGAGATGGTACCACGAGGCGTCGCTCACTAACGGATCTCAGACTTCTGGAGGGGATGTAAATTCATACTAGTGAGTGGAAGTATGCGGGTGCTGAGTCTGTGGCTGTTCTATATGCGAGCATCAATGTCTTGAACTTGATTCGTGCCGCAACCGGTAGCCAGTGCAAGGATTTAAAGAGAGGTGTAACATGGGCTCTTTGGGGCTCGTTGAAGACCAGTCGTGCCGCTGCATTCGGAATCATTTGTAGAGGTTTGATTGTGCTTGATGGAAGTCCAGCCAGAAGAGCATTGCAGTAGTCCATCCTAGAGATGACAAGGGCCTGGACAATAAGTTGTGCAGCATTCTCCGTTAGAAAAGGGCCTGATCTTTCTGATGTTGTTCAATGCAAACCTGCAAGATCGAGCAGTCTTTGTAATGTGGTCTTTGAAGGTCAGTTGGTCATCAAAGGTTACACCAAGATTTTTGACCGAAGTTGATGGGGTAATTGTAAAAGAACTTAGCTGGATAGTGAAATCATGCTGTATATTTGGAGTGGCAGGGAAGACAAGGAGCTCATTCTTTGCCAGGTTGAGCTGTAAGTGATATTCTTTCATCCATGCCGAGATGTCTGCCAGGCAGCCTGAGATCCGTGCAGCTACCGTTGGATCATCTGGTTGAAACGAGAGATAGAGCTGTGTGTCATCAGCATAGCAATGGTAGGAGAAGCCATGTGCCTGTATGATGGGACCCAGTGATGTAGTGTATATGGTGAAGAGGAGGGGTCTAAGAACTGATCCCTGAGGAACCCCATTGACAAGTTGATGTGTTTTGGATACCTCCCCTCCCCAAGACACCTGAAAGACCTACCAGTGAGATAGGATTGAAACCAGCGAAGTGGAATCCCTGTGATGCCCTGTGATGAGAGGGTGGACAGGAGGATCTGAGGATTCAGAGTGTCAAAAGCAGCAGAAAGATCCATCAGAATAAGGACTGATGATTTGGAATCAGCTTTTGCAATCCGCAAGGATTCTGTGACGACAGTAGCGCATTCTCATTTGAAATGGCCACAAAAAACAAAAAAAAAATCCGTGAACCTACTGGTTAGACAAAAGAACACCCCCAGTTTGTTGTTCTGTGAAAGAAACAATGATAGCTGGTTGAAAACAACTCTTTCGAGGGTTTTCGCTATGAATGGAAGGAGAGAGACAGGTCTGTAGCTATCTGTAAGTGAAGTGTTTAATGTAGGTTTTTTGAGCAGTGGGGTTATCCGAGCCTGCTTGAATGCAGTGGGGAAGGTGCCTGTGAGGAGAGATGTATTGATGATGTGTGTGAGTGTTGGTAAAAGTGAAGGAGAGATTGCTTGGAGGAGGTGTGAGGGGATTGGGTCTAGAGGGCATGTTGTAGGATGGCTGGAGAGCAGAAGTTTTGATACTTCTGTCTCAGTGAGGGGACAGAAGGAGAAGATGGGAGTTTTTGGAGTGGGTGGGGTTGGTTTGAAGTCCTGTGTGTGTGGGGCTGAGAATTGGCTACTAATTGTTCTGGTTTTGTCGGTGAAGAATGTGGCAAAATCATTAGCTGTTATAGAAGTGGTAGGAGGTGGTGGAGGGGGGCAGAGGAGAGAATTGAATGTTTTGAAGAGGTTACGTGTGTCTGTAGCGCTGTTGATCTTGTTGTGGAAATGTGAAGATTTGGCAGTATGGACTTCAGCAGAGAAAGATGAAAGCAAAGACTGATACATACTTAGGTCTGACGGATCTTTTGATTTGCACCATTTTCTCTCAGCTGCCCTGAGTTTGGTCCGATGTTCACGAAGAACATTGGATAACCAGGAGTTCGAGGGGGTAGCCCGTGCTGGCCTGGAGGAGAGAGGACAAATATCATCTAGACAAGAGGTTAAAGTAGAACATAAAGTGTCAGTTGCTGCATTCACATCCAGAGTTGAGAAATGGGTAGGTGAGGGAAGAGTGGAGGATACTACAGAGGAAAGATGGGAAGTTTAAAGGGAGCGTAGGTTTCGTCTAAAAGTAACCGGTATGGGGGTTGGTGGCACACAGGTAGCAAAATGTAGTTGAAATGTAATGAAGAAATGATCAGAGATATGTAGGGGTTTGACCAGAATGTTGTCTGCAGTACAACTGCGTGTGTAAATTAAGTCAAGTTGGTTGCCTGATTTGTGCGTGCTTGTGGTGGTAAGTCGTTTGAGATCAAATGAAGCAAGGAGTGAATGGAAGTCTGTAGCATAAGGCTTGTTCAGATGAATGTTGAAGTCGCCAAAGACTACAAGTGGACTGCCATCCTCCGGGAATGAGGACAGCAACCCATCCATCTCTTCTAGGAAGGTGGATAGAATTTGCCCAGGAGGGCGGTAAACTACCACAACCTGGAGTTTTACGGGAGCTGTTATAGTGATCACATGAGATTCAAATGAGTTGTAATTGCATAGGGGAGAGTGGGTTGAGTATTTCCAATTGTCAGAAATGAGCAGACCAGTGCCCCCACCCCAGCCAACCTGACGGGGTTATATGTTGAGTTTTAGATACTAATGTTTTAATAGATTCTGCCCCATCCTTGTTATTTTAAAAACATCCCTTTTTTATATAATGTTGGGATATGTCCATTATTTGACACTTCAGAGATTAACTGTCTGTTTCTAGCCTTAGTTTTAAAATGGCCAAACGGCATATCCTGTGAGAAATATACAGTGGGTAAAATAAGTATTGAACACGTCACCATTTTTCTCAGTAAATATATTTCTAAAGGTGCTGTTGACAGTTAATGTGTTATTGTGTAATAAAGTAGAATGCCATAGGTAGGGATGCAGCGATTAACCGGTTACGCGATTAACCGCGCTTTAAAACGTCAAGGTTAATTAATCGTAAAGGTTACGCTAAACTGAGTGTTTCTGTTTCATGGAACAGAACTGTTGCAGCTTACGCAAAACGAAAAAAGTTACACTAGCATTGCACCAGCTTAAAATGACGTGCTTAACAGAGCCACAGGAGGCTATTACACGCTTAAGATGAAATCTTACAGAGGAACCAACAGTGAAGCTGCCTTTCATTTCCACCAGAGAAATGCCTGTGGATAGTGTGGGACCATTTTGCGTACACCAAGAATGACCAGGGTGTCATTTAAATATTGCCGTAAAAAACTGCTGCTAAAGAGTCAAACACATTAGGGATAATGCATGGCGAGCTGGACATTGACAATTTAATGCAACGACGTGAGGCAATAAAAAATCTAGACGCGAAGCTACGGCTCGTTCGCTCCTCCTTCTGCCGCTTCAAATCAGACACTGAGATGAAATAGTGTGGTAAGATCACATTTATTTGAGTTAATTAATTATAATATTTAGCTACTTGAATTAATTATTCGAGAAAGAGAGAGAGAGAGAGAGAGATGGGGTGACAGTTGCCTACCTGCATCTGTGCATCTCTCTAGTAGGCTATTTAATCTATTTTATTAATAAAAGTCGTGGGGCAGCGTTCTCAAGAATTTTGTGTCCTCCTGAATTTTTTTATACGTGCGCAGCGCGATCTCTGATCTCACAAACCAAAATAATAGACATGATTTTCTTAGGCCACATGTTAAATCATATGAATTATTATAAAGATTTTTAAATTAATATGTATGGATGACAGTTGATTACAGTGATAGTTCAGTTTATTCCCCTCATTTTTAATAGTTTCCCCTGTGGGATAAAGTTAATATATATGAATAATACTTCATTAACTTTATTTATTATCCCTGTTGTAGTATTATTCATAAGATTTTTTTTCACCATGTTTCCAAATTCTCTACCCCAGGTCCAAAAGAAATGTAAAGAATGTACAAACTGAAAACATTAAATACTTTTACGATCTATTTCCATTTGTTATTTTCAAAAGAGAAATACTGTCATGGATGTTTATAGAGCAGAGGTCACCTTTTTTAAATTCCAATAGGAGAGATGGACTTTTCTTTGTCTTTTGTTTATTATTATTTTGTGCTGTATTGTTGGTTATTGTGTTATTTCTGTTTCAAAAGCCAGCAATAAGTAACACTTTAATATCTAAAGAGTGTTCGTGTGATTTTATACATTAGTAATGTTGAATTGAATAAATGCATAATAATCGCCATAATCGTAAAACCGTGATTATTCCTCAGACAATAATCGTACCAACAAAATCTATAATCGTTGCATCCCTAGGAGCGAAAGTGTGAATACCAACCAAATCTATAATCGTTCATTCCCAGACTAGGGAAAAGTATTGAACACATGAAGGAAGGGAGGTGCAAAAAGGCATGGAAAGCCAAGACACACGCTGAAATCTATCAGTAATTAGAAAGCAATCCTGCCCCTTGTCAGTGGAAATTAATATTAGCTGGTTCAGTCCCAACTGATGGCCTATAAAAATGTGTTTCATGACCAACGTGTCACACAAGAAACTTTTCATGATGGGTAAAAGCAAAGAGCTTTCTCAAGACCTTCACAACCTTATTGTTGCAAAACATACAGATGGCATTGGTTACAGAAGGATTTCTAAACTTATGAATATTCCAGTGAACACTGTTGGGGCCATAATCCAGAAGTGGAAAGAACATCATTTCACCATAAACCGACCACGACCAGGTGCTCCTCGCAAGATTTCAACTCTTCTGATGAAAACAATTATCAGAAGAGTTGTCCAAGAGCCAAGGATCACTTGTGGAGAGCTTCAGAAGTCCCTGGAATTAGCATGTACAATTGTTTCAAAGAAAATAATAAGTAATGCACTCAACCGCTGTGGCCTGTATTCAAGGACCTATTGCTGAAGAAAAAGCATGTTGAAACTCGTTTAAAGTATGCTGCACCACATTTGTACAAGCCTGTGAAATACTGGGAGAATACAGTCTGGTCAGATGAGACAAAAATTGCCATAATACACACCATGTTTGGAGGTCAAATGGCACTACACATCACCCCAAAACATCATGGTGTAGCACTGGCAAAAATCATAGAATTGAAGGAAGGATGAATGGAAAAATGTACAGAGACATTCTTGATAAAAATCTGCTGCCATCTACCAGGATGATGAAGATGAAACAAGGGTGGACATTTCAGCAAGACAATGATCCCAAACACACAGCCAAGGAAACTCTCATTTGGTTTCAGAGAAAGAAAGTAAAGCTGCTAGAATGGCCCAGCCAATCACCTGACTTGAATCCAATAGAAAATCTATGGAAAGAACTACAGATCAGAGTTCACAGAAGAGGCCCATAGAACCTTCAAGATTTGAAGACTGTTTGTGTGGAGCAATGGGCCAAAATCACACCGACTAGTTTCTCCATACAGGAGGCGTCTTGAAGCTGTCATTACCAACAAAGGCTTTTGTACGAAGTAATAAATACAGTTCAGTAAGCGTGTTCAATACTTTTTCCCTGGGTCATTCCATTTTATTACACCAACCTTAATTTCTGAACTTATTTGTATTGTTTTCTTTGTATGTATGGATAACTTGGGTTGCAAAAAAAAAATTACACAAGACATCCTGTGAAAATTCAAATCACAAAATGTAACCAGATATAGCCTTTAGAAATATATTTACTGAGAAAAATGGTGACGTGTTCAATACTTATTTTACCCGCTGTATTTAGGACAACTGTATTATTTTCTTTTCATATTATTGAGGTTTTCCTTCCTCAATTTTTTTGCTTGAATGTCAACCACTCGTATGCTGAGTTATAAATTAATATTGTGTTCAGTGAGTCAAAGCACCATAAGACAATGCCCTAAGACAATGAAGTTTTTAATGAAGTGAAATCAAGTTTAGTTCCCTATTGTGACCTTCAGGAGTTGTCTGAGAAGAGTATGGCTTGTGTAATGAAATCTAGAACAAATGTCCAGGCCGAATGTCTAATTGACTCTGAAGTGAATAAATAAAACCTGACGTTTCAGTAATTGACAGCTGATTAAGTGCAGATGTTCCTTCTGTTTGTTTTAGTGGCTAATGTGTACTCAAGCGTTTTGATTTGGTGTGCATTTATTGATATTTGTGTGCAGGTATTTGAAGCAGACTCTTGATAAGTATGTGGAGAGTGATTATACCCTCATCTACTTCCATCATGGTCTGACCAGCGAGAACAAGCCGTCTCTAAGCTGGCTTCGAGATGCCTATCGAGAGTTTGACAGGAAGTGAGTGATGCTGTTGTTAGTGAGAGGCTCATGAGTGGTTTAACAGCAGTACACAAGAGCAAACCTCATTGGTTGTCAAGCTTCAGTATTGCTGTGTCTGTTGCAGGTATAAGAAAAATATCAAGGCGCTGTACATAGTCCATCCCACCATGCTTATCAGAACCATCCTTATTCTCTTCAAACCCCTCATCAGGTCAGTGCCACACTATACTCAATATTATTTTATCCTCACATTGATTGTACTGTAATCTGAATCTTACAGCCTGTATTCTATACTTCATAATACACTACAGACCGATGTGCTTATGTTCTGTTTTCAGCTTTAAGTTTGGCCGTAAGATAAACTACATAAATTATTTGAGCGAGCTGGAGGAGATTGTGAAATGTGATCAGCTGGTGATCCCCAACAGAGTCCGAGAGTAAGAAATTCTATATATGAAGTTATACATGTGCACGGATCACACTGTTATTTCTTAGCCCAGATAAACAGTTCTTTTGAGGCGCATTCAAGAGTTTTCTTTGTGTAGGTATGATGATAAGATCCGTCTTTCCCTGAAGCCGTCTGTCGTCCCTGGACCGATCTCTCCCCCTCGTAGTCCTCCTCTTCCTTTCCAGCAGTTTGGGGTCCCACTGTCAGCGTACGTTTCTCTCATATCTCACACAGCTACAATCTGTTACTGACTGAAAGCATGAAATTAACATTTGGACTTAATGTAGCTGAAGATGACGATCTCATTTATACTTTATAATTTACAGAAAAGCTTGTACATTTTGATTGTGCACTATGAGAAACTCATATTTAGATATGAGTTGTTTTGTATTATTGTTTGCAATCAGATTGAGACACAGGGCGGCAGACTCCGAGGGAATTCCACTAGTCATGCGTGATACTACTGGATTCCTGCAAGAGAATGGTAGGTCTTTTAGTCAAGTCCGATTTATGGCTCAATCAAACCTTTTACGTACCTCTAAACGTGGAATGTATTGTATCTATCCACGTAAGGTTGGATAAACTAAACTTTTTGTTTAGCCTCAGCGGTGGGTTGTAGAGTCCTGGGCCAATTTTATTATAGAATAGTGTAAACTTATGTATTTCTTTACTTTCTTAAATGGAGAATGTGAATTTTATTTCCTTCTTTATTGTAGGTCTTAAGACAGAGGGAATATTCCGGCGTTCTGCTAATGTTTCTTTGGTTAAGGAAATTAAGCAGAAATATAACTCAGGTAAAGTTGTGTGATGCTCTGCATGCGGAAGATTTCTCCCACATTTCCTGTTCACAAGAATGATTGGCATCAGTCGTTAGAATGTTGCGTGTGTCTGTAGGAGAGGAAGTGAGTTTCTCTCAGCTGGACGATGTCCACTTGGCATCTGTGATCTTAAAGATGTTCCTCAGAGAACTGCCAGAGCCGCTGCTCACCTATCAGCTCTACAACGACATTGTCAACTTCCACAGTGAGAGCACAACGCACTTGCATAGCAACACCAGCAGCTTCCAGAAAGCTCACATAAGCGCACACACACACACACGTCTGTCAGCCTACTATACTGACATTTGTTAGTCAATTGTTAAAACCACAGTTTTTGCATGTAGACTGTTTACAATGAGCCTTGAAAGTGACATGACCACACACACATTCCTTGTGTGTTGTGTTATCAGATGTTGACACAGAGTCGCAGGCAGAAAGGATTCGGAACATGCTGACGTCACTTCCTGATGAGACTATGCATCACTGCGCTTCCTCAGACGGTTTCTTGCTCAGGTAATAATCAACATAATCGGCAATGTTTAACAATAGAGACTTTTTACTTTAAAATTAATTTTAACTTTTTAAAAAAAGTATACATATTTTTATATTTACGTATCATATATCATTATATTATATATCTACGTATAAATATGTGAGTGTGTGTGTGTAAATGTATAAAATATAATATGCACACATATGTGTTATATATTTATACTCCTGTTCAGAAGTTTGGGATCAGTATGCTTTTTAATGGAGTTTCTTCTGCTCATCAAGGCTGTATTTATTTGATCAAAAATACAGAAAAACAGTAATATTGTGAAATGTTATTGCAATTTCTAATATTGGTTTCCTATTTTAATATACTTTAAAATATAATTTATTTCTTTGACGCAGCGCTGAATTTTCAGCATCATTACGCCAGTCTTCAGTGTCACATGTTTCTTCAGAAATCATTTTAATATGCTGCTTTATTATCAGTGCTGGGAAATGTTGTGCTGCTTAATATTTTTTTGGAACCTGTGATACTTTTTTTCTTGTGTGATTCTGATAAAAGGGAAAACGGTTAAAAAGACCGTTTATCCAAATAAGAATCTTTTCTAACAATATAATTCTTTACTATCACTTTTTTTTATCCATTTAACACATCCTTGCTGAATAAAATAATTTATTTTAAATTACTGACCCAAAACTTTTGAACGGTAGTGTACATTGTTAAAAAAAAGATTTCTATTTTGAATAAATGCAGTTCTTTTTAACTTTTTATTCATCAAAAGAATCCTGAAAAAGTATCACAGGTCCCAAAAAATATTACACAGAACCACTGGTTCCAACAGTGATTGTAAATCATCATATTAGAATGATTTCTGAAGGATCAGTGACACTGAAGACTGGAGTAATGATGCTGAAACTTTAGTTTTGATCACAGGAATAAATGACATTTAAATACAGGTACATCTCAAAAAATTTGATTATCATGAAAAAGGTCAATATTTTTTTGTCACTCATTTCAGAAAGTGAAACCCATATATTATATAGATTCATTACGCATAGAGTGAAATATTTCAAGCCTTTCTTTCTTGAAATTTTGATGATTATGGCATACAGATAATGAAAACCCAAAATTCAATATCTCAGAAAATTAGAATATTACATAAGATCAATAAAAAAAGGATATTTTAAACAGAAATGTCAGGCTTCTGAAAAGTATGTTCATTTCTATGTACTCAATACTTGGTTGGGCCTCTGTTTGCATGAATTACTGCATCAGTGCGGCGTGGAATGGAGGCAATCAGCCTGTGGCACTGACATTTCTGTTTAAAATATCCTTTTTTTTTTTTTATTGCTCTTATGTAATTTTCAAATTTTCTGAGACACTGAATTTTGTTTTTTCATTATCTGTAAGCCATAATCATCTAAATCTCAAGAAATGAAGGCTTGAAATGTTTCACTCTATGTGTAATGAATCTATAAAATATATGGGTTTCACTTTCTGAAATGAATGAGCCCAAATATTGACCTTTTTTTTTTTTTTTTTTTTTTTTTTTTTTTTTTAAATATTGCCCTAATTGTTCTGAAATATGTCCTGTATATTAAACAGAGAAACTTCTGTTGTAACAAATGTTTGTAGGTCGGGAAGAAGGAGGCGGGAACCGGCGAACACTTAAAACTTTAATAATAAAATAAACACACAATAGCGCGACAGCCCCTCGCGGATGACTGTCGCGCACAAACGAAACCAAAACACAAAATAAAGTCCAGGCCTGGTCCTCTCTCCCCCAACACGGTCGTCACTCCTCCTTTTACCCTTCCGGAGCTCCTCCGTGAGCCCGGACCGGTGAGTGTTCAGTTGTGGCGCATAGCCTTTACGCCAATCCACCGGCCTTCACTTCCGTTCCCACGGCTCTCGGCCCCGCCCCTCTCGTCACACTTTTATCTTAAATTGCAATAATATTTCACAAAACACAAATTATTTCCCCCAAACTTTTTGAATTGGCAACTGTATCTATATTGACACATATTTATACAGTAAATCTATATTTACATTTTAATTTAGAATGTAACTTATGGTTTAACATTTTTTATATTTTATGTAAAAAAAATTAAACATTTGACACTTATTTTATTTCAGTAATTTTTTCTTTAAAAAGAAAGCAATAATAGCTGATAATTATTCAGGGAACCCCAAGGCAGCCATAAATAACCCTTCTAATTTATTTCCTACTTTCTCCTTCAAGCCCATTAAGTATTTCTGATCTTTCTTGTTATTGATGTGCAGGTGTCTGCTGAGAGTGAAGTCAATAAGATGACCAATGCCAACCTGGCTGTGGTGTTTGGGCCCAACTTGCTGTGGGGGCAGGATGCTTCCATGACACTCAGCGCGATCGGACCAATCAACAACTTCACCCGCATCCTGCTCGACCTACATCAGGATGTCTTTATCCAGTGAGGAGCGGGAGAACTTTTCACGAGGACTCCTCTCCGGTTATTGTCCCTCTCCGTTCCATAGCTTTGCTCCTAACGTGCCCCGTCCTTTGTGTCTCCCTCAGTATTGCCAAATGCATGAGTATTTTAACTGGGTGAAGCTATGAAAAAAAAAAGGATACTGGAGGGCACAGAGCGGTCAAGCTGTCACAAACGTTTAGGCTGTGATCAAATTCTGACAATCGTCTCCTTTTCTCTCCTGCAGAAGTCATGTAGCTGTTGTCAGACATAATGGTACTGCACAGGCACAAGAGTTTTTATATGGTGTGTTAGCAGAGGCCTAAATCAATAAACCAACAAAGTGTACAGGTAGCTGCTTTAGTTTGTTTTGGTAGCTCATCAGCTTGCTTTGGATATTGTTTGTTCGACTTGACCGAATTCATTTCTGTTCAGAAGTAAAATTAAGACTACATGCACACGTCCTCATTTTTGTAAGCCATAGTTGGCACAAGCTATGGACAAGTATAAAGCACTACTACTCAAACTTGAAACACTTATTTTAAACATGCATTTCTTATTACATAAAATATATGGTATTATGTATTGTCTTAAAGAACTTTAATTCAGTCTTCATTTATATTATCATATCATTATATTATTTTTTTCTAGAATCTTTTTGTGGCGTCTCAGTGATTCCAGGAGCAGGGCAGATGCTTATGGCCAGCACAAATTTCCTGATGCTGAAACAGAAAAGGAAATTTATTTTTCTGATCAAAACCTCCGCTTCTTCTATCTGTATGTGTGTGAGTTTTGTATGGTCTGTTCAGTAATTCCGTTGTATTATTCTACCCCAGATATTTATTTTGGCCAAAGATTATATGGTTAAAATGTTTGTGTGATCAATTTTATTTGTTACTAGAAGACGTACTGCCTGTCGGGGACGGTGCCATTACACATGGGCGCATTTGAAACAAAAGCCAGAAGACAAAAATATCAAAGTACAATTTGATGTAATTTTGTCGTCTTAGTCAAATCGTGGTTTTATCTATGAGGAAACATATATAACTCGTGCAATGAGTTATTACTGGAGTGCATCAAATCCAAGTACAGCATCCAATTGAGTCTGGTTTCATGGGTCTGAATTCCAAAAGAGCCATAAAGCAGGTACTTGGGCACTAATTATTTAGCACTAATGAGTTGTGTCATATGCCTTGATATTGAATTGTAACTGTTTACTGTGTCATGTTAACGTCCTATTCATGTCAATCCATCCGAGCATTGACATGTAGACCAGTGGCTTAAATAGTTTTAGACAAGCGCCCTCAAACCCAAGTGTCTCTGTGCCTTAATGGAGTGAACTGGTGATGATATTAGCTGTTAAATTCCCTTTCTCTGGACAGATCTGTGAACTTTGTGCCATTTTGTTGTACCTGTATCCAAACATCTACCTGTACTGTAGTGTATTTCTGGTTTCCAGGTGGAACTTTGCATTACTTCTTTTGTGAAGGTTCTTTTCATCCATTTTGGCTGTTAAAGTGTATTCTGTGCTTTTGAAATCTTTACTTTTGTATATCATGTTGTGATTTCAGAGTAATAAATCGTTAGAGATGGTGTAAAAAAAAAAGTCTCTCTGTGGGTTTGTTTTATAAGCTTTAGAACGTCCCCTGGTTGTGGTGAGCAAATAAAAACACTTTTACCACAGTTTTCTTATAAAAGCAGGAAGATATATTTAATTGGCTTTTACATATTTGTCCCCAAAATAACTGCCCTGTGAGTATAACAAAAAACACTAATTATAAATACAGGTGATTATATCTTATTTTGGAACACAATCATTGCCAACACCATCATCTAGAAAGGGCAGAGATGGCATATTAAGAATACAAACGCAACATGATTAGTTAAAGGTCACACATTCTGTTTTTGTTCAATTTAAGTGATAAAATAAACATTTTTGAGGTAGGCTTCATATAAAATTGATCTGTTGCACTGGACAGAACTGTGTTATTTGAAGTTGGAGAAACAGGTCGTGCCCTGCTTATAAAGGCGCATGTGTGTGTATTTGACAGAGCAGCGGTGTGGGTAATGGTAATTTGTGTGCGTGTCTATTATGTGAGAGGGACCGTGTGATGATGTGCATGCACTGTTCCTGTAGGGAGGAGATTCTCTGGCTCCTCACACCCAGCTGAAGCTCAGTTTCAGGGGCCGTAGAGCTCACCAGAGGATACAGAGCCTTGCTGACCTGCAGGGAACACAAAAGTTCCAGGAGCGTTCTAAATTCCCACATTTCACTTACATCCAGTACTTCCACATATTCGATGCAGTGATATTTACCTGCTCCAGTCCAGTGAAGGCCACCCCAAGGTTCACCCCATTTCGGAAGAACGTCAGTGTTCCAGCGCTCAAGTCCAGCAAAACCCCAATGACCGTATTTCTTTCATAAAAAGGCTCTGTGTATTTTCGACTCCTCCCATTATGCCAGACGAAGCCTTTGTATGATAGACCCCAGCTCTCACTGTCGATGCCTTTGAAGAAAGAAACAGGACGATCAGAACAATAACATAAAACAGTTTCAACGATTAAAAGAAAAACATTGTGTGCTTGTCCTGTACTTTTCCTCCCTTGTTTATCTATGCGGTGTTGATGGGACACAATTCCTGTTTGATAATTAGATGATGTCATTCATTCTTAGGTTGTCAAGTAAGATCAACCTGAGGGAGTTTATGTCTGTGCTGAGTGGAGCTGGGCTGGGCTGATTTGGTTGAAGAAGATATGAGCATTCCTAAGAGGAACATGACTCACCTATGAGGTTAACAAACTTTTGATCCCCTGTGTGCAGAAGTGCATTTTGGGTACCGACCCCCACCATCACAGAGCTTCCATATGGAGGCTCAAGGAACTCAATCTCCCAGTAATGCTCACCGTGAGTGAAACCTTTACACAGAAATATGGTAATCGATCATTATCAGAAAATTCTACCACAACACATGATAGTTATCGTCAGGACTGCTGAGCAATACTCTACTAGAGAATAACAAAAGCCTTACTAACATTACAATTGCTGGTTAAAAATGAACTTGACCCAGGCGTGATGCAAAGGAAACTAGCACTTAATGTACAACTACTTATCACTGAACGTCTATACTCCTAACACAGTATCAGCCTGATTAAATGTAACATTGTATTTGAGCTGACTTGTGAACAACAAAAGCAGCGCTGTTCACTCACTCACTAGTCTCACCTTTGGTGCCTCTGACCCCAGCAGTTCCTTGACTGTCCAGCAGAGGGCTGATATGAAAATATACGGCTTGTCTGCACAGAGACAGATGAGCATCAGGAGATTTACTGTCCGGATCCCATTCCCAACTCTCCCAGGTGTGACCTCTAAAAGAGCGCAACATTTGCTCTCTACAACACAGCATATCATACATATCAATGGCTGTACAGTAAAAAAATAATAATAATAATGTAGCCACCCAATATCCCCATTACCAAAAATAGTTTGCCATCATTCGAATATTTCTAAGTTAATATACATAAGTTATTATATACAGACAACGAGTGCACTATGCTGCGATATCTAGCCTATTTCTTGATATTTCACAGAGCGGAGACCATTCAGACGAGTGAGCACGACGTACACATCACATATACTATAGAGAAAACATACGTGACTTACCAAGTGTACACTAAGTTATGTAATCCCATGTGTAATGAAGAAGAAACTAAAACGTTCTTTTAGACACTTGAAATCCGCTTTTAAAAAGGAATAAAGCCTACACAGTCAAGTTTACATGTGGGTGTTCAGACAGCTGGACGATAGAAAAACATTTCACAACTGCTGTCAAAACAACACTGGATTTATCTAAATATGGAAGTAGGCGTGTATTTCGGCGCTCATGAATTTTAAAATGTTGCTTGGTAGCCTTCCAGTAACGCACCCTAATTAATATTCATAAGCCAAGCCTGAGCTAACGAATATTCATTAGCTAGTGAAGTCCAAGGTTTGCCTAAAGAAGACACAATGTTTTAGACCAGTTCAGCATGTAGGGGAAACAAAAACAGGCCTGTCTGAAATAAATCCGTTTATTACACAACATTTTCATGCCATATTAACAAAGTGAGGAGAGAAAGAAGACACTTAAAATAATAAAAGAAGGTCCAGCTCCTAATGACTTGCCAACATAAGATAAAAAAAAAAAAGCATTCCTCACCGATTAAAGACCTGACGAGTAGTAATGGTAAACTGTCCCTAACTTAAAAAAAAAAAAAAGGTTGAAAAGTAATGGTAAAATACATTTACAGGAAGCAGGTAAGCAGACAGACTCACAATTCACTATTGTCAGTGTTCACTTGTAGTGTCGTTCCTGTTTAAGCCTATAAAGTAAAAACTGGACATTTTCTTAGATAATTCACATTTTCCCTTGAATAAAAATGGCAAGAGAATTCAGATGGTGCCAGCAGTACAATGAGAGAAATCTGCTTCAGTGACTAGTCAGTGAACTGCATGTGGTGTTGTGATGGGCAAAACAAAAATAAAGGCAGGTACAGGTTTACACATTCATTACAGTGAGCTTTACTCACACAGTTCTGCTATTTTAATAAATACAAGGGTTGGAAATTAAATGTTGCTCTGTTCCTGTAACAGATGCTGCTCTCCTTATACCTCAGTTCACTTTTTTCTTGAATGATGATTCTCTTCATAGCTCATTGCACAAGGAAAAACTGACACAAAACATGGTTAATGTAGACATCCAATGAGGGATGCTTCAGTGAAGGAAGCAAGAAGAGTAAAGAAGTTGAGAAGGATGCAATCTCTGTTCTGTTTTATTGTAGCGTGTCCACAAACGCGTCAAACTCGTCAATGTTCTTCTCATAAATGGCCAGTTTCTCTGGAAGAGAATCCTGCAAAAATATGTTCACTGTACCAAACATCTAATAATGAACACATCACAATGTTACTATGACATGAATGTGGATAAGTCACCCTATGTATAATTTGTATACAGATTATTTTTTTAAGTGAACTACATACAAAAAATACTTGCAATTATTTCAATGGTTCTTAATTTTATTATCCACACAATAAAACTTTTTCCTTAAGACTTTAACACCAACCCTGGTTTGGTGCTGAAAACGGTAAAATCTGTAATGTAATTTTACCTACAGTATATGAATACTCTCTGTGTCTCTACTCTATGTACAGTGGGTACGGAAAGTATTCAGACCCCCTTAAATTTTTCACTCTTTGTTATATTGCAGCCATTTGCTAAAATCATTTAAGTTAATTTTTTTTCCTCATTAATGGACACACAGCACCCCATATTGACAGAAAACACAGAATTGTTGACATTTTTTTAGATTTATTAAAAAAGAAAAACTGAAATATCACATGGTCCTAAGTATTCAGACCCTTTGCTGTGACACTCATATATTTAAACTCAGGTGCTGTCCATTTCTTCTGAACATCCTTGAGATGGTTCTACACCTTCATTTGAGTCCCTGGGTTTGATTATACTGATTGGACTTGATTAGGAAAACCACACACCTGTTTATATAAGACCTTATAGCTCACAGTGCATGTCAGAGCAAATTATATTCATGAGGTCAAAGGAACTGCCTTAAGAGCTCAGAGACAGAATTGTGGCAGGCAAACAGATCTGGCGCGTCGTGGTACAGTAAAATTTCTCTTCTGCTGCACTTAAGGTTCCTAAAGAGCACAGTGGCCTCCATAATTCGCTGTTGTTGAAGAATCGTGTGGTGACGGCCAAACCCTTCCTAGAGCGGCCGTCCGCCAAACTGGAGCTTATCGTGTAGAAGATCCTTGGTGATAGCGGTAAAGACGAACCCCAATATCACTTGTGGCTGAGGCTCCAGAGCTTGCCAAGTCGGAGATGATGGAGAAAGTGTGTAGAATTCAACCATCCTGCAAGCGCCTCCACCATTTGGGGCTGGTTATGTCATGAGTGGTGCCGACGGAAGGCCTCGTCGCAGGCAAGACCACATGAAAGCCCGCATGAGTTTGCTAGAAAACAGCCTGAGACGCCAAGTATGGGTGCAGTAAAGACAGTAGTCGCTGGTCGTTAGGAGACCAAGCATTGTCAGAACTTTTTGCCTTTGAGCTCTGAAAGCGGTGATTTGGGTGAGGAAACCAGTGTCACTTCTCATCGGCTCTCGGGTCCAATAGGCAGTCCCAACGTGGGTGAGTCTGGTGTGTGTCATCATCATGCTGTGGGGGTGTTTTTCAGGGACAGGACGACTGGTTGCAATCTAGGGAAAGATGAATGCGGTCAAGTACGGGGATATCCTGGACGAAACCTTCTCCAGAGTGCTCAGGACCTCAGTCTGGTCCGAAGGTTTACCTTCCAACAAGACATGACCCTAAGCACACAGCTAAAATAAAAAAGGAGTGGCTTCACAACAACTCTGTGACTGTTCTTTGTTCTTGAATGGCCCAGCCAGAGCCCTTACTTAAACCCAATTGAGCATCTCTGGAGAGACCTAAATGGCTGTCCACCAACGTTTACTATCTAACCTGACAGAACTGGAGAGGATCGGCAAGGAGGAATGGCAGAGGACCCCCAAACCCAGGTGTGAAAAACTTGTTGCATCTTTCCCAAAAAGACTCATGGCTGTATTAGATCAAAAGGGTGCTTCTACTAAATACTGAGCAAAGGGTCTGAATACTTAGGACCATGTGATATTTCAGTTTTTCTTTTTGAATAACTCTCAAAAATGTCACCATTGGTTTTTCTTCATATGGGGGTGCTGTGTGGACATTAATGATGGAAAAAAATACGCTGGGTGTCAAATGGATTTTTAGCGCTGCAGTCGTGTCAAGTGCTCAACTGATGATATGCAAAGAGTGAAAATTTTAAGTGGGTCTGAATACTTTCCGTACCCACTGTATGTTCTCATGCCTTTCATGCTTTAAAGGTCAACCTGTCCCATATAGACTGCAAAAATGTTCAGTATGAGCTTTGACAATAATTTGTTTGTTTCTCACCAAATCCTCAGCCATAGACTGAACGCTGACATCGATGGACAGGCTTGCAAGTTGAGGAGGGTTTTGAAACTCTTTATAGAAAGTTCCCAGATCCATTGGCAAAAGGTCATCCTTGGTGTGTGTCTGTGGTTGTGTTCTGTGTGGGCCCACAACTTCAGAGGTGCCACCGGTGTGTCGTGTTAAACATAAGTAGGACCATATCTTCGGGCTTTCGTTCCATGTGCACTTAGAACAATATCTGGTCCTGGAGTTTAGTGGCTACCTTAATCAAACTCACCTCCCTGTCATTTTTAAGCAATTCTGAAGATTTAAGTTAGATTTTTCGATGGGTGTTTTGTTATTAGAGCAGTTTATTTTCTCTGTTTACTGCGTGTGTCTATCTCTGCTGTGTAACATTTGTATTGATTTTAGCCCAACACTAGAGCTCTGATCAACACCAGAACAGTGTTGCTCTGTCATGCAGAAACAGACTTTAAAAAAAAAACATGATCAAGCAGGTCTCTTTGGACCTCTCTTTTGCAACATCAACTCATTAGCTTCAAAGACTTCCAAATGGTATGGGATACTGCATCATTTAACATAGTGTATTTATGAAATAAAAATAAAGGAGAGTAAGGTCTTCTTCAGATTTATTAAACATCAAGCATATGTAGCTTTCTCTCAGGTCAGAGTCTAAGTTTATTTTTTGATGAATAATTGACTTGTCTGGATCACTAGATGCTCTGTCAAGGGATTGATAAAACTCATTTCTGCTGTCAAACCTCTCACAAGATCTTGATAAGTGTATTTTTATTATGTGTTGGTGCACTTACAAAGTCAACCATGACAAAGTCGTCTTGTGGCAGCCCCCCACTGTGGCTCGAGGTGTTTGAGTGCAGGCTGCCTTGCAAAGGAGATGAAGGAGCCGGGGATGGAGGAGGGTGCACCTGCAAACAGAGAAAAACACCTCTAAATCACACACACACACAAAAAAAGACATGAGAAGACAGTGGACGATGCAGTGGGTTTTCTTAATATGAAATGCATAGTAAGTATGGGTGTTTTTTGCTTTCAATACCATTGGGTCGTTCTCCTGCAGGTCATAGGCTCTTGGAGCGAACGCAGCAAAAGGAAGATCCAAACTGGTTGTTGTCACCTGAGTTACACATACACAACACATCAGAATGCATTTTCACCTCCCAATGAACATGACAGTGACTTTTTGCACTTATCAGTAATACTTCTTTTACTATACACTTATTAAACACGTTAATAACAAGTCTTGAATTCATAATATTAACAAATACAAGCTTTATATATACACTACCCTTCAAAGGTTTGGGTCTGTATAAAAAAAAAAACAAAAAAAAGAAGAACCATTTTAGTCATAAAGAATGCATTAAACTGATCAAAAGTCAGTTACAACATTTAAAATGGTACAAAAGATTTCTATTTCAAATAAATTATGTTATTTTGATCTTTTGATTCATTAAAGCAATTCAGAAGGAAATTAAGGTGCGCTATGTTGCACAACATTGACAATAATAATAATAAGAGGAAAGCTTTCTTGCATATTAGATTGTTGTCTGAAGCATCATGTGACACTGAAGACAGGAGTAATGGACAATGAAAATTCAATTTTGCATCACATGAATAAATTATATTTGACTGTATATTAAAACAGAAAACTGTTATTTTTAATTGTAACAACAGTTTTTACTGTTTTTGATTACATTTAACCTAGGGGAGCTTATGAAACTCTTTTCAAAAACATTAAAAAACCTCACCGACCACAAACTTTTGAATGCTAACTGTATGCTTAACTGTTCAGTAGTTCATGTAGATTTTTATGAGAATGTAAGAACTATTTCAATGTACATGAAGGTAATTTTTGTTTTCTAAGCTATTATATATTATTAATGTATTCTAACCTGAGTGGTGGCTTTGTTGACAAAAGCTCCAACTTTCCTGGTGAAGGTGGTCTCTAGAGCATCAGAGGGGGACACAGTCTTCACCACCTCTGCTAGACCAACACACACACACACACATCACAACTGGAATCAAATGTGCTGAAAACAATTACATCGCAGTGAACATCCCTGAATCTCCTCACAGTGACTCTTACCTACTACAGGATGTGGGCGGTGCCGGCTGAGGGGATTGTCCAGTGGGGCATGAAGGGATACGACCATGCTCAGCTGCAGTGCCATGAGTAGGTTGAGCCGGCACCTGTGGGACTCCACCTTCTTTGCCGGGCACAACCATCTGATTAGGAAGAGACACATACTTGGCCACTTCAGTCAGGTCAAAACAACACACACACTTCTGTAAACAGGTGCAAGTAATTCCAAGCACCTGTTCTACATCAGAAGGGATGAGGGGCATGAAGTTATGATAGGGAAAGTGGTGCTTTTACATGTGCGTAACGCGTATGCACTGGTGTGTAGTGTGCTGTACCTGGTGAGGATGTGCAGCAGCAGTACAAGCTGTAGGATGACACAAATCCACAGTTCCCAGGGCAGGAGTCTGATATGACAGACGAGAGCTGTACAGCTGAGAGACAGAGAGAGATTCATATCCCAATAAGAGTCAAATGTCAGATCAAGAGGCCTTTTTAAGTCTGTATAAACCTCACTTGCAGAGCAGAGAGCACACAAACACACAAATTCTTCAAGTAAAACAGCAGGCAGGTCAGCTCAAGGAAAAGGCAGCAGTGATTGTGTGCGTTTGCCTGAGCAGTGCTCAAACAATCTGTTGTGTGAGTGATACTGTATAACCCTCTTCATTAAAAGGTTATACAAGGGTATGAAGGGTAAGCAGTGGCGTATAGGTTACTGGGGCAGGCCACACACACTTTTTACTTTAATTAATATATCAGCTGCATGCGTGTACACACACTTCTCTCACACACACACTGGACTCACTTGCTGTGAGATGCCAAGCCCCATGAGGGGAACCTTCAGTGTGGCCATCAGAGTCGGCTTAGGTGTCTTAAAATGTGCCTGACTTACTGTACACACACACTACATGCACACAGAAAGAAAGAAAGAAAGAGAAAGAAAGACAAAGTAAGAAAGAAAGAAAGAAAGAAAGAAATAAATAAAGAAAGAAAGAAAGAAAGAAAAACAAGGCAACAACAGAAATGAAACCACTACCACAGAAAGAGATAATGGAGAGAGAGAAACTGATTCCATGGTCACACAAATGACTTTAACACTAGTCTGAAGATTTTTGAACACTTTTGTACTGAAGCAAGTACACCAAGACCAGTATTATTTTAGTATTATTTATATACTTTTTAAAATATGTATTAATTTTATGTTTTATTTTGCCTTTGTTTATTTCAGCTTTGTCATTTAGTGAATTTAGCTAACAAAAACAACACTGATCAAGACAGCAAACTAAACAAACACAGCAAAAAGAAGAAAAAAAAAATGAAAAGAAAACAACTAAGTATAGGGAGGAAATGTACTGTACTTAGCAGCAATCTCAAATCATATTCATGGCTGGAGGAATATGAAAAACTATAATCACATTTATAGAATGAGACCTGTTCATCAGGGAACTGCTGAAAGAGGCTCATGAATGAAAACAGCTTATTCATTGTGAGAGGTTAACAGTTAATCTCTTAATGACAGGCTGCACTGCACCTGTACTGAAGCCTGGCTCGTACAAGGAAGGTGGTGAAGGGTTATATTCAATGGGACAGATGGAAAGGTGATAGAGACGGCATTACCTGCGATGGTGGGGAGGTGGAAAAGGATGTGGTGCACACCTCCTGAGAGTCTTCTATTCCTGCATAAGTCCCTCCCTCATCTTCTCCAGGTGCTCTAAGAGAGAAAAAAAGAAAAGAGCTGGTTAGAGGCCAGAGGACAAGAAAGCAGAGTCATCAGTTCAGTTTGAATCCCTGTACTATCAAACGTGATTTTTTGTTATTAATGGTTTAATTCCAACTTATTCTGAATGCTGAAAAACATTTAAAAATTGTATGTCTTACTAGTGGACTATAAAAAAAAATCAAATATTAATTTTGATTTAAATAACAATACAGGTGATATTCTACACTGCGATATACACAACAGTATGAGGTTGGTAAGATTTTTTTTAATGTTTTGGAAATTATTCTCTTGTGCTCACCAAGACCACATTTATTTGACCAAACGTACAGTTAAAACAGTAATAATGTTTAATATTATTACAATTTAAAATAACTTTTTCTATCTTAATATACATTACAATGAAATTTATTCCTGTGATGATAAAGCTGAATTTTCAGTTGCCATTCCTTCAGAAATCATTCTAATATGCCAATTTGGTGCCTAAGAAACATTTCATATTATCATATTATTATCAATGTTGAAAACAGTTTAGTACTTATTGAATATTTAGTACTTATTGAATATTTTGTATAGTGTTTTTTTTTTTTACAGAGTTTTGTAACAATGTAAAAGTATTCATTGTCACTTTTGGTCAATTTGTGCCTTTGTTGAATAAAAGTATTCATTAAAAAGTATTTCTCACCCCAAATCTCTGAACAGTAGCTTATCTTTACTGTGATTATGTTTATTTTTACACACCTGTAACTGCAGGGATGCATGTGTGCCATATTAGTGAAGGGACGCTCCACATAATGATCAATGATGATACCCATGATAGGGCCTGTCCTCTCAAATTGCCTGCGAGACACACAAGGACAATATCTTGCACAACACCACTACAAAACGATCCAGAATATCTGAATACTTGAATATGTTGCATTAGTGCTGGACAGTTTGACCAAAAATCTGTATCACAGTGTTTTTAATTTTTTTTAGGATTGTGGCAGTTTCACATTTTATCATGGGTTTTTGTATGAACCTTTATATGAATCAGAATGCATGAAACAGTTGCAGAACCACTGGGTTTTAATCACGATCCAAACAAAGATGATGCATGAGCAGTTTTTGATTTAAATGAGATATATTAGGTATATTTTCACAATTTAAAGCAAAACCAGAAAGGTCTGACTTTAGCTTTGTGAAAGTGTACTACATAAAACATATCTGCACGAAACAAAAACAGCAAATGGGCTGAATGAGAACGCAAATTAACTCTCTGACAGCAGGTGGTGCTAATGAACAAGAGTATAGCGTTTCCCTGGTTTCCGGTGTAAACAAAGCAGTGAAACTACTTTAATATGCATTAAATGGAGGTAAAACGAAAAGAAAAATACCATCTAAACTTTTCTGAAGACAGTCAGTTCACCTCAGAAATACATTCATATAACCCCCCACTCCCAATTCAGTATTTAGGATTTTCTTCCAATATTTCATGCATCGTGAACAATGAGCTTGCTCTGCCTGCTACAGTATTTTCTCCTCTTGCATTGCGACCTCTGCCAGGTATCAGAAGTAATTATCATTATTCTTTTGTTTTTAATCAGCCAGTATTCTGGCATTACATGGATAACCCACAGCTCTTTGATCCCCGTATACATTTTACCCACCTAGTGGAAGTTTGTCATAAGAGGCAGGCCGTGTTATGAACGCGTAATATGATCAAAGTCCCTTTGATATGATTGACATTATGAGCAGCGAACAAGCTTCCTCCGAGTCATAACAGCGATCGCGGAAGAGAAAACAGACAGACAGCGCTGGAAGCAGGGTCAAGGCTAGAAGAGATACAGCTGCGGCTACTGGGAACACACTGTACAACAATAATCACTGTTTTTGCATTATTGTAAGGGGTAGGTTTAGGTTTGGGGTAGGTGTAGATGTTCATAAAACAATCTAATAGGCAGAAATATTAATTTATCATAAATCAATGGAAAATGTATAAAAATGATTATGTATGAAGAAATATGAAGTAGGCATGTGTAAATACATCAATACTTCTCCAAGTAGTATGCACACTTTTGACCTATAAGCCCTAACAGAAGCTGTTCAGTGAAGCTATGTGAACACAAATAAACTGCAGCAGATGTGACTGAATATGAATACGTGTTTTTATTCTGTTCAAAATATCATGCATTATTTTGCACTCCTGACATAAACTAAGAAATTACTGTCACTGCAACCGTGTTTTATCATAAGAGTGGTCAAATATCGAAGCTGGAGTCTTAAATCTTTCTAATGATAAACAGTTTGTCCAGATCAAGTAAGAGTGTGATGTTTAATGTGCTGTGAATGTAAAACAACAATAATCTGAGGCTGCGGCAATATTTGCATGTTGAGTTAATGGTCAACTCTCAATTCACAATGCTGTCAAAAAGTCATACTGGTTGTGTAATTCAAAACAGTTTATCGCCCAGCACTTGCATACAGGAAGATGTAATGCATACCTTGAAGACATGAGGGCCAAATTAGTGCGATATGCACAGGACAAAGTGATGGTGCCTATGGGAGTGCCTACAATACCCACTCGCACTGTCTGGAACCCTGCAGAGAGAAGTGAAGAAGATACTACAGAACATCTACACATCCTTTATTAGTACTTTGAAGAGAGCCCTTCAAACTATTACCTTCCCCGAGACCTGTCAGCTGGACGTCTCCAAAATAGATCCTATCAAAGAGATATTAATCAAATCTGACTGTACATGATATCGTTTTTTCCCCTCTATGAACTCATGTATCAGGCAATATAAGGCTTTGTGGAGTGTAGAAGAAAGTGCGTTGAGTACCTGTAGAGTATGACATAATCATGCCCTTGTTTACGTGAAAGCTTGTAAGCAGGTGTCACCCTTGTGATGGCCAGCAAAGACTTGAGCAGCAGAGACAGCCGATTATAAACTGTATAGGACACTTTAATGTCCTTATCACACCTGGAAGAAAATGCTTACCCAAGTTATGCCCCAGTATAGAAAATATTGACTTGCTGATAATGTATCAATCTCAACACAGAGCAGTTCTCAGCTGACTGCTTTGTCCTGTCTGTATAGGGGAACTGTGTGTGCTTACTTTTCATTCATTTCCAAACACCACGTCTCCAGCTCCATGGAGTCTCCCTGAATGGGTAAACACAACTTCTTAATACTCAAGTAAACATCTTTTTATTAAGTTGGGCATTTTGCCATGATACTTTTATTATATTGATGGTGAACTGAAAGAAAGACTAGACCTCTGAGGTTTTGAGGGAGATCTCCACACACATGGATCGGCCGATGCCAGGCAGCTGTCCAGCAAGAGCTTTTTTTGCTTCATGAGTCACCTCTGGGATGTCTTTTATTGCCAGATTAAACTGAATAAAATCATGAAAACAACCAGACACGCAGATCTCATGTTAGGTATGATGTAAACAAAACAGGACCATTGTATGTGAAGTGTCCTGGATGTGTCTTACCCAGTCTGAACCTGTCGGTGATGAAGAGGAGCAAGTGTTGATCTTCTCTCCAAGCCGGGCTTGAACTATAACTTGCACTGTCTGAAAGACACACATAAAGCAAAGGATATCATCACCCTGTCACCTGGGATACCAGATTCCATGCATGCAATAATACCCATAGTACTGTAGTGTTTAATGCAATCACCTTCAAGGCAAAGAATTTGATGAATTTATCCAAGTCTTTCTTGTCCTGTGGGCTCAGATCACTATCCATTGCCGCATGCACCTAAGACATACAAATTAAAGACAGTTTCCTCAGTGCACAGTGAAAAAGCCAATATAAATAACACACTAACTGAAAAAGTACATAATACAACTGAAAGTCAGGTCAATTAGTACAGGTCATATTTTTAAAATAGTAACATATTTAGATACAACATGTACAAGATAAGTGTTATAATGTAAAATACTGCATAGTCTATTCTATATAAAACTGTATTTTTGTTGAATATTTGAATGACTGATGACAGACAAAGCAGATTTAATGAATAGCAAAGATGTCTGAAATGTACATATAACTCATAGAATTACTGCATAACAACCATTGTATTATAACATATTACATTATTATAATATAATAACAATAACATGCCATTAGGGCTTTCGGTGGCAATTCTAGGGCCAAAACGACTACAGAACTTCAAAATATATATTTTTTTTTATTTCCATAGATGTAAAAACTTTAATTGGTCCACAAATTCCTAATTAACAAACAGACACAAAATCTTTGATATTCAACATAATGCAATGTCATAGATCACTATTTTCCAAAGATACCAAATTAGATAAGTTAACCTCAAAAATGTTTCGACTAACGAAATCTTAAACTGTCGATATTCAAAGAGTATTCTATGGAGTGTGTGAGTTTGTGTGCCTTCTATAGTCAAGAGGAAAAAAATAAGGTGGGGGTCATCTTGCACCATCCTACTCTAATAATAGTAATAATTAACGAATTTACTGATGTCTTTGTGTCATTAGTACTGTCACATCTTTAAGGCAGCTCACCTCTAGGCATTTAAACATGTTCTAAATAGAAAACAACAACAACAACACAGCAAGTTACACAACACAACACTAAAACACCTTTATAGCAATCAGTGTCAAATGACAGCTGCCAGTTCATCCGACTCAAGATCTGAAAACTGTAGACCTGCCATCTGTTTCTCACAGCCAAACATCTCAAATTGTTTACAATTATCTGTATGTCTGCGCAGCTAATGCTAACCCCTTAGCAAAACATGCGCACATACTTACAGCTCATCGCAGAGCGGAGATTCAACTGTTAACACGTAGAGTAGGAAGTTAAGTGTGCGATACACCGTGGCTGCTTGCGTGAAATGATCAAATAAAGCCTAAACGATCCAGTATTTTCAATTAATCACATCGTAGCACCACAGCGTCACACAGTGACAGGCGCCGCATTTTTGTTTATTTTGCTTGTTTGGCTAAGTCAGGAATGACATGTTGCCTGGACCGATTCAACCCCGCCACTTTCGTTATTTTTTAAATTTTGAATAAAGACGTGTATGAAATTATGATATAATAAAATGATATTCACATATGTGTTACATCTTGATATGCACTTAATACGACCTGCACCTAATTTATTCTTAAAAATAACCAATACAAATATCGAAAGTGCAGCCCCTGAACAGGACATTTGTTACGTGAATGACGTCACATTTCAATGTCGGCGTACACAAACAACCGCCAGAGTTTCTCGTTTTGTAAATCCATCTTTATCTTTATTTGTTGAGAACAAAATTGCCAAAGAAGTCAACAATATTTTTTTAGATTTCATTTGGAAAAAAAGAGGTGCTCTCTAATTGCAGAGCAGAAGAAGGTATTGCTTTTTTCGATTTTTCTGACATGTTAAACATTTTTTAAATAAATTGGCTTAAAAGATGTCTTGCCAATCCAAGATCCGTTTGGTACTTTATCCCCAAACAAATATTTGGAAAAATTGGTAGCCTTTCCTTGCAACTACTCACCTTCTAAGCTACATATTACCTTGTCCAAATTTCATCAGCAATGTCTCCTTGCTTGGAAACTGTTATGTTCATAGTTTTTCACCTCATAACAGTGATATCACTGTCAGAAATAAATCTTTATTTTTCCCTAGGTGGTTCCAAAATAATATTAATTCAAGGTCAATTTAAGGTTAATTCATCTTGTTAAAAGCCACTCCCTATATAATCCAAGAAGAACAGTCACAATACAATCTACTTTGTTCTTGGATGGAATTGATTTTTTAGACAAGAAATGTACCAATAGACATGTACGCCAAATCTTTCAATTCAAGAAAAACATTTCTCCAAGAGGAAAGTTCTATTGGAGATCTTTGGTAGAAGATATAGATTGGAGAAGGGACTGGCTTTTACCTGGAAAATACAGTATTTCCAATAAAGCTAAAGAAATACATTTCAAAATTTTACATAAAATATATCCTGTAAACTCTAACATTTCTAAATATCTGGACATCGACAGTTCATGTGCTTTTTGTAAGCAATCAGAAGAGACATTTGCACATTTGTTTTATGATTGCCCTATATCCAAGCAATTTTGGTCTGACCTTCTCCTATATATTCGATTCTGCCAATGTTACTTATTCTTTCAGTCTAAAAGACATAATTTTTTATTATATTGATGATAAAAATAGACCCATAGTGTATATTGGTAACTTCTTTATTTTATATGGCAAATTCCTTATTCATAAACAAAAGTTTGCAAATAATATTCCATCCTATCCCCATTTTAAAACTGAATTAATATCACTTCTTAAATCTCTTAGTTATATAAATAACAAAAAATCCCTAAGATTTATAAAATATTATGAAGAAATGTTTAAAGAAAATACATGTATTTGTATACATGTATTTGTAAAGCTTTCCCTGTATATTAATGTTTGTATGTTATTGTATCAATAGTGGTAATGTATGCATTCTTGTGTCTCCTTGTCTTGTCATCTTTTGTTTTTCATTGTTTTTTGTATAATCCTTTTTTTTCCCCTTTTTGTTTTATTATATGTATTTGTATGTAATTTCTTGACAATGCTCTTAAGTTATTGACATTAAGCAAAAAAAAAAAAATTATTTCAAACTTATCTTGCTGGATCTGTCCTCGTTTGATACAGTTAAAGGGATAGCGCACCCAAAAATGTACATTCTGTCATTAATTACTCATCCTCACGTCGTTCCAAACCCATAAGACCTCCGTTCATCTTCGGAACAAAAATTAAGATTTTTTGATGAATTCTGACAGCTCCCTGACCCTACCATAGACAGCAAGGGTACTACCACGATCAACGTCCAGAAACGTAGCAAGGAGATCTGTAAAATAGTCCATGTGACATCAGGGGTTCAACCGTAATATAACGAAGCTACGAGAATATTTTTGTGCGCAAAAGAAAAAAAATAAGCCATGTGGTGCGGCTGACACAGACAACATAACTGTTTGCGTCAGTGGATACTATCCAAACATGCGCAAGGGTGCCGCGGAGGAGACGAATTGTGAATAAAGTAGTTTTTTTCTTGTCTTTGGCGCACAAAAAGTAATTCTCGTAGCTTCGTTAATAGACAGTGAAACCCCTGATGTCACAGGACTATTTTTATAGATCTCTTGATACGTTTTCTGGCGTTGATCGTGGTAGTACCTGCTGTCTATGGAGGGTCAGATTCCATCAAAAATATTTTCATTTTGGGTGTGAACTATCCCTTTAACCAACCAGATCATCCTGTCAACCATATTGGCAAAGGCATCATCAGGAGCCGCACTTCAGTGGTTTGCAATCGTCCCTAGTCTCAGCCTCAGACGTCACGCCCACGGACCGCGGGCTGAAAGTCTGATGCATACGGCACACAAAAATGGAAACACTTCAGGAGTTTCAAAGTAATCATCGGATTGGTTAGATTATACAGGATAAGGGAGAGTGAAACCAAAGATGCCCTGACGCCAAACCCCCTCACGAAAGAAGAAAGCCGTCGTGTTTACAAACTGTTGACGGCCTACGCCCCTCCTCGCACAAACGCCCTTATCGTTACGTTACGAGACCACGAGACAAGATCTGGCTAGTTGCAAACTCCAATGACACCTGACGAGCACTATCAGGATAAACGAAACGCTGGATTTCAAAAAAGTATTTGAAATATTTAAAGTACGCGGCATCTAAAATAGTTCTGAGAGTTGTACACTGTTGTTATTGTGGCGGAACTTTCCACGGCCTGAAACACGTGAACGCGGAATGAAAACGAACTGTGATAGGTTGTTTGAAATGTCGGTCAAACGGCATCATGGGCGGGCCTGGCCAATGAAGCTGCCGTGGATTCCAGACGGTTGGCTATGCGAGGATAAACTTACCTTTCAGATAGGTCCTTCAAGGTATCTTGAGGGGTCTGAAATCAAGGAGGAGTGAGGTGTCCAAGTCGCAACATCTAGCTACTGGGGTGCCTCAGGGCTCAGTTCTTGGACGACTTCTCTTCTCTGTCTACATGGCATCACTAGGTTCTGTTAGGTCTGGGCGATATGGGCAAAAATTCATATCTCGGTATTTTTTGGCCGATTTGCGATATACAGTATATATCTCTGTATTTTCATTTTTGTATTTGTATTTAAAAAATCTGTATTTAAGATATATATATATATATATACAGTGCCTTGCGAAATTATTCATACCCCTTCATTTTTTTCACATTTGTTATGTTGCTGCCTTATTTTAAACTGCTTAAATGTACTTTTTTCCCACATCAATCTACACTCCATACACCATAATGGCAAAGCAAAAACAGAATTGTCACAACTCTGTTAATTTATGAAAATAATAATAAACTGAAACCGAAATCAGGTTAGCTTTAAAGGTTAAGCAAATATTTTGCTGAAGCACTCTTCACCTCTCAAGCTCTGTCAGGTTAGATGCACATTTTCAGGTTTCTCCAGAATACTTGATTGGGTTCAAGCTCAGGCTCTGTCTGGGCCACTCAAGGACATTCACAGAGTTGTCTATAAGCCACTCTTGCTTTGCACTTAGGTCCATTGTCCTGTTGGCAGGTGAACCTTCTGCCCATTCTGAGGTTCTGAATGCTTTCATTAAGGCTATCTCAATTTTTGGTGCATTGAGCTTTTCTTCTACTCTGACGAGTCCTTTAGTCCCTGCCACTGAAAAAACACCCCACAGCATGAGGTTGCTACCACCACACTTTACTTTTGGGATGGTACTCTGCACGTGATGAGCAGTGCCTGGTTTCCTTCAAACATGATGCTTAGAATTGAGGTTCATCAGACCAGAGAATATCGTTTCTCTGAGTCTGAGAGTCCTTTAGGTGTTTTTTTGCAAAGTCCAAGTGTGTTTTTTTCATGTGTCTGCACTGAAGAGAGGATTGAGTCTTGCCAAACCGCCATAAAGCCCAAATCGATGGAGTGTTGCAGTGGTGTTTGTCCTTCTGTAGATTTCTCCTATCTCCACATATGATCATGGAGCTCAACTAGAGTGACCATCAGGTTCTTATTTCCCACTCTAACCAAAGCCCTTCTCCATCAATTGCTCAGTTTGACCAGGAGGCCAGCTCTAGGAAGAGTCCTGGTTGTTTCAAACTTCTTCCATTAAGGTTAACAGAGACTAAATGCTTCTGTGACCCTTCAATTAAGCTGAATTTTTTTCTGAACTCTTCCCAAGATGTGTGGCTTGACACAAACCTGTCTCTCTGAGCTCTACAGGCAGTTCTTTTGACCTCAGGGCTTGGTTTTTGCTCTGATATGCATTATCAGCTGTTAGACCTTTTATTAAGATGTGTGTGCCTTTCCAAATCATAACCATTCAATTGAATTTGCCACAGGTTAACTTCACTCGAAGTGTAGTGAAACATCTACAAGCAATATGAATGCTCCAGAGCTAAATTTCAACTTCAACAGATAAATAGTATGAATACTTATGCAATGGAATCAATCATTTAAGTTTTTTATTTTTAATACATTTGCGAAGATGTTAAAAAACAGTTTTTTGCTCTACCATTATGGAGTATGGAGTATAGATTGATGTTAGAAAAAAAAAAGTAATTTAAAGGCAGTTGCATAATGCAAGCAATATAACAAAACGGGGAATAATTTGGCAAGGGCACTGTGTGTGGATGTGTGGTGGTGTGTTATAGGTCATATATAAGTAGATATATATCTATATCTATATATATATTTCACTTAATGCCCAATGTTGTCCAACAAAACAATACATATTAAAGGCTATGAAAACAAATAAAGTGAATGTAACCATGTAAACCTTTATGTTATGTGCAAAAAAGGCTTAAAATCACATTTCATTCTAACATTGTAACATTGCAATCTAAAAACAAAAATAAGGATTTTAAAGCAGAATTTAAATTCACTAAACTAAAAATGAAATAAATGAGAACAAAAGCACAGAGTTGTGTTAGGCTATTTTGATTACCCTATTACAGTCAGTCAGTGCTATCATAAAAATAGACTTACTTGAATGTTTAAAATTCTACATGTCATGTTTATTGTCCAACTACAAATATTTCAGCGAAATGTATATTTTAGCCAGAATTATTGCTATTTAATTGAGCTCTGTCAGTTTCAGTTTGACAGAAAAAATGGAAATATTTCCATGGCTTTCTAACATTTACAGATGGATAATATACCTGTGAAATGTAAGTTATGCATTCAGGAAGACAGCACATCTCAAACACATTAAACAGCGCGAGTAGCCTGTCTCTGTCAGCAGCACACACAGCCTTTCTGTCAGAGCATCTGATGGGCCGAGCCGCTTAATTAAACTAATAAGCCAAACGAAACTATAACCTATGTCTTACCGGTTTTTAAAGGCCTTAATATGAAGCTTGTCACATGTTTAGAACAAACTGGATTATGCACTTTCTCCGCAGCAGCTCAGTCTGTGTCCTCTACTATATTTTCAGATGCGCTCATATCAAACTACTGTATATCCATATAAACGGTATTGCCTCATATCGAATCGCTTATAAAGAAAATATCGATATATCGTACAAACTCGATATACCGCCCAGCCCTACCTTGGAGTGGGACTTTACAGGGCAGCAGGGCAGTGCGTGCCATTATGTAGTCGTTTGGAATGCACTTGGCAATGGGAGCGACGTAATTTCCTCATTTTCTTCAGCTGGCATGTTCCCTTTGCCAAGTGCATTCCAAATGACTATATAATGGCACGCACGTGCCCTGCTCACTCCAAAGTCCCCACTCCAAGGGGATGGGGATGATCACTTCCATTTGGAATTTGCCTCGTGAACTGTTCGGTACCGATACTCGTACCGGCACACCCCTATAGTTTCCATCCACCACTATATAAGTTTACCCAACTATGATGACTTCTGCTTCTGAGAAGCCCAGAAATGTGAAAATTTGGATGTATCATGTTTTAGTTATTGACATGGCATTACATGACACTAGCTGACATTTACATGTGCCATTTACCCGCAGGTCCTCCGGAGTATGTGGAATGGCAATCTCTGCTGCTGCATGGCCGGGGGCACAAAACACTTGATCGATTTAATATCGAGACAGTGACGGATGAATTTCTGCTGACAACATTCGGCTTCCCACGTGAGTTAATTTATAAGCTAGTGGAACTGCTAATGGACAGCTTATTGAGACGGACACAGAGATCCCGAGCCATCAGCTCAGATGTTCAGATACTCGCAGCCCTGGGATTCTACTCAACCGGGTCCTTCCAGAGCAAGATGGGAGATGCAATCGGCATCAGCCAGGCCTCCATGAGCCAGTGTGTTTCTAACGTCACTAAAGGTCTGATTGAGAAAGCACCAGAGTTTATCGGCTTCACTAGGGAAGAGGCCACCAGGCAGCAGTCTAAAGAGGAGTTTAACCGAATAGCAGAAATTCCTAATGTCTTGGGAGTAGTGGACTGTGCGCATATAGCCATTAAAGCTCCCAATGCAGATGACTCTTCCTATGTAAATAAAAAAGGATTTCACTCAATCAATTGCCAATTAGTATGCGATGCCAGAGAACTGCTGCTGAGCGCTGAGACACATTGGCCAGGTAGTCTGACAGATAGAACTGTCTTTAAGCAATCCAGTGTGGCAAAGCTGTTTGAAGAGCAAGACAGTGACGAAGGTTGGCTTTTAGGTGAGACACAGAGTTTGGTTGCTGTAGTGACTTTTCTTAACATTGCCAAAGAATCCTGTGAAAATTTCAATATGTTTTCTGTCTTTCGCCTCCAGGTGACAATCGTTACCCTCTAAAAAAGTGGCTGATGACTCCAGTGCAGGATCCGGAGTCCCCTGCTGACTACCGCTATAACCTGGCTCACACAACGACACACGAGATTGTGGACCGCACATTCAGAGCCATTCAGACACGTTTCCGGTGCCTGGATGGGGCAAAAGGTTACCTGCAGTATTCCCCAGAGAAATGCTCACATATCATCCAGGCCTGCTGTGTGCTACATAACATTTCTCTCCAGTCTGGCCTTGATGCCTGGACTTTTGAGAGGACTGAGGCCACAGACCAATCGGGAGGATATTGATCCCACTGACACTGTCGACCCAGAGGCTCTCAGAGTTCGACAGGAACACATCCAAAATCGTTTCAGCTAAGATGGAATACGGAATTCAACATTTACTTTTTTTTAAAGATACACATGCTATTGTCTTCCTGTATGCTAACATTTTGTTAAGGAATATATATAAAAAAAACTATTCTGTCACTTAATCATAATTTCATAATTTAGCCTACTCAAGCTCAGGTTGTTCCAAACTCACAAGACTATATTTCTTCTGTGGAAAATAAAAGATCATATTTTGGTCACCAGCAATTTCATTGTAAAGCAAGTAAGTAAGTAAATAAATGAATAAATAAAAACGATGAGATTTTCTCAAAATATCTGCTTAATGTTCCACAGAAAAAAGAAAGTCAAGGTTTTAGAATGACTAAGTGAATGATGATGGGTGAATTATCCCTTTATGAATGTGATGTTTGTCACTTTTTATTGGTCCCGTGAACACAAAAACTGCAAAGCTAGAGTTTATTTTTAAATTAGTGTTTTCAAATACTTTAGGAATGAGATATGAAAATGGACAGGGTCTTTTATTACAAGTTACTATCATTTTAATTTAGTTGTTTTTTATACAGTATTTTACTGAAAACTGATAGACCTGTAAAATTATTTAAACAATAAATTACACCTCAACAGTAGATGTGTCTGTTTATATCTCTGCCAAGTGCATTATTTGTTTCAAAACTTGAATTCGACAGGAACAACTGACTTTCCAAACATGCCAAACCTCTTGCTATTTATGAACTTTCACATTTGTTAATTTTGTTTAGTTCATATCATCAGCAGTGTTGGGAGTAACGCGTAACAAAAGTAATGCATTACAATAACTGATTACTTTTTGCTGTAACGCAGTAGTGTAAGGCATTACTAATCAATTTTCAGAAATATTTTACTCTGTACATTATCAGTAACGCTTGCGTTACAACACACTTTTAGCCCAAAATTTAATTGTTCAAAGAAAAAAAAAAAACAGCAAGACTGCGAGATATTAACGAATCAAAAATGCCGCAAGTAAGTTCTATTTCCTGTTCGTGGTCAGTCAATAGCCGCGTGTGGTGTCTAAGTTTGTAAATAAAGACTAATTCTTGTCATGGCATTAGAGTTTACATATAGTCCTGTTGTGTCTAATATGAATAGACCCAAGCTATTCACAGATATTGCCAGATAATCACTTTACCTCTACCATACTTTTAACAGACTTGGATAGTTTGCAATTCTGGCTGTCATCCTTTCTTGCATTGTCTTGAGTCTTCACTTGGCCAATTATAGCTATATTGTTAGTAGCCTGGATAGCCCACAGTCATTATGCTACACCATATATCCTCTACTGGATATAAAATGCTCTGCAGTACATTTTGTCATTTTAGAATGTTAAGTTCTACTTCTGTAGTTATTTTGGTGAAAGTAACTCAAAAGTAATACAGGAGTCATGTAACGCATTACAGTTCTGAGACAGTAGTGTTGTAAGGTAAGGAATTACTTTTAAATAACAGTAACAAGTAATCCATAATGCATTACAGTTTGGAAGTAACTTGCACAACACTGATCATCAATAATGCTTATACCTACTAGGAGTTTCTTTCTCACAGGTCTCTACTGCCCTGTTGAAAAAACCAGCATATGCCGGTTAGGTATGTTTTGAAGCATGGCAACTGGTTTAAGCTGGTCCTTTGTGTGGTTTAAGCTGGTCTTTGCTGGATTAAACTAGTCCCTTGCCAAAGGACCGTTTTAAACCAGCATCCCAGCGTCAACACATACCTAACCAGGCATATGCTGTTTTTTTCAACAGGGTGGTGCTCTGTAATCTGAGTAAAAGATATAACAGGGCAAAAATATAAAGCTTTAATTTTAGCCCGGGTTAATGAATGGTTTTGTTGGCGGAAAGAGCTAGTGGTCTCTGCTGCTCCGGAGGCTCGACTGTCAAAGGCGATAAATCAGCTGGTCGTTTAATGAGTCTCGCAGTCGAGCCCCGGTTATGAATGTGTGTAATAAGAAGAGAGACCACGCTGAACAATGACGTGCTGTCCGCAGTGTGTGTGTGTGTGTGTGGGTGTGTGTGTGTGTGTGTGCACTGGTATTCATCACGTTATGGGGACCAAATGTCCCCACAAGGATAGTAATACCAGTACATTTTGACCTTGTGGGGACATTTTTGAGGTCCCCATGAGGAAACAAGCTTATAAATCATACAGAATGAGTTTTTTTGAGAAAGTAAAAATGCACAAAGGTTTCCTGTAAGGGGCAGGTTTAGGGGTAGGGTTGGTGTAGGGCAATAGCACATACAGTTTGTACTGTATAAAAACCATTACGCCTATGGAATGTCCCCATAAACTGGAAACACAAATGTGGTGTGTGTGTGTGTTGTCGAGTGTTTCTAATGTCATTACTAAAAGCAGACAGACGGAGAGCGCAGGAGCAGCAGAGTCTGCAGCATATGAACTCCACGAGTCTCCACTGGAACACAGTCAAGCACTGTTCGCATTTTTAACAACTTTGGGGAGCAAAGTAAGTATTTCTGGGGAACTTTGTTTCGTTTTTTAACACAGTGCCTTGTATTTTAACTTTGTATCATGCTCAGAGTTGCATCACTGCACTGCCGCGTTTATCTATCATCTTTATCGTAGCGGAAGTGCAGTCAAGCGTAACCCGAGAAAAAGCACCTGTTACAAACAGTAGCTGCGGTCTTTTATTTGGCCTACCTCTAAGACTGTTATTATTATATTCAGATATAATATTATCCACAGTGATCATGTCAGAGTCTGTACGGAAGATGTTGAGGGCGAAGCTCGTGGTGCTGGGAAGAGATAACTGTGGGAAGACAGGTAACACTGCTGTGTTTTCTGGGAGGTTTAATGACTATTGTTGGGTCTCGATGACTCTAACTTGTCTGTTTTTCTCTTTTGAACTCCAGCTCTGTGTGTCAGATTTATCACCAGACGTTTCATTGGAGAGTATGAACATAAAAGGGGTAACACAAATGAAATACAAACAAAACTGCTGTAAAGCTGTTTTCATGCTCTAAACATTTGTGCAAATGCATTGTAGACAAGTAATCTGCATCATATGACATGCCATATACTTTTTGTGTCTCTTAGAGGTCACCTACAGATGTCAGAAAATTGTGGACAAGGAGACGATTGAGTTGGAGATTTTAGACACTGTTAATAAGGTACAGAGTGCCGAGATTTTAGGCTGATGATAAACAGGGCAACTTTGGGAAATATTGCTGTCAACGGGCAACCAGGTGAGACACAAAGCCCACGACCGATCTGAAGTATCCAGATAAAAATGTTACCTATTCTCAATGGGAAAGTGCCCAAGCAACATTGCTCAAAAAAAGTTGCTCTGTGTATCATCAGCCTGTTGTTGTGTTGTATTTTGGCTCTCATTTCTTTGTCGCTGTGCATCTGCCGCCGTGCTGTTTCACACTCATAGTTATCCACAGACTCAAAGAAAGACAGCAGGATGATCTTGCCTTGTCAAACGGCTGATGAGACACAGGACTCTCTGAACCATTCCATTCCTTTCATGTCTACTGTGCTGAATCTCAGGCTGGTGGAGTGGCTTTAACAGCCCGCCTGCCATTGATTATGTTACACAGTAGAGCAGCACTTGTTAATTCATAGGATTAGGCTGAAGCTTTACCATCTGTGTGAATGCAGTATAGCAGTTCTGATGTTTTGGATGACTTTGATACACCCAGTGTAGGTCTTGGAGCCTGAACTAATGCGCTGATGATATAAATCAGGTGTGTTAAAAGGATAGCTCACCCAAAAATGAAAATTTTCTGTCATGTCATGCCGTTCCAAACCTGTATGGCTTTCTTTCCTCTGCTGAGTACAAAGAATCTCTGTCAGCACATTGAAACATTGTATGGCTATTTTTGTCTATATACCATGAAAGTCAGTGGGGTTTCATTTTTGGGAAAACTATGCTTTTAAATAATGGAGACATCCAAAATGTGCAGTGCTGTGACTCGAGGACCATGATTAAGAACGACTGCATTTGAGAAGCAGGAGGTTTTGGTTGTGTGGATTTCATTTTACATCCCTTGTGCTCCAGAATTGCCTTAAGAATCAGATCTTTGAAAGTCTAGATGTGCATCACGTCTATCCTCACAGATCTGTTTGTTTTTAGGAATGTGTAGGTCCTGCGGCGTCCTCTCTGGAGAGTTCCATTAAATGGGGTGATGGGTTTCTCATCATGTACTCTGTGACGGATCGCAGCAGTTTTGAGGCTGTGTCGCGCCTGAAGAGACTGATTGACCACATTAAACAAACGCTTGGTAAGGCTAAGACTCGATCAGACTGTTCTGCTATTAGTGCTACTGCGAGTAGTCATGTTTATGTATATGGCCCCTCCAACTAGCGAATAGCGCTGTTATCCATCAGTGTGACTCAGCCTGCCTTAATTGGTCTCAGTTCAGAGATTTCACCTCAGGCATGAACTCTTAATATAGTACAATGCAGCCTGTGATTGTAAGATTGTAAATGACAGATAGATATGTGGAAAGAGAAAGTATCACAACACTGCACTCTTTTATTATGCCATCCATCTCCAGGTACTGTCATTTTAATGGCAGTCTGTTCTTCTTCAGAGACACAGCATCCATTACATCATTCTGTGTCTGTGTGTGCGTATGTGTCTTCCAGGTATTCCAACAGTCATTTTTGGTTCTTTTTTTTTTGTTTTTTTCGGTTTTGTATTGGGTGTCAAAACATAATGAGACATGGAGGACACGCGCCGTGCTGGTGCGGACAGATGAGGGGACAGGCTTTAGCCTCAAAATCTGAGGTCAGTACGCGCTGTTTTTTAACTTTATTGATAACTCACAGCTATAGAGTGATAGTATGAAATTTATTAATACAAATATATAGAGTTCATTTAACAGAAGCGTTTAACCATGAGGTAAGCATTAATTTATGGGGGTCAATCACCAAGCAGGGTGGGTTTCTGGACATATGTGATTTCCAATATAATACATATATGAATTCTCTGGCAAGGATGCGCTCATCCCATTTATTTCATGTTGATTTAATTTGAAGTTAATAGAAGTTACATTAATAAAAAAACATTTCAATCAAGTTTTACCTGACATTCGTGTTTTTGACACGCATCTCCTTTTGATTCAGAATTTTTTACACACAGTGCCTAATAGACTCTTTCAGATACGTCACTGTGCTTTGAGGAGACTTGGTCTCTTGAAGCTAGTGGAGACGTGTGCACGTTAAGTTTCTTCTGTGATTGACCGTAGTTTTCTCAGTATCCGGTTGTTCTTCAGTTTTTTCAGCCCGACTGCATGAGGATCAGATTCAGATCTCCATGCGTGGGACGCACGGGATTGCTGCCTCAGACTATTTGTGCAATAACAAAAATTTGTCCTAAACGGGATAATTACTTTACTTAAAGGCAAATATTAATGCTCTGAAAACGTAAAATGATATTTTTCCTCCTGTTGCCAACCCACGCACATGCAAAAGATAGAAATAATCTGGACTTGCAACCTTTTTTTCTTAATAATTTGAACCACCCCTTGCCTATTTAATTACTCAAATTTAAAAAATTAAAAAAGCTATTTACTTTACAGGGATTTTTCCTACTTGGACTATCAGTATATCCATCTTGTATTGACTAAAAAATGGTGATCCTTATCTCACTTCATACCTGCTACAATTTTGAAAGGCATACTGAGATGCTTTTCAATTTCAATCACTAACTTTTGAATGATTTGAAGGCGTGCCGGTGTGTTAAAGTCAGGGTTTCATGTTTGTTTGTGTTTTGAGTGCATTGTTTGCTTTGAAGGTTTGAACTGTCCGGTGGCAGAGCGGAACGCTTTCTCAGCAGTGGATGGCCGCGTTGGGAAGCTGGTGCGGGTACAGGCGTGGTCAGGAGTTTCAGCGCCACCCTGCTGGCTTATTGGACAAGCGCTCACGCGAGTGCAGATGAGACAGGCCCTCAAAAAACAAGCTCAGCGGAGTACACCATGCAGTGGTGAACAGGAAGAGTACTACTCAGTTCAACAACTTGACTACAGTATGGGCGGGGGTCTCCGGTTATAAAAACCATGTCATTAGAGAACAAAACTATAGTGCCAGTTATGGATTTCCCAGCCACAATAGTGCTCCCAGGACATGTTTTTAGGTGCGTGTAGACGGGACTAGTTCATTTTAAAGAGCACAAAAGCACAGTGTTTCTTAAAGGTGAAACTGGCGACCGTAAATTGATTTTCCCTTTCATTGTTTGGACAAAAGGTAGTCTCACCTCAAACTTGTGCAATTATCGAATGTGCAAGAGACGCCTGATTCATGCTTGGACCAACAAACAGAACAAATGATTGTATGAGCTACAGTAAGACAACCCGACTCACTTGTGCATTTAAACTGTGTTACTAGAAAGATTCAGCTTACCTTTAAAATGGAATCCATCTTTGACCCATTTTTTGCAGAGCAAGTTCCTACCCTCTTCTTTTTGAATCACATTTCCTGTAAACTGTGCCATTCCAAGGTCCAAGATTTCACTTCTGTATTAAAAATGAGAAGTAAATAATTATTTGCGTATGTTCAGGACAACCACATTATATGAGAGATTCTGCGCTTGTTTGCTGAGTTAAGTCATGCTTCACAAAATGCAGGCTGTTTCGTCTTCTGACTTGTGACTCATTTTCATTGCTCTTGTGATACAATTAATTCTCACTGTGCTCTATGAGATTGTAAATATGTAATGAGGGCATACAGGAACCACCAATTATCTGGTGTTTTTCCTATTTTACACACAGATGTGTTGTTAGACCCTCAACTTCTGGCTTGTGCAGACAATCAACTTTGTGGCGTTAATATGTTTCCAACATGGGTTAACAGGTCCCTGTTCTGTATAGTAATGCTAAACTTTGTTATTATGTAATTGGCATGTATTTGGTTAACTGTTCATTCGTACGGAAGGGTTAATAGCCAGTGCTGCGTTCAAATGGCAAACAGATCTAGAGAGAAAAAAAAGGAGCTACTTATTTTTTTTTTAGTTTTTATTTAGCAAAATTGGTACAAAATAAATAAATACAATGATTCGCAACATGCTCCGTCAATACCAGCCTCCTCCAACAGAAAGAATCATTCAGTTTATATATTAATTAATTACATCATGACTTTCTTTGAGGCTGAAATAGGTAATACCTGACATTAAGTTGCATACCACACATAGAGTTTATAATGAAAAAAAGTTTTAGACAAAGTAAAAATGAAACAAAAGAGAACTACGACGTATTCCCTTTATGAAAAACTATTAGGTAAAGATCTAGGGACACTATGTTAGTTTGACAACAATCGATGTAAATTGTTGTTGCTCCAATTTATAGCTTATAGGTTCAATTAGATTAAGGCACGATAGTTTTCACGTCTGTAATAATTCTATCACTTGCATTTTTCACTTTAGCTGGGTTTCATAACCTCGATATGTTAACGTAACAGCTATTGAAGGTCGTTAATGTGAATGCGAAATTCCTAACTCATGGTATTTGAAAAATCGTGAACAAAGCCTGACGCCCTCTCGGTAAAACTATTAATATCTGAGGATTAGTATCCGTATTTCCACACATTCAGGACAACAGTGACCCAATTCTCCTGTGTAAGGTATTTACAGATATGCGGGAGCATTAACATGATAGATTTCTTGTCTTTCTATCTTCTATCAGAGAACCAGCTGTCCGTCTAATCCCACAGCTGGCTCAGGACCTCTTGGGCCATAAAGGATTCGTAGAGAGAAATCTTTGCTAATGCAAATCTGAGAGCATGATGTAATGGCTATCTTCCCTTGTTTCTTGTCTTTTTTTCAATTTCCACCAGAAAAACCTAACATCCCATTACCCCACAGACAGAATGCAGCCTTCTCTACCATTGTCACTTTGGAATTTTCGCCCAATTGTGATGAATATGTTTGCGTTTGTTTAGCTTCTCTTCTAGAACAACAACTGTGTGATACTATTCGGTGATTGTTGCATTAACTTCTTGCAAAGCCACGATGCGAGATGCAGGTTTATCAATAAGACTGGGATGGAATCACTTTAACTAATACGTAAAGTTTTCATAAACCGTTCATAAAAGGCCCGTAGGGAACGAATATACCAGCAATTATTTCAGTGTTTTGATATAAGACTTGAGCACTAGCGGTCTTCTTATGTGTACGATTGGTTTCACCGCATTCACTATAGGCAGCACATTTGCCGACCCACTGCCCCCATCACTAACAAACCTGAATGAGCCACACACAGATGATAAAGTGAGGGTTGTTTCCGAACAGGCGTAAAAAACGCATTGTTTGCTGACAATTCTGTGACACCTAGGACACCGAACTACGCTGAAACAGCCAAACATAGTCTATTTCGATCTTAAGGCAACAATAGACACCGACGGATACCCCGCCCAGGACCAGTTAGCTGCTTGGTTCGCATTGATAAAACTTACTGTATTTCCAAACTGAAATGACGTATATAATTACATTAGATATGTCTTTATCAAAAGCCGTGTTTGAACCACCGGGTTTCGGGGATTTTTGTGCTTTTTTTTTATTACACTAGTAGGTCTTTTATTGGAACCCATTGATTACCCCCCCAGTGTCCAAGCTACCGCGGATGTATTTTTCGTCAGGTGTTAGAAACTGGTCTTTTGGGGTGTGGGTCATGCCCTGTGCTTGTTCGTGTGCAAGTCACCACACTGTGAACTTACACCACGTGGTGAGACAGGCCGATATGGTAAAATCAAAGCCCGATAACAGCAAGAGCCCACATAGGACCAAAAATGGGGAAGTATTGTGTGTGCTCCGGAACGTCTATAAACGTCTGCCGGAGTTGTGCTTTGTTTTTTTGGATCAGGTGTTACCCGTGAACAGGTGTAGTAAAGCGCTTGTTAAACCCGATTACAGAACAGAAGCCCTTAATTGGCATTTCAATATCAGCATACGTTAATCGGCATAGCAGTTTCATGGGCATATCTTCTGACTGAACCGATCTTCCCACAGTCGTTGGGACAAGGCATGGACGACCTGCCTACATCTGGGTAAACAAAAAATCACTCTGATGTGGAAATGGCGCCCCCGTTGTTTGCGATTTCTTTTTCCGGAGCAATGTAACGAGACATTGCTAGATCATTTCCATTCTGTGACAGCGCCTGAACCTGTGTCCGCGTCATGGAAATTCCATCTGTTCAGTAGGTCAAGCCCATTTATGGTCTAGAACTTCATTTTCAAATTGCACCTACTCAGGACTGCACTACTACAAATACTATTGATATCTACTCTAAATATCAGTAATGTTAGAGTAAACGGAAAATAGAAGATTTGTTAACGGCTTGGATTTTTTCGCCATTATTGGATATGACAGAACTATGGAATATTTTTGTAAGAAAAGAAGAAAATTATAAATAAGGTCATGTGTAAAAAATAGCAAAATATATTTACAGAAATGTTCCGGTTTTTAAAAACACCACAAAATAGACAAATGCAAATGATACTAGTTAAACCTCCAGAAGAACGCCTGGAAGACCTGCATTTCTGTCAGTGTGTGATAAAGAACCTGTGTTTGCGCTCCAAGTTCCGTCCTGGAGACACAACAACTGAAAACAAGACGAAACAACTGCACCTCGGTTGTGTTTCACAGACAAAACGGACGCTGAACTCCTCAACACGTCATATCTTATGTCTTAGATCAGAGCTACAGGACCTGATAGGAAGCTGCACTACTCATCTAGCAGGACGAGATCTTCACCCCGATCCAGCCTTCAGAAGCTTTCCCACTCAGAGGTGCTATGGCAACTGTATCAGGCACACAATGGTGTGATATCTTTAAATTTTATTACTCTTTTCTATATCATTATTCTTTGTAGAAATCTTTTCGGTGTGCATACGTGAGCATACACATTGCTGGTACTTTAGGAACCTTCTTCCTGCATGTAGTAAATGGCACTATGGATTTTCTTTCCCTCATAGATACTAGAGATGAAACGACAACACGAAACAACAACACTGTTAACTGGCACGCTTTAGGCCCCAACTGTGGCGGGGTAGTCAATGCTATTTCACCCCCTCTGTCACTTCTGTAAGGGGTACGATTGAGCCGAGGAGAGCCTGTGGGATGACACTGAGGTCGCTGTTGTTTTTGTGTTTTTTTGTATTCTCCTCCCCTGTGGACACGGTTCCGTTGGTACTGAGAACCGCCTGGTTGCTGCTGCTATTGCTGAAGACTACAGCGTTTGCATTTGTGGGTTCGCTCTTGATTCTGGACGTGCTGTTGATTTGTGCGCTCTCCTCACTGCACTCATCGCTCTTTGCACATGCAGCCTCTGGGTTGTTATTCGTGGCGATCTGCTTTAAGGTATCGCTCATGTTTGTGAGGGTGCTAATTATCACCGTAGCTTCTGAGGAGCTTGTTGGGGCATTTGTGTTGTTGTTTGTGTCTGTGGTGACCGCACTGGAGCTGCTGGGTTTGGAAGCTCCATTGTGGGAGGTTTCTCCGTTAGCCATGGCCCCAGGGCAGATGAAGGGAGACAACTGGATCCCTTTGATCAGATGCACCAGCCCTCTCATTTTCTCAAGCGAAGCCTCCATCTCTCTCTGCTGGGCCAGTACGCTGTTCTTGCTGTCCATACATCTCTGTGCAGGGAGAGTGGACACAGTGCTGCTCAATCATGCAACCAAAATCTCATCATTATATAGTTATGGAATAGTGGCTTCTGGAGGTATGGGATAATAAATGAATGCATCAGTTAGATTTGTAATTTCAGTGGTATGACTCGTGGCACAGATCAAAAGCGGATGTGAGCTTAAGAATTCTCTCACTGTTATAGAGTTGCTGAGTTGTCCGATTCTGTGCTCCAGTGTCTCTCTCTCCTGCCGCAGCTCTGTGCTCCATCTCTTCAGACGATCTTTCTCTCCCTCTTTAGCTGCAGGGAAATGAGTGTACGTTTAAATCTCACCTCCCCCCTCCTGATACGCAAAAGTCGGGGTCTGGAAAGTACAACAATCCCATTAATTTTACCCTAAGTGCACTGATTAACCAATTCTGTAGAACCCTGCTTTGAATACTAGATCTTACCAGTCGAGAGCAGGGTATAAGCAATGTGTGGATGGCCTTCTGTTGGAGGGACCAATCACGTCTGGCCAACATCAGGGGGAGCGAGATGGTTGTTGGGGAACCTTTTGTCAAACATTTTGGCCATCTTGGTAATGTTGATTTATTTAAATCATGCTCAATGGCATTGTTCCAGACAAATCGTTAATTATTACATGATAAGACATAATATTAATGTCTGTACCGTCTCATTAAGTAATTAAATATCTAATATCAAACAATGAAAATTTTAGAAAATTACAAACGGTTGCTAGTTTACAGTGAATAGGGGTGTTGATTTTAACGTTAATTATTTTTTTATGAAATGGGAATTGCATCTGAGACAACTGATGGTTTTCATCGTCTCCATGTCATTGTCTGCAAAAGCTGGTTTTCTGCATAATTATCAACTGTAAATGGCTATGACCAATATTACAAATCAAATATCAGCAGCATGAAATAGTTTTGTTCTTAGGTACACCCAGCCAAAGCTCATATTTACTATTGTTAGGCTTATCTCTTCTACAACGTTCCGTGTGTTGTTCTGTTGTATTTGCAACATTTGAAATAATTATAGGGATTGTATTGATAGGTAAAAGCAAATCCAAACGTGAGAGACAAACGGTCATAAAAACAAAAGGCAAAGCTTGATAAGCAATTAGCATATTATAACTTTTATGTCCGATGTTCCTCTCCGATTGTATGTCAGCTTTTCCCTTAATGTGCTATCTCCTACTGTCAGGAGTGTGAAATGGACATTTTCCATCTGCCATTTGTTTTGCCTGGTCCTTTCAGTTTGCTACGATGTACATACAAATCGCATATGAAAATTGGACCGAGTTTGCATGCCAAACATTCTAATAGGTGTTGACTGTGGACAGGCCTTGGGTCAATATAATTTCAAACTTTGAACTAACAAATGGTCATTTAGGCTAAATACACTGCCATCTAAAGTGGTATATTGTACCACGGTTATTATTTGATTGCATAATTTGCAATGCTTCAAAAGATTGCAGTTCATGTAGTTCATAAAAAGATTTCCTCCTGATTGTCATATACTATTTCTGCTTTTCTCAAAGTGTGCAATATCATGGTTCATCTCAGCGCTGGTTGGTTTGGATTATGACTTGAAGAATTAAGTCAGTTTTTCCAAAGATCCTGATGCATTTCATAGGAAACTCGTAACAAGAGACTTTGTTCCAATTTAAACGCTAAATATAGTTTTAAGTAATCTTACATCACCATTCTGTCATTGCAGGTTCACTGTTCAAGCATTAATTATATGTGAAACTCCTAACCTGCTTTATAGGAGATGTAGGAATGGACAATAGCAAGAGTCCCTGGCCACTCAATGGCATCTTCCTTCTGCAGAATCTGAAGAAAACATGTAACTGAATGGTACTGAAATACACAACTGTTCACAGGCTGCATTCAAAGCAATATACACACAAAAACAAACACTCAAAATAAACGTGAAAATGAATTAATCGTAGTGAAAACAAATGAAGTGGAAAGAAATGAGGCTATCTAAACTTACAAAGTTTTGAGCAGTCTTGATGTAAATTTCAGTTTTTCAGTATTTGGAATAAATATTAGGTCCTGCATCAATTTCTCCCTACTTCAGATGTCTTAAGCAGCAGAATTGTGGGCTCATGCCTCTGGTTTTGGCATTTTAGGCAGAGCTGCGTGACGCCCAGATGAGCAAGTATCGCATACAAGATGCTGCCTACAGCAGCCACTAAATACTCACTTGTCAATCAAAACCTCATACTTACAGTCTCTATTCTAATCTGCACTAGTTTTTAAATAGAGCATTTCTGGTTGATCGGAGTAAAATAGCAGCCTCTTTGTCCTCAATTTTTGTCCAATTTTGCTCTGAAATTACAATGCCATTAATATTAAAAGCCTCTATATTGAACGAATGTAACCTGAAAGAGTTAAGAGAACTCTATACAGACTGTCTACTTTGTAAGACCAGTGACAAAAGTGAAACATGACATGGTACAAAAAATGAAATGAGTTACGAGTGTGAGAGTGAATGGCAATGAATCTCTCAGTTACCTGAGACTCTTAATTCACCTCCGCTACCACTAGATGTCGCTGGTGAGCACGGTGAACAGTGGGATAGGGAAGTCTGAATTGTGTCTCAGTAACTGTAGTGGACTATCACAGTTACTTACATCCCCTGCTGAGCTGGTGTGTATTGGAGTTGAGCGAATGTGCAGGACAGGTGACGTAGCTTTTGAGTGAAAGGGCAGGGGGAGAATGGGCTGCCCGCAGTGGGCCGCTGTAGGTCTGGGGAGGTAGAATGATGGCTGCTGGTGGTTGGGGGGAGGGGCCCCCGCTCCACAATACTGCAGTTTTTAGAAAGGCGACCTGGGTGAGATGAAACAAAGGACAAACAAAACACAAAAGAAAAGAAAAGGAAAAGGAAGACATAACATTGGTGTAGCATACCTCTGACAAGCTGTCCTCATTGGCTAGGGTAGCAGGAAGGAGTGGGTGGGGGTGGTGTGATGGAGTTTGGGAGGGAGAGAGCAACGTTAGATCACAAAAGGAAGCATTGCATGCTGGGTAACAACACATTCTGCAAAAGCTGGCCTTAGATCAGTTGATAAAGGCAGAAGGCATTATATTTAGGCAGATGGGGATAAGAAATGCCAATAACAAAGAACGATCAGAGGGCAATGATTCAAAGAAGCTTATCAGGCATCAAGAAGCTTATTTTCATCTACAGCTAACACAGATGCTGTCAAATGTTAAGACGAGCCTTTAAGTGAATATGCAGCATCATATATCAACAGACATTGCACATTCATGTGTGCACTGGGCATTAACAGAAAGTTCTCTTAACAAGTACTACTAGCAGATTCTATTCCACAGGGTAGCACGTTTCAACTTCAATATATATATAAATAATAAAGATATGTTTTAAATTAGCTTCTATTCATTTTACACATAACCAAAGTCAAAGCAGCTAAATCAAACTAAACATAGGACTTGGTCCCAATGTGTTAGAGACATTTTAAGAAGTCCAAACAGGCAACAGTCCTTTAGCTTCTCAACAAACACACTCTGGAGGAAGGAGGAGGCTTTAATCAGCCTTCAAAAAATATATTAACTAAAGGTTTTAAAGAGAAGGAACCTCTTTTAATCCAAAACATAACAAAAAGCAAATTTTGGCTCGGACTGCAAGTTATTTGATCAATTAATACTACAACTTCACTTTTGACAGGATCAGATATTTGTATCAAGCACAGTTTCGGGCTCACGCTTCAGTTCTTTTCGGGACAGTTTACGTTAAGATGAAAAACCTCAGTGCTCACATATGTAAAAGAAGATATTTTGAAGAATGTCTTTTTTTGTCCATACATTTAAAGTCAGTGGCGTCCAATGTTGTTTAAGACTCGGAGTTTCCATTATACGGACAAGAACAATCAACAAAATATCTTATAGAATGAAAGTAAGTCATACAGGTTTGGAACAAATTAGGGTGAGTAAATGATGACAGATTTTGGGTGGAACTACCCCTACCTCTTAATATGCAACAGACTGGTCATATCAAAAGTATCAAAAGATAACTTTGGTCAACTGTAATGCTGCGTTTTGAGTTTTTGTACTCCAGTCTGTCCAATACACGTATTAGTGGCACACTATTGATGCAGTATTGTCGCACCTTTAGGATGTGCACAACTCATCTAATTGTAAATCTATAAAGCAGGCTGTGAACATTGTCTGAGTCTTTTACTAATGTATACACTTTTACAGCAGCCTGAAGACAGTCATTATCCCACTTAACACACTGCAGGGTCATTTCTTTCTGCCTCACACATACACTCCAGAGTGCCTGTAAGCACATTACATAATCAAACAGTCATTACTGTTGAATGTGTGCTTGTGTGAGACGGAGAGACTGACTGATGGGAGTAAAGCTGAGTGGATCAGTTCAGGATGAGAGGTGTAGAAAAAGGGCTTAAAGAACTGAATAATAACTGGCTAGTGATTTTTTAGAGCAATAAAACTAGACAATTCAGTCATTTTTGTCCCATTTCACAGATATGGATAATATCTACGTTGTGAAAAACTCGTTTGCATTTAGTTTTCAACTTAAAACATTCAAAATGATGAAATGTTTCTCTCCTTTTTTTTTGACTGGCAACATTCAAACAAAATGCAATAATTTGTTCTTCCAGTGGAAACAACAGAATTCTTTCGCTTTAACCCGCCGTTCTTACAAGCCACTGCAAACTCCCATAGATTCTGCCTCCATCCAATCAACAAACCAATGCTAGAAACAACGTCTGTCTTTGATAATCCATTACACTTGGATATGTTACAATTTGGAGGAAAAGATCTGTCGCTAAATCAGTTACATCGCAACTTCAATGTCAGAAGCAGAAATGGTGGAGGACAAGTTAAATCCCTAAAGTAAGAACGAATGCAACAGTGATGCTTGCCTTAGCAAAAACCTCTAACAACCTGTTATGTCTATGCTTGGATTTTTTTCAAGCAGAGTATCTAATAGAGGCACCGAAAGACAGCATGATTGGCTGAACTCACTTCTCTTCCTGCTAGACTGGTTTATGGAACTCAGATACGACACTGAGCTCTTCTTCCGCTGAAACACAGAAGCATAGATATGTAAATGTAAGCATGGCTCATTCCATTGGATATTTTCAATCTGTTTGCACTGAACTGCTCTTGTTTAATGTGTGTGTATGTTTGTTACCTCTGGTTCAAACATGGCTCCACTATATATTGGATTTGCTGTTGTTCGCCTCTTGCGTTCCTGACGCCTGCTTTGAATCTCTACACAAGCAAAGCGGGAAAGGTCAATACACATGCATGCACACAAACAAACCCACACACAGACACATTTCTTTCTCCTGACCTTCTAGATAGTCGCGTGTGACCAGTCCCAGAGACAACATGAAGGCCAGTTTCTGTGGAAAGAATGCATGCCATTATCTAAGTAATCAACATAATCTACATCACCATACTTATCATTATCGTCATTATAAACTGTGATGTAAACATAAATGTATTTTACCAGAGGGCTCTCCTGATGTTTGGAGGCAGGAGTGTGTGTGTTGGTGGGGGCAGGTGAAGATGGCGTATCTAAAGACAGTGGAGGTGAAGTGTGTGTAGGCGTGTCTGGAGAGATGAGCAATGAAGTCTTTGGCTCTGTCCCATATTCCACTGCAGGTATCTGAAGCAGAAACAAAGATGTTTTAAGAACTACATTTCAAATGTTTGGGGTCTGTAAGATTTTTTTTTTTTATGTTTTCGAAAGAAGTCTGAAAATACAATAAAAAGTGTATTATAGTGAAATATTTCTCTTAAAGAAACGCTTTTCTATTTGAATATATTATAATCGTCATTTATTACTGTGATGGCAATTACAGTCTTCAGTGTCACATGATACTTATGAAATCAGGTATAAGATTCTGATGTGGTGCAATAAGAACATTTATTATGTATCATCAATTATGCAAAAAGTTTGCGCTTAATATTTTGGTGGGGAAAACCAGGATACTTTTTTGGTTCATAATATTAGTTGATGAATTAGAATGACCAAAGAACGAATTTATTTGAAATAGAAATAATTTCTTTACGGTCACAGTTTAATTTAATGTGTATTGCTGAATAATAATATAAAAAAAGCCAATATTAGAAGGAGACAGACAAAGATGGCTGCTGAGTGAACCAACTTTCCTTAAAGAAATGTTTTATGTGCTAATGAATGTTTTAGAGTAAACCTAAATACACTTCATGTGAATTTCCCTCACCGTGTTGTCAGAGCTTGGGCTGTTGTGAGGTAACAGTTAAAGAATGAATGTAAGGATGCTTTCAGTTTACTGTCTTGGTTTAACGTTTCTGTATAAATTAAGTGAACTACAGTGAACTGCTTGAAAGTTTGTGAACTTTTTTAGAATTTTCTATATTTCTGCATAAATGTGACCCAAATCAGAGTTCACAAAAAGTAATTAGAAGTAGACAAAGATAACCCAATCAAACAAATGAGGCAAAAAAATATACTTTGTAAATTTATTTATTGTGAAAAATTACCCAGTATTATATATCTGTGAGTGGCAAAATTATGTGACTCTCTTGCTTTTAGTTATCTGAAATAATGAAATTAGTAGGCGGGTGAAAGAAGCTTATATTGAAGCCAGTCTGCCAAAACGACAGGGTGTGGAATGTGCCACTTTATGACGTAATAGTGTGGCTAAACCCCGCCTCCGCAGAGGAAGATCAATACCTACTTTGACATCACTGCCTGTTTAGCCCACCCACCGATCTGCGCATGTAGTATAAATAACAAGAGAGGCAAACGCAGGTCTACGCAGAAAGAGAAATCAAATGATAAAGATGACTCTGAAGGCAACAAGATGCTGTGCAGTGCCAAGTTTTGGAAAAACAGTCTTTGCATTGCCTTCTTTCTGATCCTAACATTAGGAAAGAGCGGATGAACTTTATTTTTAATGAAGATCAAGAGCGTGTCAGTAAGAACTTGGTCCTTTGCTCACTTCATTTCACCGTCGATTAATTTACAAACAAGTCACAATTCGATGCAGGATTTTCAGAAAGATTGAAACTAAAAGACGATGCTGTGCTGAATATATTGGATCCGATACTAATGTAGCAACTCAGTAACAGTTTTTATTACGTGGTCATTATTGCTTTGTCTGTTAGTACAGATCATTTGATTTGAGATAATGCGTATTAGAGATGCAACGATTGCAATTTTCTTGGCCGATTCCCGATTTTTTGTTAGTGTGATCTGCCGATACCGATTTTTGCCGATACCGATTTTTTTTGTTTCTAAGAAACTATAATTGACCACACCCAGACATACTACCACAACAACAAAATTACTTTTCTTACAACGCAAAGTTAAAGTTTTTACAAAGACAAGTCAGTAATAAAATAAGAACAAATTAAAAAAATGCAAACAACAGCACAAATAAATGCAATAGAATAAAGCGAGCTATGAAACTAAGTTTTTCAGGTCAAGTTTTTATTCCGGTAAGAAATACTACAGAAATAGCGTGGGATTGTGCGTTCCACTAACATAGTCAGTGGTGGTGCGAGCGCGTTTAGTATAAGCACGAATCCTGCGGGAATGACTATAATGTGCAATGCAAGCACTATTTAACTGGAGCGAATGAGACGTGTGTGTGAGAGACAAGGGGTCGTCGGAGAGATAAGAGTGAGAATGCGCGGCTAATGTTATTGCCTGTGCTGCTGGTAACAAAGCGGATCGGCTCAAAATCGGAAAGAAGTGAGACTGACCGACCGATCACCGATCCGGGCTGATCATGAGGAAAATCGGCCGATTCCGATCCCTGGCCGATCAATCGGTGCATCTCTACTGAGTATTTATGCGTTTTTAACATGACAGCAGCGGCCCTCTATGAAGGCTGTCAAAAAATACACACTAAAATCATCTCAGTGGGCGAAAAAAAAAAAATATTTTTTTCTTGCTGATCCAAAAACCGATCCGATCCATACGTTTTGTGATCCGTTGAACCACTAATGGCCTGTCATGGTGGCGTGTATGACTGTAAGTAATGTGTGGCAGCACTCAGTTGGACATGCTGAATGTTTGGGTGGAATCCAGAGAAAGATTTTTGGATGCTTACTACAATAAATACCTGGTAAGCTTCTTGGACTTAAGATATCACCCAGACAGATTAAAGAGTAAAAACTTAAAATGCTTGTCATCTGTAAGTACTCTTGAGAAGAGTTTGACATTTGTGTATTGAAATAGTTTTGATCCAGTAAACTGTCTATCTTATAGGCAAAATAGCACTTGCTTGATAGGCACATCTGTGTTTCTTCTGAAATTGATTTATACAGCATGTTTGGATTTGAATCCTATTTAAATCTTTTCTTCATGATTTAGCCAAGACTTGCTGATCTCCATGGATTAAACTGTTATTTGTCAGTTTTAGTGGCTTACGGATTGTTTAAGTAACATGCCCTTTTTATCATTTTAATCAGAAAGTTAAAGCTGGTCAAAGAGATTTAAGGCCAGTCACAGCCTACAGATTTACATGTTTATGCACTTGCTTGATGTTGTCTCAAAGTTAAATATGCAGTGCATAATAGAACTAAGAATTTCACAAGTCTACAAATACACACGTAATGGTTTACCACTGCTGCACTATAGCCAAAGATATGGCTGCTATAATAATTAAGCATTTTATACTGGTAAATGGGCTTAAAGAGAGTACAATATGGAGTTCTGGTCAGGCATTCCTCCAGGACACCACTTCCACAGGAGCTGCCCAGAGACCAGAAGTGGTTGTTCCATGTCTGCTTTTCCATTCATAGCCCTTAAGATAACTGTAGTGTTTTTAATCAAGCATTAACATTTTGTATGTTTTATCATGCTGAACAGCACTGATATTTTGTTTTCAGACCAATTCTAGT